>CM032393.1:9964206-10564206 GCA_019049475.1 Eueides isabella
TTCCAAAGTATGAAGACACTCCGATCCACCTTTCTCCGATATCCACTTTTCACTGAATTTGAGGTAATGCGTGTTAAGTAGCGGAAGTCAGTTTGCCTTTTTTATATAAAATATTTTATTTCATAATACTAAATATTTAATTTCTTCGACTGGAAATCAATCCACATACAGTTACACGCGTGTGGTCCTACGCTATAATAGACGTAGTGTAGCATTCAATGTGATGAAAAATAGTATTAAAACGTTGTGTCTATAAACTGCTATTTCGTGAGTAGATTTTGGAATGGAAATCATTTCTTCTTTGTTGTTTGCTCATACTTATATATTGAATATAAGAAATCGGTCTTGAACTGAAAGCGTCAAGTATATCAAATCTATCAGTCAAAGTTTCTTATTCACGTTTCTGTATTCACGTGTTCAGTATACGCGGGTTGAAAGTTTGTAATTGTTTTCTTGTATTCGCAGGTATAAGTAAAATATTTGGCGGCTTCTGTTGCTATTCGCTTTTTTGTAATTTATTGACATTCTTACTTATGACATTATTAACATGATCCTAATGTGAAAATCAAAACATACATTCTGTAATATGATAAATATCTATAACTTAAAAAAATATAGTTTATTATTTTACTTTACAATTTTGTCATGTTGTTTTATAATAACTTCTAACATATGTTACCGTTATGGCTGTTACCGGTATTACATAATAAAACAATTTCACTCTAAAGCTCCCTAAAAGTTAAATTAACGATGTCATCATAATTGAGAATCTCGAAATTGATTAGACATCATCATTTTAGCAACTAAATGTTAAATCATGTGAATTAAATTATAAAAGTAAAAACAAGATACGACGGGAGAAATCTGAATGAAGGAAAAATAGGAATATAACACTATTACATATAACTATTATATGTAAGTGCTTTGATGCTGGTTGTTTTTAAATGAAATAAACATTGATTCGAAAATTTAAAAAAAAATAATCGCTAACACTCGTCTAAGATACTGGTGATGTTTTGTGGCATAGCAAAATAACAGTTCTTTAATGTTATTCACACCAAACATATATGTACGTATTGCATATTGGATAAATTTAATACAAAACACTCCATATTTTCCAATAAATTCAATACAACTAGTAGATATACAACAGCTTCCTGAATGAGTACCAACAGCATTTAAGCCCACGTATTCTTACCATGATAATATTCTTGAATTGAATAATATGCTTTGCCCAACAATATATTTTAACTTTTACTTTAATTTTTTTGCAAATTGTGGCAAATTTAAAATCACTTGTGGAATTTTATTATACATACATGTACCATGTCCTATAAAACTTACTAACTTTTTGAAGACGAAAACTAGGAGTGGTCAGCTTATTTTACTTCATGTATTGCCTATTTTTCCGAACAAGTATTATATCATAAATGTAATGTGATGTCACCGTAAGAATACCAGTTTCTTTGAAAAAATCTCTCAGGGATTCCTGAGGTCCCATGTTGTAAATGGCCTGAACTTTTTTTTTTTGAATTACGAATATAGATTCGATATCTGCAGCATTGCCCCAGAGTAATATTCCGTAGAACAAAATGCCACGAAAATAGCTTAAGTAGACTAGGCGTGCAGTATCGACATCGTGCATCAGTCTGCCCGCAAGAGAAGACTGCAAGAGGTGGAGGCCACAGTTTCGAATCTAGGGTTAGTCCCAAGAATACCGTAGTATAACAGAAATGGAGAATTTTACTATACACGATTAAGTAAGTTAAGCTTCTCTTTCCTAACATTCGGCTTAATAAATTCTATACATTTTGTTTTCTGTGCGTTTAATACTAAATTATTCATATTAAACCATTGAAGTATTTTCGACAGAGCACTATTCGCTTAGTCATAGTTGTTTTTCTTACGATCTACTTCAAAAATGAATGAAATATCATCAGCAAATAGTACCACATCGCATAAATTATTAATACAAAAGGGGAGGTCGATTATATAAATTAAAAACAAAAGAGGCCCTAGAATCGATCCCTGTGGGACAACCACCCGTAGAATGCTACCAAAAGACTTAACATTATTTAAAGTCACGTGCTGAATCCTGTTTCTCAGGTACAAGGCATTGATCACGAGTACTTTTTTTGACTCCATAATGGCTGAGTTTACGTAATAACGTGTCGTGGTCTACGCAGTCAAAAGCCTTAGACAGACCACAAAGCACACCGACCGCATTTTGTGAGTCGTCATAAATGTAATTAAGGAGGGCCACTCCCGTATCTATTGTAGATCTGCATCTAGTAAAACCATATATAATGCACAGATTATTTAAAATACGACTATTCAAATATACAGATAATTGATCAAAAATATGTTTTTCAAATATTTTACTCAATGATAGCAATACAGATACAGGTCTATAATTGGTAGGATCACTATTTTTTCCGTTCTTAAACAATGGTATTACGTTACTGTTTTTCATGAGGTCGGAAAAAATGCCTTTGTCAACACATTTATTAAATGTCAATAATAAGCGAGGGGCAATGTGAGTTATAAAAGGTGTTCCTTTGGTGTTACTTTGCAATAATTTAATAGCACCTAATGGAGATGACCTTAAGGAAGAAGTTACTTTAGTCGGTATTTCTGCAAAATAATTCTCAAAAATATTTGCAACTTCAAGACCGGCATTAATTTTTTTTTTTTTAAATTCTACCCACTCAATATAAGTCTGGTATCCACCAGTTGTTCTGGATATTATGTCCCAGATAGTACCTATTTTATTTTCAGAGTTTATATATTTTTTTATATACATAGATTTAGCTTGTATGCAGACCTTTTTAAATGTCTTAGAGAAAACACTCATCCGCTTTAGTAAGCTTGGGTCGCGATTCCACTGTTTCATACTGTACAGTTCGTATAATTTATCTCTACTGCGGTATATGCCCACGGATGCCCAGTCGCTTAATTTTATTTTAAAATTCTTAGAAACAGTTTTAGTAGTAAATATTGAATTAAACTCATTTAACAGTATATGAAGCATATTGTTATAAGACTTATTCGGATTGTCTTGACAAGTGTCTATTTTAAATATTTTCCTTTTAACGCTTTCTTGAAACAAATTTAGACTGTTATCAGTGATTGGCCTCCATGTAATTTTCCGTGTACCATTTGCTTGGCTGCCAATTACTGAAAACTTTAAACCACAATGGTCGGAGCTTATATTATTTATAACTAGTTTATCCTCGACATCACAGTGACAGAACACGTTATCTATACAGGGTGTTGAATTTGTTGTAATACGAGTAGGTTCGCGAAACATATGTTTAAGCTTAGTAATATAATATCATACAATAATGTTAGCTTATAGTTTTATTTGGTTATACGAAGTGCTTTCCAGAATCTTCTCTTAAAAAATATTCCAACTTTTTATGAATTCATGACATTGCCTAGAAATATATTATTCATTAAATTTAAATAGTGGTGTTTAGACTTTTCATTAAGTCTACTCGTATGTAATTTGCAGTATATTAAAAACTCATATATGAAACATCACACTGATTTCCTTTTTTTTCATTCTTTCTTCATGTAGAATAATATTAAGTCAAATTAATTAAACAAAAGATATTTATATCGTAGTCTATATTTGAGCTTAGTTATTTATAGTTGATTCTTGCGCTCCAATGCACTGCATAAATATTACGCAGTACATAACTCGTGTCTAAATTTGGAATACATTTTTTTTTATTTTACATTATCAAAAACGCCCAAGAAATAATATAATAACTCCTAAAATAATTAAAGTTTTCATTTACTTACTCACTTCAATATTGTTTAGACATTAGTTAATCTATAAACGATTTAATGTTCTCTAAGTATAATAAACACTTAAATATCTACATGCTATAAATTAGGCACTACTATCCGGCCATCGTTGCCGCCGTCATCGGAAGTGAGATCTAGATCAAACGACTCTCACTGGCACGCTTTGTTTGAGACTCAGCAGAGAACTATGATACAGTTAATTCGAAGCTATTTGAATACTGGCATTATCAACTGAGTTTTCGCCTCTCTATGATTCTGATCAACAAGTTTTGCACGCTACGATTGACTCTTCCGTTAAGGAACGCTCACTAAAGGGAGCGTTACTCATCATGGCGTAGCAAATCATGGTAGTAGTCAAATTAAAACACGAAACAATTTACTATATATAATGCGATTTACTATATATAATCGATTCTATTTTAAAGTTAAACAAGCCTACTGCAATTGCTAATGTATAAATTACGTCTACAATAGCTTGTGGTGGCAGTAATTTGTTTTCGCTGCGACAGGAATATGTCATACTGACATATTGTGGTCCCGACCATAGGCACCGTACCATCAGTAGAATGTGGGTGCATATATACTTCTCTATTGACACGTCGATACTGGTGAAGCAACTTTTTAGATTGATGCTGATGCTGCATTATTAAAATTTAGCAGAAAACCTATCCCTTCGACGGGTAGTGGTGAAATACTCATATTTGATTTCGAAATACATCCTGAAATTATTAGTGAAAAGTCACATTAACTCAAATCGTTTGTGTTCATTCATTGACACAACATTATATTTACGCGGTGTAATCGGATATAATTACTATTATGGTAGATATAACGGAATGCACGACGGCTTGCCTAAAACAATAGTAAATACAGATAATCTATTCGTTTTCTGTATCCAGCCGTTGTCGTGGATATCAAAGAAAAAATGTTATTTTATCGGTTTCAAATATTTTATTAAGCTCGATTTTATGAGCGGTATTCATTTAATAATCAGTTCGCGGAGTCTAATGGAAACTGCACCTGTTACTGTCGATTGGCAGTGATGGCAGAATGGCAGGGAATGGCAGGTATCAAAAGCATTGGAAAACCTAATGAAACAACCATACTTACTTGCTGATTATCGATACCATATCTAATGTCATCATAAATAGTTACTGTCGATTAGCAGTGATGGCAGAATGAACACGGTCGTAGAGCTTAAACTGATGTTAAACTGCACAATCATAATAGGATAGAAACGAAAGCCTCTCCAGAGTTTGTAACGGATAAGGTCGCAAGACTATTGTCATTTATGTGAATTTATGTTACCACATTACGAACGGAAGGAAACAAAATTAAATCCAAAGGTTCATTTAGATTTGATTATGGTTTGATTATCGGGATGACTATGGTGTTCTTCTAGCTTTCTCCGTCTACTTTTCCCATCACAATCAATTTAATCCATAATTAACAAGCAATCTTCTTGCTAGTGGAGTATAGGTTTGTTTGTTCTCTTTGCTGTCTTCAGTCCGCACAACAATTTACTTTAGCATAGCGTTTCGTAGGCGTCGATGTTCTTTCAGGATAGAAAGACATACAATAATGTCGATTTAGTGGCGTTTCGATATTACCAAATTATTGTTAATCTACTCGTTATATATGTAATATAATGTAGTTATGAAATTTTAATTTAGTTTCCCACCAAGAAAGGCATAACAAATAGATTTTGGATTGATGATTACGTCTAACAGAATAAGCGACCTATACAGCTGGCTTGATACCTCTTGGATAAACAATAATAAATGTCAAGGTAACAAGAAATGTATCGTGGTATATGGTATTAAAAGCATTTTAAAACCTACTGAAGCGACAATACTTACTTGCTAATTATCGATACTATGTCTAATGTCATCACGCTGTGCCCCAGGTGTACTACTGGTTGGAATGGACAAAAAAAAATATTTAGAGACCAGAGAAAAGAGTAAATCACATGTATTACTTTTAAACGAGAAGGAATAATTGAAATAGATTAGTAGTAAGAAAAGGATGATTCCTAATTTCGGTAATAGGGATGATATTAGTAATTCTGCTGATAAAAATTGAACTAGAGACAAAAAAGGAGCGTTTACATACGGGTAAAAAAGTATCGTATCGTATAGTAAAAATCAGGAATTCTTCAAAGGACACGTGGTTCGTATTGTTAATTGCAAAGGGAATTGTAACGTCGGAATATATTCAACTTCTTGAGCGTATTTATATTTGCTTGATAATTCTTGAATAAACCTTTTACTTTCTAAGTTAAGAGAGTGAACATTATAAAATCCTCGCCTCAATTCCACCTTTTCAGTAAAGCATTGATTAAATATTTAACCAGCGCTATTAAACATAAATAGTTTATATTTCACTAAAGTATATATTTAATGGTGTCTTCATAAAAAATAAGATAAAATATAAAAATAATAATAAAAAGACTTATTTATTCAATAGGGTTATATTACGAAAAATCTTATTTTAATAGCTACATTGAAAACAAAATAAAGTTTTCTTTTTATTTGTAGTATACATAAGTTGTTTTATGTCACATTACTAGGTATATTTATGTTAATTGTCCGACGGTATTTACTGTACGCATGACCAGCCCACCTCTATTTAAGACATTGTACGAAATGCAAAGGATGTCAACTATTACCTAAACAGGAAATTAAAAAAATATAATCAATCTACTACCCAAATAAAATAAGAAAACCGGACATAAACGTGAATTAATTAAATATCTCAAGGTAAATTTATATATCTCAAGGTAGCAAGGTATTTATAGACTAAAAGCATATAACAATAATAATATTAGTAATATATCAAAAGTATTCGAAAATTGACACAGCAGTCAACGTCTTTTACCCTCACGTGCTCGTTTGGGTCATTCTGTAACCAAGCTGCCCGCCTCCGCGCACTACACAGCTACGTACGCTACTTAATTTTGAAAAGATTATATCTACTAAAGTATTTCTTATAATGATGCACTTTAAAGTACATTTTCAACCATAAAAGTGACTATTTATATAGTTGTTTAATAAGAATCTCCTAAAAAGAAGAAAATACATTAACAATAACACGATAAAATTTAATTTAAATTAAATATATTAAAATAGTTACTGTGGTTCAATCTTCGGAGATAAACATAAAACACTATCGTGGATTTTTATAGGTTTTTTAAAGTAATCTATTAATATAATAAAACAGTAAAAAAGTCGTGTCTGTACATTGAATCTATTTATGATAAAATTATATAGGGGGGCTTAAAATAACTAATAGAAAACGAATCTACAATTTTTAAATTTTTTGTTTGTTTGTCTATTTGTACCAGCACGTCTTCTAAGCCACTGGACCGATTTCAATTTTTTTTTTCTGTTGTATAGCTATTTGGTCTGGGCAGGACATAGGCTATATTTGATTTTAAATACTTCCACACTTGATGAAGAACAGCATGAGTCCAGATAAACTTAGAGGAATATTTAAACATGTCTATAACAAAAGGTGTAAGAGTGATGAGCATTTTACAATGGTATGTTAAAATTGAAGATCTAGAACATCTCATGTACAATCATAACGGTCCAGCTAAAGTATAAGAAATTATGAAATTATGTTTAAACAAAAGTTATTGAGCGTGATGAGCATTTTTCATTGACATATTAAAAACAAAGATATAGAACAGCTTGACAAATAATTTTTATTCACGTAAAAAAGGTATTTTTCGTAAAAAAAAATTATAACAATGAACAATAAAAATGCTTATTTAAAGTTGTTCATGGTGATGGGTAAATTTGAATTAAATTGTTTTATTAAAATAGCGGTAAAAAGATATTTGTACACTAAATATTTTTGCAAAAAAACATGCAAGATAAAAAAAGTAGTAATAGAATATATATTATTTTAAAATTTTCGACGTGCTTTTAAATTTGCTACTGCTTGACGCATCATACGCAGAAGCGGTAAAATCATTTTGTTGTCATTTTCGTGTGTTTTGTTGTCATTTTGTGTAATTGAAGATGATATCCACTGGGAAAAAGTTTTAAGAAATCTTGTGTCAGTGACAGTTCCAGTAGTTTAGGGCAGTTATCTGCTATAATGTTAGTATTTTGTACAATCCTTCAAAATTGTGGGAAGAGTACAAAACATTTTTATCAGAAGATTTAGATTTTCCAACAGATAAAGGAACAATTAATCGTCCCCTTTGTTCTTTACAAGATATTGATTTTCGATTGTAGGCAATTCTCTTACTGGCTACGGTCTACCTGTTCCCTTAGAGCGCATCCAATTTTATAATAGAACAAAGATAAATATTTAGTAAGATGGTCCTAAGGAAACGAAACTGTTTCTCTTAGTTGCTTCAGAAGGCGCTGGGAAAACCTATCAGACAAGGGTAATTCTAGATGAATTGAAACGACAAAAGATGATCACTCTTGAAATGGCATCTTCAGGTATTCCTGCCAAATTACTGCCTAGCGGAAAGACGGCATACACAATGTTTAAAATACCAATTGATCTGGACAGAACAAAAACACTAACATCTGTTACATGAAATAAGGCATCAATACAGAAACAATTTTGCTTTTTCAGACAAAGTCTTATCGTATAGGATGAACCTACCATGTCTTATAAAAAGGTCACAGGGGCCGTTGATAGAACGTTGCGGGAAAACATTCATCGAGATGACAGGCCAATGAGCAGTATTATAATTTTATTCTCAAGTGATTTCAGATAAACTGTACCAGTTTTAAATCGAGTGACTAGGGCTGATAAATTTAATTTTTAAATATTCTTACTGGGGCCATACTCAGATGAAAAATCTAAAGCTATCAATCAATATAAGAGTCCAACTTGGTAGTTTTTATTAAAAGTTGAAGAAGGTTTTCTTCTCGAAGAAAATGATCAGATTAGAATTTCTGAAATACTTGGCGAAGTCAAGATGGAACTTAAAAAAAATATATATTTATTGAATATATTTATTAATTAAATATGTCATAAGATACCTATTCTGGAAAATCTTAATTATGTGAACGCGCTATTTTGACTCCCAAAACTAAACAAGCTGGTGCAATGAAAAACTGTTAGCAGATTTTTTTTCAGATAAAGTTGTATTACGTTAATTAAAGTAGTATTGATAATTCACGTATACTGTGTGTTTAACGATTTTCCGTGTAATTCGAATTTTGTTTATTTTTTAAATGAGTAATAATCGCGAAAATCAAACATATTTTAAGGTAAATAAGGGTATTTGCATATTATTATTATTATTTGTTTTTTTTTTGCGAAAGAAGCATGAACATTAAAAAAAAAAATAGAACACGACAAACGTAAGCGACGCATATTACGCAAGGGAGAAGAGGCAAAATCTATTCTATATAAAGTATTAGTTAAAAATGACTGATGAAACGATGTCAGAAGATAAAAATATTGTGGCCAGATGCTCTTGGCAGAGTATACATCATTTTAATAGTGGAGAATGCTACTGTTTGCACCTATTGTACCACGTTGTTGGAGGAACAACTTCTTTTTCCTTTTTAAAAACTATTGATGGTGTAGAGCACCCTTCGTCAACAGTCCTCGAAGTTTACGGAAGATATTCGCTATTATTTTTGTTTATTGTGCCATCTCAGACCAGAAAAATACAAAACATTCTTATCAGCTGATTAGGCTTAGGCGCAATGCGGAAGGTAATATGAGTCTATTAGATGAAAGGTATTGTGTAGTATACAGTATATTGTATTTTCGATTGGATGTAAATTTCTTTCTGACTACGGTTTACCTGTTCCCTTAACAGAATCCAGTCCCACAGGCACTAATCGAGAAAATGTAGCTAAAACACACAGCCATTTTGTCGACTACCATAATTAATTAGTGCGAATCTAAATTTACATTGGAACAAAGACAAAAATTTAGTAAGATGGTTCCTTAAGTAACAAAGGGAAGCTGTTTTTCTTATATGCTCCAGGAGGCACTGGAGAAAACCTATCTGATGAGGGTAATTCTAGCTAGAATTGATACGACAAACGAACATTGCCCTTGAAGTGGCATCTTCACATTACATCCTGGCGAATAGACGGCATAAACAATGTTAAAAATTCCAATCAATTTGGTTAGAACAAAAATACCAACATGTTCTGTTACACGAAATTGGATAAAGCAAAATTGTTTCAGGATTGCTGCCTAAGCTGAGGTTGGTAGTTGTTCATATTCAAATTAAGAATTTTGTGAAATATTGCTAAAAGTTGCGGAAGGCTCCTTCTTGAAGAGATTGGTCAGATTAGAATTCTTGAAATACATGGCAAAGTGGTTAGCTCCCAGATGGAAGTTATTAATTCAATATGTGAAGATATTCAAAATATACTAACTCAGGAAAATTCTTGATTATATGAACGCGCTATTTTAGCTCCTAAAATGATCGATCTGGTACAATAAATGAAAAAAAAGTATACCAGATTTTCTTGGAGATGAGAAATTTCACTCCACTGAAATTATGCAACGGAACCCGACTTAAAGTTAAAATATTGTAAATAAACGTTTCTGAAGTGGAAAGTTCTCAGAGGGTGTGGTGCTGTTAAAATCATGGCTTTACCACGCATACCACTTTAATTAGTTGTTTCAGGTCTTTTTGCCCCCCCGAGAGAAAGAGATAAAGTATTGTATATCATCTTAGTAACAGAATTTTACTACAAAAATTTCGATAATTGCATGTAATATACCAATAATGCATAACATACCAATACTATACAATAAACTTATTCTTAAATATAAAAAACTCCATTCTCTGCGAAGGAGAATTAAGTGCTTTAGGTAGTTATAAGTCAGGTGGTTTTCATGGAAAAAATCGAGTCCTACGCGAGCGAAGCGGCGGGCAACGGCTAGTATATATACAAATCAGCGTAAATATAACTTATATTATTAAAATTATAATAATCTATTATTGAAAAACCTTGTCACTTGAATTTTGAAATTAAATTACAACTTACCTAAAGAGTTTTAAGTATTTCCAATTTTATCCTTCAAAGTCTGACATTCAATTACGTTAATGGCGTCAAAATAAGTGCCGTATTTTCACTCGTAATAATAAATTATTCAAATGTTGAAGATGTTATTTGCATATGTTTTCGACTGCTAAACGTAGCTTTAAAGCACCTATAATAAAGTAGTATTGTTAAGGTTCTTCGCTTAGTTGTAGAGTAAAAAGAGAACGGAAGGAAGAACGGAATTAAAGTCATATCTAGCCCAAATGTCAACTTCATCTGCTGCGAACACTCGTTGAAACGAATATAATATAATAATACGAATTAATACGAAAAATAAATAATAATACGAAATTGCTAATTAATGGCAATGGCTCATTTACTAGTCGCCATGGCACTCCCTTTTAAACAAAAGACAAGATAATGGCGGCTGAGAACTTAGCGGTTTAAAAAGATTCACTTAGCGCTGGCTTATGGCTTTATGCCATAGATCTTAGTTGGCTAAGCAGGCGCAAAGGAACCACATAGTTTCACAACCGTATCCAGTTAGTTTTGTAATTGACATTTGCATCTATTGGCATTTGACACAGGACCAATAAACCTACCGTTTACCCGTTTCTTTAAAAATGGTAATGAAAAAGCAGGTATTGATAGAAAGAACAGGTTTGATTGAATAGGGCGACGCCGCAAAAAGACGCAGACAAACACATCGCCGGAAATTTGTGAGAAATTTGCAAAAGCTACTGAGTTGAGGACAAACTCTTCTAAAGACTAGACTAAGAACGAATTTTGAAAGTCCGTGTTATAATTTTAAATGTTGGCTCTCTAAGTGAAAGTACGAAAGATAAATTAGCAGAGGTGTTTCGAAAAAGCGAAAAGTCGGCAAATGATGTACAACTAGCTCTACTGACGGTCACAGTGGCGTGAAGTATGCCCACAAATGCCCACAAATGCCCAAAACGATATTATCCACAGAAATTGCCTGCAGAGTAATACCACAGCCGACAATGGTCTCAGAGGAAAGTCCCCGTCATATTACAGCATTGAATAGTAGCCACAAACATGATCCTGCGGCAAGAGTATGTACCCAAACTAAAAAATATGCTACATATCCTTTGAGCCATACGATGAAGCTACAAAGTATGAACAAGCCATCGACAACCGGTTTAGGACAGAACGCCCCTTGACTAAAACCTAACGTATTTATTTGATCGGGTACCCCGTCCAATAATTTAGTCGGAGTTTTCTACCGAGAAGCGTACCAGAGAAAAACGTTGACATCATAGGTGACATATAGAGAAACGTAAAATGGGTGATTCGAATGGTGTAAATCGGGCATACTAAATCCATATTAGTCTAAATTAATAACTACTAAGTAACCCACATTCTAAGTCCATATCTTTTCTGCTTGCAATTAATGCTCTCATTGAACAATTCAAAAGCAATTAATTTAACAGTATTTTTACATTTTTGGAAGCTCGACGTTTCGAATACTTTTCAGTAGTCACTGAGAAGATATGGCAATTTTTTGTAGGTTGACATAATTATTATAGCAAACTACCGCGAACGGCTTCATAATTATCTCACATACTGCCCCGGATTCTTGCAGAAGGAGCTGACTTTATCTTGCACGCTTGTGTCGTGGGTTTAAGACTGCGACATTTTTGTGTCGATGCTCATGATGTCATTGCTCTTAAGTGGGATTTAAATTAACAACTGTTATATATACATATATTAGACTCATGCCAAATATACAATATACGGATTTTTTAAATTAATTATTATAAAGAAACACTTTTTATAACGAAACACTTTAAAATATTACGCACAATAGAGCACTACAAGCTAATTAATTGCGGAAACGCTCTATCTGCTTGAGCACACTACTACAAAGGATAAATCTTAGTAAATATCCAAATGTTATTTTATGTAAGCATTTAAATCACATTCAAAGTATTCACTGTTTCTCATTTAATTGATGCTCTCATTAATTCAGCGGATTGTTCTTGAAATGCTCATCGCTCAATAACTTTAACAAGAGACAGCTTACGCCATTTAATTAATTCATTATAGTTATAGGTGCTAGTCTGTATTTTGATACAATATATCAAGTTTCACTAACACAAACTTATACATGAAGATTATTTACGAAAGTTGGGCAGAGATTTCTAATATAATGAGAGTTTATTCATTATAATACGGTAATACAATCCTTAAAATATTAATAACTATTTCTTATTACTTCAATATTTAGTACTCGGATGACCGACCTTTGCCCTTTGTTTTTTTGGCCCTTGCTCTTTGTTTTTTTTTTTTTTTGTGAATCATGTTTTTGGAAATTACATTAAATACAAATAACATGTAATAAAAAAATTGAATTTGAGAAAAATGGACAGGTATTCCACAATTTACTATAACTTTGTAGATTGGCGAGATTTATCTTCTTATTCTAATAACGTTTTGTAGCATTTTATTAATTCCTGAAAATACCGGAAAAACTACGTTTTCTCAAAATGAAAACAAACTAGATACTATCACATTTACTGATAAATATTACTCTTGAAAAGAGATAATTTCAGTAGTCATTTTGTTCTATTAATATATTTTTTTTAATATTTTTTAAGATTTTTATCGTTAATTAATTAATGGCGTTGAGTTCTGCTAATATCGCTGAGTCAGACGGAAAGTGGAAGTTAGAGGCAGAAAATTATACTACATTTAGTGCGAAATATACTCTATATATATCCGAGATAGACTCGAAAATCGAAATTTAATCATTTAAATATTAGCTAACTTTTATGGAAAATATGTAAATTTTACGTTTTTAACTTGTAACTAGTGCAAGGTCAGTGTAAATGATAAGATATTAGAATAAGTGAATGAGGTAGTATATCTGGGAAGTATGTTTAGCAGAGACGGTAGATACGAAATGGATGTGGAAAGGCGTATTGCTGCCGGTAACAGAGTTAACGGTGCCTTAGCTGCATTGTTGAGACGGCGAAACGTCAGCATAGCTGCGCGTTTGGCCGTACACAATGCAGTGTTGGTATGGACACTGTTATACGGCAGCGAAACGTGGGTATTACAGAAGAAGAATGTAAGAAAAATTATTGCTGTAGAGATGCGATCTCTTCGTCGGATATGCGGAGTCAGTTTATCTGATCGCATGTCCAATGAAGAAATACACAGAATGGCAGGTACTAGCGTGGATGTCACAGTGAGAATGAAGAAGAACGTGCTCAGGTGGTTTGGGCACGTCGAGCGAATGAGTGAAGAAAGAATGGTAAAAAAGATTTATGAAGGAAAAGTGAGTGGTAAGAGAGGGAGGGGGAGACCTCGGTTGACCTTCGAAAACACAGTATCGACGATACTGGAGGAAGGTCACGTAAAAAGCATGAGGACCCCCCGGAGGGCATGTATGAAGAGGTTGATGACAGTGGACGAGGCGAAAGAGGTATGCCGAGACCGTAGCGTTTGGCGCTCCGTTCTCTCTGCCTACCCCGCTAGGGATATAGCGTGAAGCTAAGTAAGTAGTAGTAAAAATCAAGTGATTTGTTTTTATGATAGGGTGTATCATGAATGGCCAAATTTAATCAGGCATCTCCTTTATAACATTAGAATTGTACATGTAATTAATATAAGAATAAAAAAGAACGTATTTAATTAATTTGGTTATACTGGGACTAAATTATTGAGAGGCGGTAAAGAAATCTGATATAAGAGTTTTCATTTTTAAGGTCACATAAAAAGCTTGAATATACATATATGTGCAAACTGTGAGTGCAAAGGTTGTTGACACTGGCAGAAGCGAAAGAGTATTCCGTGACCTTAGCGTTTGACGTTACCGTTTTTCTGACTATTCTTCTAGTAAAAATTCACTGTGTTAATAAACAACTGTGAATACTTCTTTGGTATATAAAGATCTAGAGTAAAGGAAAAGTGCTAATATAAATATAATTTTAAATCACGTATGTCCTCTTCATTTAACTATACATGTTATTTATTTATTATTATTTTTGTCAAACTAATGATAAGAAACATATATTTCATAAATTTTCAGTAGATTTGCTTTTCTGTTTAAACAATATTCAAATGTTATAAATTTGCGTCTCTAAATGTTTCTAATCTTAATATAAACCATGCATAAAATCAAAATTACATATTTTTAATCCTAAATTCTTGGCGACTGAACGATTCGCTTCTCTTACATACAGCTGGTTCGTGCTAAACTTAATAATCGATAGACTCTTCGTTTACTTGAGACAATAAAACCGTCGTTTGTGATACTTTCGATGTTCCTCGAGGCAACATTTAGAAAATAAAAATGTTTAAAGTCAATTATATTCAGATATCCTAATATTATACATTTAAATTAAAAAAAAAATAACAAAGTAATTAGTCTTAAATAACAATAAATTAATAAGCTAGTTAGTTTTAGTTATTTATATAAATAAATAACTAAAATATTATCATACACACTCGTAATTCGCGTAACCTTAACGTCGGAACGAGCGCCGTTTGATCTATGGACATTGAGCATGTGACATATCTCTGCGTCGGGCATCTGAACCAGTCTAGCATAGTATGAAATGTTTATGATATCTAGAACGCTTGTTAATGGTCACATGTTTGTAAATGAGGCAGAATAAAAATGAAATATTTTGGCCTTAAGTTTTACACGTCATTTAAACACATCGTTGTAATTTCTATAGATTTTTTAAAGAATTTACTCGATAATAATCGAGTAAAGAATGAATTATAAAAGTCAGTACGACTTTTATAATTCATTCTTTACTCGGGGTAACGTATAATTTTAATCCAACACACAATATCTCGTTTTTGGAGACGCGGAAAAGACACTGTTTTAAAAGTCTCTTTCTGATACTTTTTTAAAAGGAGAAATCATCCGAAACATTTTTTTAGAAACAAAAAAATAGTCCTACATAAAGCTTGAAGCTGTTAAAATATAAGTTACCTAAAAATCGTCACTTATAAGTACAATCATTTATTATTTTGTTATGTAATTATGACAGCTGATCATATATATACCCTTTTTTTACACAATCTATTACCGTTTTTAACAACCAAATTCTAAGAACTTAGAACGTATTTAAACTGTCCTTAAAACAAACAACCATTGAATTTTGCTTATCTACTAATGAAAAACATTACAATAATATAATATAAAATAATTTATTTAGCTATAATATATTATGGTAAATATACAAAAACATAGCAAACGTAATACAATAGTATTTACGTTATTAGCTTTAAGTACCAAAACGAATATTAATGGTTCTACGCCACGCAAACCTCACTCCTATAACGAAGGTCTAATTACACAATTTCACTCTACATTGCATCTTGAATACTACATCAATTTACTGCAACGATGGCATGTAAATTATTCATACATGTCTAATTATTATACTTGTGTATTCAAAATGATTAAATCATAGTTTATTCCATTATACATATATTTCATACGTAAATGTAATATGCAATACGTTAATATACGTTAGCTCCTCGATACATCAAATCGATCGATATGAAAAAGATACAATCATATAATCAGTCAGTTACGTTATTTAAATTTTTACTTATAAATATATATATTATGGATATTTTTATATTAAATATATAAAACAAAATTGTTCTTCTTGCTAGTCCTTTATATCATCATTTCAGCCGTGTGACGCCCACTGCTGGACATAGGCCTCCCCCAAGGATTTCCACGACGATCGGTCTTGCGCCTCCCGCATCCAGCGGTTCTATAGTCTTTTATATATTTTATCAAAATTGATGTGTATTAAAATAGTGACGTAGAAATATTAACAAAGGATTATCTCCTAATTAGGTAAGTTTTAGACTTAACGACATACATCATTATATAATATTATCGTATATTTCAATTACTGGTTGAAATATAGTAAAACAGAACAAACGAAGAAAATTACAACTGATAATAAACTAAACATTGATGAAAATTCAACAAACATAGAGTCTTTAACGTTTACGGTATCTCGTAATAAATATCCCGCATGCCGAAATCCGAGACATTGCATATACAAAGTGGAACTCAATACCTTGTTTTATCTTGACAAAAATCAGATCGGGAAAATTTAAATAAAACAACGGCTTGAATAAGCATCGTACCCACAACCATCATTCTAGCATTTAGATGCTGAAATATAGGAAAAATACACTTTGAATAAATCATTTATTAAAAATATAATCTAAACATAGAGGCAAGCGTGATCCTTGTTCACTTTTCTGATATCGCTTTTATTATGGAGCAATAAAAATTAAATTGATACGGTCCCACGCGTAATAAAATAAGTGTAAACAAAACTTTATGACAGTTTTAAGCGTTAGGGTGATTTCATATTCTCGATAGTTTATTACTTTATGTAGCTTATCCCGTTGTAGCAAACATAATAAAATTGCGACGAGCGTCTTAAGATACGTGACTATCATGATGTTGGATATCGATTTACAATATTTATAAATATTGTATTAACAGTCCCTATGAGAATAATAATATTAAGCATAGTATATGTAGGTTTACACTACAGAGAAGAAACAACACTTTTTAATATATTAAATGAAGAAACACAACATTATATAAATGTAAATGAAAAGACCAAATAGAAACGTAATTTTCTTCAATTTCCCGGAACAATAAACAGTGGACAAATGAACAAACTACTTACTTACTTAGGTTGGATTTACGGGGCGGGTGGAAGGTCCATCACCTTGCAGGGCGAAGAGCTTAGAGCAGCGCCTGGGACTTGCGACTTACTCTTCCAATATAAGTACAAGGACACCCTTTAAGAGTAAGTATTAACGCTCGCCTCGAGTTCTGCTCTATCCTCTTGATCTCTTTCTAATTACGTTTTAAAAAGGAATTGATGGCAGTTTTAGAGAGACCAAATTCTTTGAGAAAACTGTACGGAATACTGCGCCACTTTTACTGTGCAGAAATTAACTAAAACCGGCCAGTCTGTGGGCTAAAAATACGTATTTACTTTAAAATCATAATCGTTTAGATTACTTCTTTTATGTTTATTTCCCTATAAAAAGTTTTTCAATATTATAAATTTTAGGCATATAGAGTAAAAAAAAATATCTGGATGATATAATAACAATATCTTCAACGATATTTCTATAGTTTTTCATGAACGTCCAATTTAAAAGCTTCAATTACATATGTGTCAAACAAATAAATACGTATTGTATAATGAAATAAACGAGACACTATGTAATTAACACACTGTTTCGAAAATAAACTTACAGAACACACTGATATACAGACAGACATGTCAAAATTATAACATCATTTTTTTACGTCGGGACTAAAAAATGTGAAAGCTATTCAGGGCGTATCTGTATGTACTCTCGCTAATGTTTTAACTATATCACTCCTTGTGAGCAAACAACTTATTATAAACAATAATAAGTTGGCTACTTTATTTATAGTATTGACTAAACTCAGTTTCACTTGTGATTATATTTGTGTTATTATTAGAATTTTTTAAGTAAGTAATAACAATTTCTTCAAATGTATAAACATAAAAATTTAGAGTATTCCACTACGATAAAAAAATAATCAATTATTTTTCCCAAACGAAGAAAGACGATTAAAATTATAACACATCATTTTATTTATAAAATAACATAAATCTTATTTTATAGTTTAATTTATTATTTGTTACAAAAATACAACTATGTATTTGCAATGTATTATTTTACTACGCAGAATTTATGCTATAAATCATAAATTGTATATTGTTGTTATTGTTTGTGGTTAATTTTTCGTATTCAGTAGGTAGGTACTTCTTATGACATTCATGTATCAAATGTTTGTAGACAAATGTCACGATTGCTTATTTTACATTTGGTTAATATTATCGGTGTTAAATAAAGTGGTATTAGCGTAGTAATCTGAAGTCGCAATTTGGCTTGTCAATAACCCACGTTGATATATGCTTACTTAGCTTCACGCTGTATCCCGCACGATGCAGGGTAGGCAGAGGGAACCCGGGAACCTAGTGTTAATATATGCTCTACGTATAATTTACAAAATACAAAATATCCAAAAATATTATAAGAAATATATTTGCGTCTTATTTTGTAGGAGGCAATATTCAAGAAAACAAAGCTCAAAGATTTTAAAATATTTTTTTCTAAGTGTATGTATGTATGTAATAAACGTATAAATACAGTTTTAATATATTTTAAACAATTAATTGATTACTATGACCCAGTATTTGCAGTTTACGATATCGATTAATATTTTCTGAAAAATAAAATTGTGTTAAAAGCGGATAAATTACTCATTACTCAGCTTTACGCTATATCCCCCAGACCTTATATTAATACATTCCGTTCAACTTTTGTTCCCCACTTTCCACCAAAACTGAGGCATTGCGTGTTGAGTGGCGGGACTTAACGCCGCGCTCTGCCTTGTTACGAGAGCAAAGAAACGAAAGTATTAAATATTGAATTTGAAAATATTTTAAATATATCATTTCCTCGAGTTAGGATCGAATCCACAATCTATCTTGTATAGTAACACGCTCGAGCTGCTGCGTCACGACAGGCCTCAAATAGGCGGATAAAGATCATAAAATTAAATCTATAAAAATATCAATAACGTTATAAACTGCCGTATTGAAATTTAAATACTGTGGTACTTTCCTACATTCAGTTATGACATTTTGGCCAATGATTAAATATTGGAAAATGAGAACTTGCAACATAAATAAAGAAAAAAGTTCAATTTTCCATTAAGTTCATTACAAAATTTGTACTTAATTATATATATGATAAGTGCCTATTCCTACAAACTTCAATTTATCAACTTCTGTAAGTTATACATACTGTTCTGTTCTGACCTACAATCCTAAAATTAGTACGGAACCCTCGGTGGACAAGAACTACTCTTGATGGTTTTTTTTGTAATCTCTCCATCTTATGTTCTCTATACTATAAGTCATTGGTATACAGCAACACAGTATCTGACACGCTCAGAATGCCGTAATCATAGAATCAAACAGAAAAATATATTTACTAAATTATGAGCAGGTAAAATAGCATTTAATTGCTCATAATTCAGTAAATATACGCGTATAATAGACTAGCATATATTATAAACGTCAAGAACAACTGACAAACGACCAATCCTACACCAGTCAAATTATCTACCAATGAAACAACACCGACCACAAACGAATCTTGTTGATTGATCATTTGATGCGTCACATTTAATTTTTGTTTGTAAAATATAAAACTTGTATTTAAAGACATAAAACGCAATCTTAATGTAGTGGCAGAAAGGATAGTCTTTATACAAATTATTCTTAACTTAGAAAACTTCAATATTAAATAGGTGCTATAAATCATTTTTAATATGTTCTATTATAAAAAATAGTAGATGTCTGTAAATTAGTTTAGCGGATGTCAATTTCACGCGAGAACTTCATAAGAAAATATTGATGAAAAATTACATAATTTTATGAATGGAATATTTTTTTATTTGATAAAATCGTCATATCATAACCTTTTTGATAGACTGAAAGAGATATAGATACGTCAATAGCCTTAAGCCGATCATGCCTCTCTATCGTTTGTTCCGTGCTCTTGCTTCCAAGCCCGCGAGAGACGGCATATGATATTTTTTTTTCATCCTTCATGTCAAAGTTAATTGTACTATAGCAAGTGTATCATTATATTGTTTTGATGATATCGTACTGTGCAATCGAAAATAAAGTAAAACAGGAAATAAACAAAGTCGAAAAATGAAATATATTTTTAAATAATGTGTTATTTTAAAATGTTTCATATCTTATATGATTATATAAGATATAAAATAGTTTAATAAAGTTTATATAATTTTATCTCGACGGTTTAATTAAGACATACAATTTATGTACAATTTTTTTTTATATTGCTACTATGATTCTATATGATGTTCTTCTCGACTATAAGTATGAGAAAAATACAAATTAATTTTACCACTAACAATGTTGTACATAACAAAGTGTCCACCCACGCTACGTCACTATATTAGCAATGAACAGAATGAAGAAATGCAGCGACTCACTAAATTCTTTCCCTTTGAAACACATTTACAAAGTAATTACTAATTTACAGAAAAATAATTTAATTGTTCTAACAAAACCAAGGTAGTATTAGTCATAGCCACAAGTTATTATACATAATATTGGTATCAAAAATAGGACACATATCATTAATTGATCGTATATCCACTTATAGAGAAAACTTATGCAATATATACATGTATATATTTAATAGGTTTTCAAACAGCATCGATCACGTTATTAATTTTATCCTTACCATATATATACTATACTAGGTTAAACAAACTTTAATGAAACTAATAGTATTATTACGTAAGGATATGGGACACGTAAGAATTAATGGCAAACTTCCTTCCAAATGATCTGAATGTTTCGCACAAGTAGTAACTAAAACTTATTCAGTAAATAGTTGGCCGATCCAGTGTGTATGTATAGAGTGTAATCTTAGATAATTGAGTCCAAAATTATATGTTTTTCTTTTCTAAAAAGAAAAACAAATAAAAACTTTATTTTGAATTCTCGTCACCCAAAATTGTTATCAATTAACACTCACAAAAAATAGCAATTGAAAAAAAAAATACATTTAATATTATGAGACGTTAATAATTCTATCTAAGCTTTAACCATTATTCCATTGTCACCTAATTGAACCATAAGAGAATAATGCAAGATATTGTCTCAAAATCAAATACATTGATTGTATCTACGTGATCAAGTACCTCCAATGTTATTTTTTCGTCTTTACGCAATAAATCGTATTTGGTAGAGTATGTAGAAGGAACTTGGGTACCTAGTGTTAAAAGACTCCGTTCTGTACCCTTTCAACTTTGGCTCAATTTAAGGCACTGAGTGTTAAGTAACGGGACCCAATCCCACATACAATGCTATAATTATTACAATCAATTTTATGCTTATTATACCTAATTTTCATCATTCACCTACTATAAACACGAAAAGTTATGATTATATTCATAGTACCTAACAGGAAGCACAGTAGTGTTCACTCCTTAATATATAGCAAAGCTGCGTCACATGTATATTGACCAACATTTTAACGACATGGTTGCTAAAATAGTACGGATTAGTGCCTCGTAAATCTGTCTCGCAGGGATACGAAAAGACTGCCATTAGTTCGTCTACTAACCATTCATTCTTATACACCAAATTACCTACTTTTGCTTAGTATCTCAATTAACTAGTATTTACCAGGAGCGCTGGTCATTATGAACGCCCATACCAGTCATTAATGTTATGTAACCCTCATCAAGTATTGCTCCTTATGTCGGCTACAATGGATAACTTTACGTTTCAGTGTACAAGTTTTCTTAAACTATCAACGAATACCTTTTATCAAAAACAAAACTCTATGCTATGTTACTTTAAATTGTTAGAAGCAATTTTTGAGAAGTAAATTAAATTAAGAAAAACAAAAATAATATTATATTTGTATTACTGTAGTATATAAAATTTTTCATTACAATTACTACAAAATAATACTTTCAATAATTTATATAACTCGATTTGTATTTTTATATGAAAAAGTCAAATCTGTTTTCGTATTGAATCTTTGCATCAAAATCGATACAATGCCAATTTAATCGGCATCCGAACAGACACGCTCAATGTTTCAGCTTCCACGTTTTCAATTGACAGGTAAATATGATGACTTATGCTGTATCGTCTGAATTGGTTCACATACAAAATTTACTTTTTCCATGTGTACATTTTCCGGGTTTCATTAATTTACTATACAAAATAATTGTTTATCTCATAATACATATATACTTTTAAGTAAATATGTATATACTTTTAAGTATATACATATATACATATATACTTTTAAGTAAATATGTATTATGTCATATGTTTGTCATATTTTGATATAATTTTATCAACATATTTAAAGTACTATTCCACGATTGGGAATTAAAAATACTTTTAAGAAAACGTATGAAAATTTAAACCTTTTAACGTAGCGGAATTTGCACCCGCGCCATTTGGAAATCAACCGTGGACGGTACAAATTGTTATACGTTTCCTAAATAAATATAAATACGG
This sequence comes from Eueides isabella, assembly GCA_019049475.1. Lineage (NCBI taxonomy): Eukaryota > Metazoa > Arthropoda > Insecta > Lepidoptera > Nymphalidae > Eueides > Eueides isabella. Next base: position 9,987,164 of record CM032393.1, read on the forward strand.
ATACCTATAAAAGTTTGCTGTTATTACTCCTTATTAATTAAAAAATACTTTATTTTAAGTTTCTACAATAAATCAATATTGTAATAATTTAGTAAACACTTAAGAATATTTGCTAAAGAAGTACTAGTCGCGCACTTAATTATTGTTAATGTTTTTTATAACCAAGTAAAACATGAATATTTACATAAAATAAAATAATCGAATAGTTCATAAGCACTTCTATAACAGAAGGTTAAAATATGTATTTAAGTTGTAAAGATAACTGCGGCGAGACTCGTTTTCACTGGTTGCGCTAGCCATCTGACGGCGCGAACATAAATTCGTATTTATTCAAAACAATCTATTTCTAAAATCATCATACGTTTTCAACACGTATCATTTGCGGGTTAAACTATATAGTATGAATGTTTCTTGTTTTAGCCACATAGCACGCTTGAACGTATTTCCAGTAGATTAGAATATATACTATCTAGTTTTTTAATCAGCAGCTTCTTGGGATCAAATAATCTAATGTTAGGAAATTCCTTTTCGTACTTTCCAACTAATTTTCAACTCTTTCAACTCGACTGAAGTTTGCGTACCAGTGAAAAATAAATAAATAAGTAAATGAATGAAAAAAAAAATATTTTTAAATGACACAATGTTAATAATAAAAATGTTTTTGGTAAATGATGGAAATAAGCCATTAAAGTTTACAATATCATATTATCTCTATATGATATAAAACAAAGGCCTCCGCCGCGTGTGTCTGTCTGGCTTTTCGTGATAAATTAAAAAAGTAGCGCACAGATTGTCATGCGGTTTTCAACCGGAGTGATAGCTTTTAAAAGTTTAAGTATGTAATTCACTATTTTATTTTTTTGTAAAAAGATCCTAAATCATCTTGCCTACCGCGAGCTTCAGTCGCGCTGCATAAACTAGTAGAGGTTCGTCAAAGTAATGTGTATATTAGAGTATTGTAGATCTACAGTAATGGGACAAAAAAAGGCCACGATAGCGTATCTCTGTATCCTACAGTTGATTCCTGATAGCTAACTTTATGTTAAGAAATATATGTCATAAAATTTATAGTGATTTTAGTCGTAAAAAATATCGTTATGAATCGGAAGTCTGATTTAAGTCACGAGCTCTGCGAAACTAATCATGTAAAAATCATGTTCAGTGCTGCAGAATTAAGTGTTGATACACAACGACCAAATCACACAATATTTAACTATTTTTATATAAAAATAGCAATAAGTACTTTTTTATAAACCAAGAAACAGCTTAATGAGACCTGGCTGATTTTTATAGCTAGGCAGGGTAGGCAGAGGAAACTTGAGAACCTAATAGTAAGACACGCCGTTCCATTCCCGACTTTCCGCCGAATTTATGGTATCGAGTGTTGAGTGGCGGAATTCAACGCCACGCTTTGACTTGTTACCAGAGCGAAAGATTTGTTAAAGATAATAATAATAATAATAAGTTTAGTTGATTTATTATAAGTTTAGATATAGACATACAAACAAATGTAGATAAATTATTTAAATGTAGTAAGAAAAAATGAAAAGAATGAAATAGTTATATATTTAATAAATCGTAATTTGTACAGGATGGGCCAGAAAGGCGTGCGAAATTTAAAATCGGATTGATCGTGAAAGAAACGTCGGAGCAGGGTGCGGGTAGTGTGGATAGGTAACTTGGTTCTCGGAAATTTAGTCACGATGGAGCGTTTCACCGGTGAGCAGCGTGCGTTGTGTGTAAAGGCTTATTACAAAAATGGCGATATGTGCACTATTGCGCGGCGTCTATTTCGCTCTGAGTTTAGTTTACATGGTTTAAATTAATGTCCTAGTGAAAGGGAAATCAGACTATGGGTCAAAAAGTTTGTGTCTACGGGATCAACAATGAATCAAAAACCTGCGGGTTGTCCAAGGTCAATAAGGACGGAAGAAACTGTAAGCGAAATCGCGACGTCCGTACAGCGAGACAACCGTACAGTTAGTTATCAACCAGAAAGAGATCAACTGAGCTCACTATAACAAGAACATCTTTAAGGTGTATTTTGGCAAAAGATTTTAAATTTCACCCATATAACTTCAATTTGTCCAGAAAGTTAATCCAAATGACTACCATCTTCGCCGTGCTTTTGCCGAAATATTACAGCGTTTTTGAAGTTTAAACGATTTTCTCTTCTCGGATGAAGCTCATTCTCATGTGTGGATATGTTAATAAGCAAAATTTATGTATTGTGCCTCTAAAATCCCAAATTCAAACATCAAAGACCATTGCATTCGCTTAAAGTGACAGTTTGAGCAGCCATGTCGGCTGAAGGAATTATCGGACCTCATTTTTTCGAAAATGAGCGAGGCCAAACCGTAACAGTAAGTTCGCTATACAGACGTCATACGATTTTTTTTCTTTCTACATCTGCATAATTTTGAAGCCTACAATAGCATTACCTGGTTTCAATAAGACGGCGCTGACATCTCATAGATTCAATGAATCCTTAGCAGTTATTAACGAAAAGTTAACTGGAAAACTGATATCGTGTCGAGGGGACATTCCGTGGCTTCCTCGGAGCCCAGATCTCACGCCACTCGATTCTTTTGTCTGGGAGTATCTCAAGTCTCGTTTATGCCAATAAACTGATGACAATTGCCCAGCTCAAGAATAACATTTGCGAAGAAATATCCGCTATCTTACGAGCGATGAGCCAACAAGTATTTAGGAGTAACAAGAACAAGTATTTTATAGAGGTCCAGATTAGAGGTCCAGATAAGTCAAGAAGTATGTACGTTTGAGTGGATATTATTAAAATTAAAAATAAAATTCTTGTGTGTTAACTTGATTATAATTAAAGATTATCTTTCCTAAGACTTGCAGTTTTTTTTCTATGTTTTTTTAAAATTCGTATAATTTAATGGCCCACCCTTATTTAGCTTTAGTATTTTATTCATAGATTATGTTTATATTAACTTATTATTCTTAGTATCAAAGATTAATACAAAGTTCTGAATATTGTAATTGTAATTATTTCTTTGTGGATTTGGTCTTGTCAGAGCGATTCATCATTTTAAAGTCTTGTTCACCACCAATTTTTAAAACAACATTTTGTCTCCCGAACCTATAGAGAGGCCCATTAAACCTTTTAATTAACTAAAAAGCGTTGCATGGTAGAATTTACCTGGCGGGAAATACGTCCGAAGAAAGTCAGAACGCGTGTTTGGATTATAGAGTATAGACGTTATTTAATGTCAAGTTTTCTAGGATGGACTCACATTATTTTAAATCGCTTAGTACAAATAAGAAAATGGATATAATGAGAAGTTATTTTATTTTACAGTTAGAAGGGACCACAATGAATATAAACGTGCAACGTTTTGATAGTAAAAGAAAAACTTATTATAAAGGTTTGAGTTGCTATCAATCAGGTATCCGGCTAAGTGTAGCTAAGAAGGGAAAGTGAAAATCTTTATACAAAAAAATTTACTAAAAAATAATAAGGAAAAAGAATAAATGTTAGTATGTATTACAATTTAAGTTTACTGTCCACTAAATCTGGGGCAATAAAAGCAGCATAGTGTTCTCCGATGCAGTTCTTCCTATTGGATTTAAATACTACCAAATAATAGATATTTGGTTTTTATGTTTTTTGACTTGAACAAGACTTTTTTTTAAGAAAATGCAAAGCTATATACTTAAAATAGTAGCTCCGAAAATAAGTTACTGTGAAAGAAAAAAATATTTTCGAGGTAGGTAGGTAATAATGTAGTAGTAATAACGATTCAATAAATGAACAAATTACTATTAGGAATTAGTAATTAAAATATCAATGAAGAGTAAAAACCAACTGCTATAGTAATAACATTTTTGAAGCTCAAATAAAGTTTATCAAAACGGTATATAATTGCAAAAAAAGAAAGCAAAAACCTTATATTCGATATAAACTACAGATCACATTATTGTTAAATATAATGGATCACCTCCATAATGCATGCCATATATACCTTCCGATCCAATGATTTTTATAAATCAATCATCTCCAACCGCCGTCGATTAATCATCGCAGGTACTCTGTGAATGTAGTACCTGCCTACATTTGTATGAACACTTCTGAATAACGCCTACCTTAGATATATACATCGCTACATTACTTTGATTCGTAAATGTATTATTACATACGTATGTACATGTAAATGATGTATATATACTTTACATTGATAAAAATCCTTTTCAGAAGCATCTGATTTTTTGTCGGGCGTATCGCGCAAATTGAATTTATAAATATGAATATGTAAGCATTCACCATTTTTCTTGCTTTCAAGTTTTAATTCGAATAAGCTGTAATTTCAAATGTACTTGTTTAACAGTTTTTATTAATAAGCATAACGATCCATCCCTGCGTGTACGTTTGTAAACAATATCAATGTCAATATTGTTTAATTGAACTGTACTTCCTTATTATACAAATACAATCCGTACATTAACCAAATCATTGGATGAATCTAAGAAATCTTTATATTTACTAAAATTAATAATTTACCAGTAGATGATCTTTTATAGTAACATAATTTACTACTTACTATATTATACACTCACTATACACAACGTAATTATTTGTACATATTTATAATTAAATTTAAGTTTCCCGACTTTATGAAAGTTATTTATTAAATATCATGATACGGTAATTAACTAAAATGACGCAACGCTGCTTATTCGTCGTCAGCTGTTAGAACAGCTTACTTTGCTTAACAAAATAATATGACCCAGAGAAGCCAGCTTGTCACAGTTCCGTTAATACCTGAGTGTTTTAGTCATTAAAGCTTTATAATAAATAATGCTATTTACCCCGTGAACAACTTTGGTTTATTAGTATTTTGAATTATTTCATAATGTTAAATAAAGCTTGCTTGAGGTTTGAGAATATATATTTTTAAAATACAATAATATATTAGGTTATCGTTTCGTAGATATTTTTGTTGAAGAAATTAGCATGATTATAGCAATGGTAAGGGGTATTAAACATGGTGGCATATATCATATATCCTCCAACACCAATGATATAAAAACAATCATTGATCATATATTTATAAAACGTAATAAAACCCAGTTCTAAAATTAGATACAAGATAAAAATAAATATAAAATAAAGGATTGAAAAAAAATTATATCACTTTTTGTGACAATAAAAACGCCAACAGATACTTTTTATTATAAATTATATATTACCGTTGGTAAAATTTTATTCTTAAATATTTATAAGAATATGGAAAAGGTGAAGAAAAAGTAGAACAATCTCTTAGTTGGAGATATCAATGCTCAAAAAGAAATTTTACTATAATTTAATTATATCTTAACATAATTATATCTGTGGTCTCTCTTATTTGAAGCATTGAAATGGATTTGTATGTTTTCATATTTTATATATTAAAAAAAATTCAGGGTCAATTTGGGTAGTATAAGAGACGAGTATCATTCTTTCATCACATTGCGCTCGTGTGGTAACTAAAAATAATTTTTAAGAGCGTGGGTGATACGGAGCAGGTAAATTTATGAAATTCTGTATCATACCCTAACGTAACGTTTTCAAATAAATATACGTGATGAAACCTATTTCATAAATGTTCTTGTATGATCCTAACATGTACATTGTACATGTATTACGAAGATTTTACAAATTTTCTTTTGATACGTTCATTTAATATTGCTTATAAATTATACAACAGTCTACAAATACCACTATAAATATCACCATAATATCATGACAAATATTTGAAAAAACTTATCAATTGCTATTCGGACTCGCCCACTTAGGGTTCCCTACCAATTTTCTGGTAACAACCTATAGATGTCAGTATGCACGACTTATAAAACCTAGGACTTGTCATTTCCTATGTAAACCGAAATTGCCCGATCGAGAGACATACCCTAAGTTCAATACCCCGGCTACAAAATAGTCACTTTTCTTTCTCACTGGGCGCAGCATCAAGGTCGTTGTCGAAGCTGTTTTGTTGCATATAACTGATATTTTGGAGGACTTTAACATCGCTATGCAGATGATAGCACTGTGCGCTGTATATTACTGCCGTGCAAGTCTTTCTCGGGGAAACGACCAGTACTGAAATCAACTTGTATCTACCGTTGAGGCATTCCTCAAGAATGCCCCCGTGGAGGGTGAAAAGAACCTGGTTAAATTCAACCAAATAATACATCTTCTCATTTTTTAGTTCATTTTTTTTCCTAGAGCTATAAAGCGTGTAATAAAAGTTTTGGCCGAGGGAAAGCGTCTGATTTTTTTTATATGTCTTCAGAGTAATATTCTACAAAGCGTATATAAAAAAATAACTTAAGTTACGTACGTTACGTTTAAGTGAAGTACTTTGATTTTTAATCACCTTTCTCACTTAGTAATTGCGCAGGAGTCACCGTGCAAGCTCCAGAAACATTCGAATATTAAAAAGTACACAAGAGTCTAGTAAGAACCGAAAAGTATATGCTTTAGAAAATAAGTTGTGTCTTACGGCTCTGGGATCTTGGACCATTATGTGTAATCGCTAATTTCATATAAGAAACGATCTTAATAAAAAATAACCTAAGTAAATACCAAAAATCTAAATACAATCTAGGAGTAGTTATAATAATAATGTCATAGATAATTTAATAGAGCGTATTTTATGTTCGTAGTTCAATTACATTTTATGAAATGCTTTCATTTGATATTTTCAATGGAATACAGAGCAGGTGTCTCCAATCAGTGCGAAAAACGTCGGCCTTAGCAATATATCAATATTATTTTGATTCGTTTATATTTCTCGCAGCCTTACCAACTTGAACTACATAAATTTATTATATGTTATAGAAGCATTTAATATTACTTTACTAAATGCTTTTATAACATAGATAGATGTCAATCCGTTACTATATAAACTCGTAAGCTGTGGCGTAAGTATTTAAATAGTAACTTCATGTTCACGAAAAAGAATAATGAAATAGAATAATTTCATAATATAATATGAATATGAATATATTGAACGCTAGATCATAGAATTCGAAGACGTTTAGTGTAATTAAACGTAATAATCCATATACAAATGTACATGTTATTGATACCGTAGCACCGAAGCATCCGAGCACATCTAACATATGTAACAACGCAAAATATAATATTATCCTTTAATTAAATGAATATTATTAATTGAGTGATACAGTGAGTACGCAATCTTACCTCGATATATATTTTTATTTATCTAGGATCTCAGAAATAAAGCATGCTCTTAGAGAGCATCCCACTCATCCCATATTTCTAAAAGTGGACTCCAAATTAAACACCTACTCAATTATATGAAATTCAATATTTTTTGCTTACCGGACATTAGCAAGAGTGTGCCGACGACTTTTAAGGTACCTCCCATGGTACTTTTGTAGTTCACCAATGCTGCCTTGTTCAGCCTGCATCCTGCCGTGTGTAGGCGCGGACGCCTCGTCACCGGATTGCCCGGCTGGCGATATGCTGATGGCACCGGATCCACGCTTGCGTGCTTTATTAGATTTTCTCGCCGCTGCCGATATGCATATTTTTACCGACGACGGGCTGCCAAAACTACGTTTTTTGCCTGAGCTCCTAGATGACGTATATGCGGTATCTGTACTACTTCTTGTACTCTTATAAGAAGGCGTAAGAGTCGCGTCAGTCGCGTCTTCTAAAGGCCAGTCGGAATCGTCCTCCTCCTCTATACCCGGTAATGGCGATTGTTGACCAAGTGGACGAGGGGAACTTATTATGGTCTCCGGAACAACTGCAAACAAGCGATATAATAGAGTAAAGCAGATATCAAAGATTGTTTTGTAATTGTATATCCGTGTGTGTATTGTAAATTTTTTTATTAAAATTAATTGAAAATTCCTTCTAAAATTTATATTTTTAACTTATATAACCCCATGATTGCTACACAAATTAAAATTATGAATTCAACCCTCGTTGTTTTGGTTACGAAATGGTTCGAAGCTTAATGGATAATTTACACTTTCTGAAATATCGCCAATGGATGGATTTACTTAAAAAGTAAAAACCAACCAGTAATATATAGGTAATATACATAAACATATTCATTTGTGTGCATATAGAAACTTAATCTATACACATACAAATATCTAATATAAAAAGCGTTATCCATGTAAAGAAAAAAAAATGATAAATGTTAATCTAGATTTCTATATTTCTAATTAGTCGAGTGCATGTAAGGGTAAGTAGTGGCCTATTCAGCTAACCTAATCGTTCGAGAAATGAGAATGGAATATGGATTATACGGTAACTGTGAACCGTTCTACTAAAAGCAATTTCATGATGACAAAACGTTATTCTTTATTGCGTGTAAGATGTTCGCAGATATAATAGTCGAATACCGATGTTATGTATATTTGATAACATTTTATGATGCAAATAAAATGTATACAAATTAACAAAAATTCTTAAGGAATAATATATTTTTGTTTATACCGTTTATATCATTTATCATTATGGGCGATATAAAAAAACAATATATTTGTTTAAAAGTTTATTGATACTTGTTATATATTGAACAAATATATTTTTGTATAATATTAAATATATATTATTAATTACTTGTATAATAAAAATGATCTACACATTGTTATTCAATTCAGGACTCTATACAATAAAAATAATATTAGTTATTTTCATTACGCTCCTCTTTAGAATTGTATTATTTATTATTTCTGAGTTTATTTTTAAGTATATCTCAATTTTAGTACCATACATATCAGAGACGGACAGAGCCAACCATTATAGGAGTTTCGAAAGTAACATCCAATGATATATGGATATATTTCCACGTGGAAATATATCCATATATCCATATATAATATATCCATATATAATTAATAATTGTGCTGCAGCACAATTATTTTCATCATTGTCGAAAGGTCCACACTTCGGATAGGTGAAATGTTGATACTAATAAATTATTAGTTTTTACAAATTTTAAAGTGTTAATCCACACTTCCAAATGATTATTTTAAGATGATTATTATGTTTGGACGGAGAAAATTTATAAAAATCTCCCTATAGAGATACTTACATCATAAATAAATTGAAACAAAAGCTTATAAGAATAAATTCTTTAAATGGATTAATACAAAAATGACTTTATCAATTAAAAATCCTTATACTGATATAATGGAAAAAAGTAAAAATGTTGACTTTATTAAATTGAGAAATTAATTTGTTAACGAAAAGACAAAAAAACATATATATATATATATATATATATATATATATATATATATATATATATATATATATATATATATATATATATATATATATATATATATATATATATATATATATATATATATATATATATATATATATATATATATATATATATATATATATATATATATATATATATATATATATATATATATATATATATATATATATATATATATATATATATATATATATATATATATATATATATATATATATATATATATATATATATATATATATATATATATATATATATTTTATAACATTGCCGCTGGTATAATTAAGAAATCATTCACGTTCACGACATAATATGTGATTATAATAGTTATGATAAAATAAAGTCGGTTCGTAAATGTATTTTACTCAAATTAACTTTGTAGCCTACTATCAGCCTATCATATGAATTAATCCTTGTCAAGGTCAGTTATTGAGTTATTGAGTTTACTTGCGCAGGAGCAGGAGTAAGTAGTAACTTACTCGACACAATCTTAAAATTAATAAACCTATTTCCATTGTTTAAGTAAGTAACCAATTGAAATTAATTTTAAATTTGTGTTGAATGCAACATAATATATCTTGTCGTCATACTCCTGTCGTGGCGCAGAGGCACAAGCGTGTGACCGTAACCTTGTGAGGTTGTGAGTTCGATCCCACTCGAGGAAATGTAATATTTAATATTTTCATTTAAAATATTTAATGTTTTCATTTCTTCGCTCTGGTACAAGGCAAAATGCGGCGTTGAGTTCCGCCACTCAACACGTAATGCCTCAAATTCGGAGGAAAATGGGGAAAGGAAGTGGAACAGAGTGTCTTAACACTAAGTTCCCAAGTTCTCTCTGCCCACCCTGCCATGTGCGGGATACAGCATGAAGTAAGTAAATCGTCATATTGTAAAGGGATTTTTTAATTTTTATGAATAATTATAGTAAAATTTATGTAAATTTTATGAATCTGCCATTTACAAGTGAAAATATTTTTTATGATTTTTTTTAATGATTTGTATGTAATAGTGATATGATCATGTACGTTGTTAAGTACTTTTTAACTCAAATAAAAAAAATATAAGAATATATTTTGTATCTTCTTAAGCCATCTATCTATAGGATTCACATCAAAATAAATGTATATAAATATACAAGAGTCTCGCTAAAGGCTGGTAACGTCACGTAAAAGGGATTACTTTAAATAAAGTGGAGCAAGCTAGCTCAGCCTCTGTCAATTAGCTTTCTAATCTTTCTTTCTGGCAATGATAACGGAGATTACACAAGCCCTAAACAGATAAATGAAGCTATATATAGTGTCTACTGAGTATAAAGTAATTACGAAAATGTTAAATTTAACTAAAGATATAAATTAAGAAAAATTATATAACCTTTAATATTTTTCGTTATCTAAACCTAACTGAACAATGTAAATGTATTGTTTCAGATCTAGTAAGAAACAGAATTATTTAATTTTTAATATATTTATGTTGGAATTCGTTCGTAGCTTATTCGACGCAAAACTTAAAATTGACTACAGAGAAAAAAAATAACGTAAATTATTAGCACTTAATAAATGCCTTTATAAAGTCACGTTAACGTCATCGTTGTATGGAATTTAAGATTACATGTGATGTTCTATCTAAATCATTTGAGTTGTTTTTGATATGGTTCGAGTTCTTATTTACTTGATTAAGTCATTATCACTAAAACATAACATAACATATTTTTACCGCATTATTAAAATTAGTGTAAAATAGAAAACTTATATAAAAAAATCTTCAATAAAATTTACTAAAATTTATTTTGTGTTGAATATTACGTTGAATATCAAAGCTCTACAATAATACTAGACAAGATCTGAAGTTAATTCTGTAATTAAAGTAAGCGGCTAGTATCATAACACTTACTAGGAAATGCAATCGTAATTAAATATTCATATTAAAAACAATGTATTTTTTTGTGTCTCAAAGATTAGCATAACGAATACGTAAGAAGAAGAAGAAGAAGAAGTAAGAATGTCTATGCTTCACAGACAACAGCAGAAATTCTGTCATAAACGTATAATATTTTTTGTATGTGAGTAGTGATTTTTTTAAAATGGAAAAGACCTTCTTAGCACTGTATCCTGCACCTGACATGGTAGGCATAGGGTACTTGATGACCTTATGTTAGGATGCTCCGGTCCCATTAAAACACTTTCGTTCCCCACTTTTCACCGAATTTGACGCTGTACTGAGTGGTGGAATTCAATGCTACGCTTTGCTTTGTTACCAGAGCAAGGAATTAACATATATATGTACGAATATTATTAATATTGATAAAAACATTATATATACATATTTATGATACGATTATTTTATTAGTTATTATTAATTAATATGAAGCTAAGTGATATTGGCATTTTATTTAGCGTACATTGTTTGAATTCTATTGTCGAAGTATTCAAAGCTATATGGTTAACTGGGTTAATCTATGAAATAGCTGAAACGCTCTTAGCTTTTAGCAAAAGTGAATTCTTCTTGTGTAGGTTAGCTGTAGTTGCTATCCTTCCGCAAAATACTATTTTAAGGTTATTGAGCAAAACAAGAATTTAATCGCATATTTGGTTTTAGTTACATCATTTTAAATACATGTAAAAGTTTACTGGCATAGTTCTAGAAACTTAGTTAAAATCTTATTAGATGAACTTTTGGTGATGTGTTGTCTCGACAAAATATTATATAAACGCAAAAACTAAAACTAAAAAGGCGATTTCAAACATCCAAATGAAAGAATTAAACGTAAAAACAAAGAAATGGTTAGGCATAAGTATTATTGATACTGTCAATAATACTTATGCCCAACCATTTCTATTGTAATTTTTGGTGAAAATATTTAAATATTACTTTGACATTTCAAATGACAATTAATAATACATAGAATTTAATTTCCATGTGAATTAAACCAAACAGGGCGACCGCTGCTTTGACAAGGATCGATTCAACACGAGTCAATATTTGAATACGCCACTCCCGCCTCCCATGCATCACTTAGTGGTCAAATTACCAAGTAATTTGTTATTTTTTTAGCAATAAGCATTTATATAATCTCTTTTTAATAGAAGAGAGAGAATTCATAATTAAGTTGATTTTAAATATTGTTTTTTGATTATGATTATTATGTTTAAGTAATATTTAATTGTTACAGATAATTGATATCAAGACACACGACCGAGTATCCAGCCAAGCTCAAAAGAATATACATTAAAGATATTTTAGAGAATAGAGATTAAAGATACTTTAAAGCTTTTATAACTCGTAAACTATTATTTGCATTAAATTTGACACATTTATTAAGATAAGCTCTCCACGAGAGCTTGTCAAGTATATACTTGAAATTACAAAAAATAACAAAGAATCATTGACATAATCAAAAAATCATTGACATAATAACGTTTAAAAGGCGGTATTCTTGTGACTGACTCACTCACTCGTCAAAAACCTAACCCACTTCTAGATGATTGAAAGACGTCATTTGGTACTAAATAATATAGTAGTACAGAAACGTTAAAAATTAAAGTTGCATCAAAAAAGCATACGATAAAGTTATTTTAAGTGATAATAACAAAGTTTTAATGTTTAATAACGTCTTTACCAAAATAAATGGTATTTTCGCATCGCAGAAGGTAACTAAATAAATTTTATTTGTCAATGATACTTACTGCAGGTATATATTTTCGACGACAATTGTTAGACATTTAATTTAATGTTACATTTAATGTACATAAAACGATTATGCTAACGACTAATTAAATTTATTCAATAAATAAAACCAACACTTCAGTATGAGGATTAAGGATTAAATAGAAACTTGAGCAGAATCTCTTTGAATTTAATTTGCTAAACTTTGTATATAAACATCGAGTTTACCAATAGTGGTGTTACTAAACTTTAACATTTTGAAATATCTTATATTGTTGACAGCTTATATTTTATTTCATAATTCTTCCAAATTAGTGTGTTTGATTGCACCAATTAGAATAAATTAAACTGTTATCAAAATATAATTTTAATCTTGAAAATTTGATTACCAAAGGGCTAAATATTCCGTAAAAATTTGAAGTGCCATCTTATAGGTCACTGGAAATAATTCATTTTACTGTTTCACTCTACTTGAATCTCGAGATCTTAATAAAACCGAAGATATAGTTTAGTAGATAGTTTATATTTTAAATTTTTCAATATTTTTATTTTGTTTCTACAAATAACGTCACTTGCTGTACAAAATGCTAAACTTCAATAATAATTAAATTAATCCATAATATATTTGATCTACTCAAACAATTTTACAGTTGACACAACTATTCAATTACTGATTGCGGTTGGATTCCTGATAGGCTATCGCCAATAGGCAGGTACTCTGTGTGATGAACTTTTTAATTATATTAAAAAGATTATTAATAAACCTCGATTTAATCCAAAAATGGTAACAGAAATTAATTTTGTATTATTTTTGTTTGCATAGTTTTTAACAAAATATAAATAATGATACAAAATATTAAGCTATATTTATTTGATATATGATGATATTTAATTTAAGTGGATATTTTTGCCATGTATACTACCTAAATATGTATGCCTTTATTCATTTTAATTTTACATCGCCTTAGAGTCTTGTCACTGAGAGAGCAGAACGTACATGCGTACGCTCGAGGCTGGTGAAGTGGACCCATTGTTTAATCGTCCACGGACACGAATATTACTGAAAAAGTTAAAATAAGAGCCTATATTTTTTAAAATTAATTCTTAGTTGAGTTTCAAATAATTATTACGAACAAAACTGTAATCATTTTCCTTAAACATAAACCTATTATATCATCATTAAATCTATTATTAAGAATTTGTACCAATTCTGTTCTCAATATCAATATGAAAAGTAAAGTAAAGTAAAGGTTTCCATTCATGAAATGTCTACATAGCTGTGCACGATCCATATCCCTTAATCCAATAAGGTTATTAATTTTTTATGAAAGGTCATAGTTTTCATTTAAAGATATTTTTTGTTTGGCTGGATTATAGCATTTTTTATGTTATCTTTGACATAAAGATCCACAAGAAATTGAATTTTACTTATTTTTTTTTTTTGCACGACCAGAATGAAATTTTAACAGTGTATGTCAGACCAATGTAACATAGTAGTTACACAATTCAAAATATAGAAATTTGCGAGCGGTTCACTACCGTACCGTTCCCCACTTTCTGGCTAATTTGAGGGATTGGCTGTTGAGTGGCGGAACTCAACGCCGTGCACCTTGTTGCCAGAGCGAATATATATGATAATGATATTTTTTTACTTTACAATTTATTTTTCAACCCCAAATTGCCTAAAAAATCTAATAGTAGTAAAGAAAACAAGTGGATACCGAAGTACCTCGTGTTCGGTATTACTGTCGTGCTGTTTCTTCTTCCACAAGTTTCTTAAAACGAGCCATTATTTTGTGTAAAAACATTATTTATCTCTTTCCGTCTACTAATGGGCCCAGCAGATGTTGTAATGCATGGAAAAGAAATAAACATGATTCTTTATAGTTTAGTTGGTCTATTGAAGTCAAATATGGTACAAACACACCTATAGAGTTAAATAAAACATTTGCTTTAAAAAAACTATTTTGACACCTGTCGTGGCGCGGGGGCACTAGAATGTAACTGTAAACAACAGATTGTGGGTTCGATCCCTACTCGAGAAAAGTAGTTATTTAATATTTTCAAATGAAATATATCGTATTTTCATTTCTCCACTCTGGTAACAAGAGCGGCGTTGAGTTCCACCACTAAACACACAAGGCCTCAAGGGAACAGAACGGAGTGTTTTAACACTAGGTTCCCAAGTTCTCTCTGCCTACCCTGCCATGTGCAGAATACAGCGTGAAGCTAAAAAAAAGTATTTTACTTTCACAAATGTGGATTAACATTTTAAAAATAGTAAAAATAATTAAATGTTTATTTAATATTTAATTATCTTAACAACAAGCCTGTAAGCAAATATGTAATGAACCGAAACCGAACCAAATGTACGTATAATTTACGCCTTATATATTTTAAATGAAGTACGTTAATCTTATTATTTCAATCTCAACGTGTGTGAGAGGAAACACTCGGGTCATCTATACAATAGACTTCGCACCAACCGTCTTAAAGACAACCATCTATCAAACAGAGGCGGGACCGATAGCTTTACGTTCAGGACAAAAGCTTCAGATTTATTGTTTCATTTTATCCTACCTTAAACGCACAGAAAGGTAAGGAATACATTAAAACATTTTTTAACGTGTAATCATATTTTTTCAATGTTTATGTTTCGTTGAATAACTATTTATATATTTTTTTCACTTAAGTAAATTACTTCTATTTGCGGTATCACTTAAATAAAGAAACCACTCGATAAAATGAATGCATTCCCGTATTCTAAAGCTTACGCTAACATCAAGCAACGATTGAAGCAAAGAAATCAATGTTGTTTAAATAGATCTCCAATAGATTCTACGATTTAATTTTAAACTGTCCGAACATTTTTTAAATGTAGCTAAAATTGCGCCAACTTGTACAGACCAGATATCAAATTATATATACATACTTATTTTATTTATTTTATATATATTATATACGTATATATAATTTGATATCTAGGGAAATCACAAACTTTGAGAAATTGAATTCATAATGAAATAAATAAATATTAAACAAAGAGCAATCATCTTCTTCCCAGCTAGCTGTTGCCTGTGATTTTTTCTAATAATTGCAATTGTATTACAAATGCTAACGTTGATTCTGCTTTCCATAAATGGAGTGTTCAATATTATTAATCAATTTCAAAACAAGCCACAGCCAGAATACACAACTTGATTACTTTATCTCATTTCAAACTCCTAAGGGAAATTTTCAATGTTATACAAAATTTATATAATAAGGTAGCATAATATAAAAAGAAAACTTACCGTATTCTTGGTGGGAGAGTTCAGGGCTGCCTTCTCTCAACGCATAGTCGGCGTCGTCGGGCGCCGCCGCGCGCGCCCCGCACCAGGGCACGCAGCAACGGAACACCCCCCCTCCGACCACTTTGGAGCCGTGTGCGCCCCACAAGCACAGCACGCACTCAGACAAACACTCACAAATAAATTTATGATCACCATTCGGGGTCTACATCACTAGTTACATTCACCTAAACAGTCCCATCACTATTTCTGATTTGGCACGTTATATAGCATTAGTTTATATTACGTAAGTATAGATCAGTCTTCGGTCTTAGTGGTGATACTTGTACTGATATGTCAGTCTGTTTATAATATGAATAGTTTTCATTGTAGAGTGCTACACATATTGGGAAAGAAAAGTAAAATTGAGAATTAAAATGTCACTTATCAACATAAAAATGTTGTAAAACAAATATTTAGTTACAAAAAAAATTGGAATAAATAATAAAATTGTTGGTATCTGTGGGGTGCTTTACTGAATACAAAATAATAATAACTATCGATTTAGTCATCAATACGCTTGCTAATGATACAAGTATGGACAATTAAAGGAAATCCTATGTACAATATTTACAATATAATGAAACGAGGAATATACACAATTAAAAAAAAAAGATAAACATGATCGGTCAATCTTGTTATATTGTCATAAGAATTACTCTTATTCGTGGTCATTTTATTTTGCATTTCTGGCACGTTTTACCAATTTCTCTTCCATTTTTTGTCTATACCTATCAGATATCGAACCTACTCTACTTATTGGTAGAGACGTCGTGAAAATTATATATATTATTACTTTCAATTTAAATCGATGAAATTATAAATTAGTATGTATTTGCAATACGTATATTTATATTCGCCTATATCAACATTATTCGGTGTTCCAATACGTATGGTTGCAATGAATATTTCATGCAATCGCTTCCTTTCTCACAAATTATGTGAATCAAAATGTACTGTGATAGTGACGAAAAGACTGTGTACAGTACCTTTTGGCAATGCCCCAGTTAGAGTTGTGGTTATTCTTCGCGAAATTATTAATGCCGAGTGAAGACATTTGGCCCGCAATGACATCAAATATGAGTATAACTGGACAATAAAAATGATATGATTTGCACTAAACTTCAAAATCTTTTGAAAAATGCGAAAAGTACAACGATATTCGCTTTCTACCCGATAAACAGCGCTTAGTTTTTTATGTGATTTTATTTAAATAGAAGGTTATATAGAAAAATTGTGTTACGTAGACAGTAATGGCACTAGCTATAAATAGCTTGTTTGATGTTTAATATTAATTCTAGTGTAATATAATAGTAAGAATAACATGTATACTATTATCAAAAGCAAGAATGATAAAGACAATGTAATTATATGTATCTGAGCAGTGTGTAAATCATACAACTGTGAATATAAAAAGAACATTAAAAATAAGGTCAGAGACAGAAGTTTCAATAATTTTATTGTAACGCATTTGTGCGTTACAATAACGTTTTCACGTTCACGTTTTGATATCATGAGTTGTTTTTTTTTTTCAAGCTATTAAATTTTACGTTTTTTTTTATTTTAATTATAACGTAGCTGTGGCATTTGTAGTATTGTATCTTATTGTACTGTTAGAAATAAATATGTTCCAGTCTTTTCACACAATGAGCAACGTACATTAAGCCAATTGGACAACCAAATACGCACTAAATTATGATAGAACTCGACCTTCATAATAACTGGCTATGTATCTACAATAGGCGATGAAATATACGATAATGCCATTTTATTCAGTTATTGCGAGTGCCATGTAAGGAGGAGCTATGATCGAGCCATACAATCAATTACTCCTCATTGAGCGGCCGGTGCTACAATTGCCAGTCGTTTTTGTGACCATCATAGCTAACAACCTAATGGTATAGACGTTCTCAATACGACCTATGAGCCTCTGACGTCAGCTAGATACACTATTTAAACATACGTACATACGCTTATTACTAGTTTGCTATATCATTACGTAATATGTGTGATGATTACTTAATAATGAATAAATCAAGTTGTCTTTACTTTATAGAAGTAAATAAAGTAAAAATTATGATTTATATTATTTATGATATTAACAGTTAATTGTTGCCTTTTAATATGTCCTCATCTTGCAAAAAGTTAGGAACTAATCGTAAAATAAATAAACTTAGAGTATTATGTAATAACAAATTTTTCAATACGTCATATTTCGATAACTCATTATCCTTTATCAAATTCTTGTTACGTCTTTTTCTCATTTCTAGTTCCATATGATTCTTTTCTTAGAAGTCCTAAATGCGCTGTCAAATATTTTTTTTTGCATGAGGAATGATGGCTATGTTTACAAACATTCAACAAGTTGTCGAAATTTAATCATATAAATCATACAGGTTACAGCACTGATACAGGATTATAATCATTTCATAATCATTTAATGCGGTAAATCACAACTATAAACCAAAAGTGTATACAAGTTTACACAGCAGAAAATGCCAGGTAAAGATCGTGCTCTAAATAACCTTGACATATTTTTATTTGTGTATAATATATTAGTGCATTTATAGCGACTAAACCTAACTTAACGCGATGTAGTGTTAACGAGTATTTTTACCGCGTGATTATCAGATTAAATTGTTATCTTATGTGTCGTAATGATGATCGCGTCATGCAAAATAAGTCATAATGCCTCCATAAACCTAAGCATACTCAGCCGATTTGTATAACCGATAGCATGGTTACGCTAAAATCACTAGCAAAAACGAACATATAGAAGAAAACATCACAAAAAATCATACTCTGCAAATATAGCACAGGGTTCTCGAAATATAAAACAATGCTCTAGTGGCACACTGCACTAAAATCGCGGTCCGCTTTGACTTAGCGTGTGGAAACACGGAGTCCCACGGCCGTAGCGGGCGGCCGCAGTCAGCGATGCATCTCACGTGCTCGTGTGACACGCGCGGAGTCCGGCAGCGCGCGGTCGGCGGAGCGGGCCCGAGCGTCGCGACGGCCGGCAGACCGCGACTGGAGCCGTGTAGCGTCGCTGCGCGTCGCAGCCTAGGGCCCGAGCGAGCAGGACGAACATACAACACGGCGCCGCGCACCATCTACGATTCTAGCCCTTGAACCTCAGAACTTAATTCCGATTTACCCTGCTCTCGTAAAGGCTCTTACGGTTTAATTCGGCCGCCAAAGGGTTTTCACCCCGCGAACCGTTCGCTTTCATGAGCGAGTTTCGTAGACGCAAGAGATAGAGATGCTGTGTAGCCTCTCGTATAGGCCGTTTTGATGTTATATCACTATTGAGCGTGTCTTTGACTTGTTGTTTTGGCCGTGAACGAAATTTAACGTGCATTTATTGCGACTTTACTTTGTTATATTATTAAGCTTAAAACGTAGTATTTCATATTTAAAAATGTAATGTTAAATTTTCATGTAAGTACCTATCAAAAATATATACATTTTAGTCATAATAAATGCGAGTATTACCAATTTTGCGTATACTATTTTGAAATATTTATTTTTCATATATGTATTTGCAATATCCTGAAAACACAATCAACCTTATTGTCAAGTATGTAATATTTTGTTTTGATTTTGTAAATATGAAAATAATTATATATTGCGTATTAATTGTTCTACTGGAGTTAAAACAACCATCACCACGCAGGCGTACTGGCATTTCTTGATTATAAATGTGACAATTAGTGGTTGATTCCTACTCAGAAAAATGAATTAAGAAAATAGAAGTGCCGTAACACTAGAAACTTAAGAAATAGTATAGAGAACTCCTACAAAAGGTAAGGAAATGCAACAATATGCAATAAATGCAATGCAAGTGCAAATTTTCAGACTTCAAAACATCTGCCGGTATCATCACTAGCAAGCAACGTATCCAAATTAAGGAAGTGAAGCATGGTGGCACTTATCGTAGCGTCAATTTGTACGCCAAATCAATCACTATTTATATCTGAAAACGCGTAAGCGGGCATCTGTTCCAATACTACTTTTTAGAATTGCATAAGCGGTCTATTACAGTCAAATAAACAACTTCAAAATGACACACATTTGCTTTACGTTGGATAATCGTAAATATATTTTGTTATACTAATGTTCGTCAATGATTACCAATTTAGATTTCTCTAAAGGAAGATCGTATCCACAATTGTTAATAGTGCCCACTTATTGTTTGACACAAGATCGCGTACATCTATACGCATTCTACGTACACATAAAAATTATATTAATTTTAGTAATATGCTACCCTGCCATGTGCAGGATACAGCGTGAAGCTGAGCAAGACATTTGCTTTCTCTTCTCCATATGAAATGTTATTGTTGTAACAATATTTATAGGTTTTTCACTAGAAATTGTTCTTTTACCCAGCAAATTCTCATCAATGAAAAAAGGATTTAAAACGTAAAATTGTGAATTTTACATATAAATATATATGTTCTACATAAATACAATTTATGTACATACGTTTTTATAGTACCTACATACGTTTTTTTTTTATATCAAATAATTTTTAAATAAGAACTATTTCAAATAATTAATACAATTTATTTTCCAAGGGTTTTTTTTTTTTCAATATAAAACAAGTTCATACCTCCTATCTTGAGATTCTATTTCTGTTTAATTGGATTAATAAATGTTATATATTGGCTGTTAGTGATCTCAATGTCTGCTATTTCTAACAAAATTTATTATAAAATGCAAAATATTATAGTTATAAAACATGAAAATTTATCTGTTTTTGTAAAAGAAAATGTGTTACATATTTTAAATAATATCTAATTTTAAATAATATTTATTACAGATGTCCCATAATGTACAGCTCTACTAGAAGTAAAAATATAAATAACGTGTCCTGTTTATTTATATCTGATATATAAATTACTTATTTAAAATCATTATTAGCTACTAAAACTCAATATTATCGAAGTGATAAAAAGACAATACAATCAAAAAACATATAACTACGCAATTGCGAGTAAATCTCTTTGAAGATCTTCCGTCTGATACGGAAAAACAGGAAGATACACACCAGTACAAATATGTATATAAGGTGACTTAATAAATAGAAAAGTTTTAGTATTTTATCTCTCTATGATCTTATTGGCAAAATTACTAATAATAACTGATTAGTAATCTATATATACAGATAGTTTTTTTCAGCTTCACGCTATATCCAGCACATGCAGGGTAACCTTAAGACACTTCGTTCCGTTTACGGCTTTCCGAGAAATTGAATCTCGAAACTTAACGCGACGCTTGAATAAATGATCGTATAAATATTTCATTTCAAAATATTAAATAATTCACTTCTTCGTGTGGGTCGAATCCACAACCTGTCACGTTTACTTCCACATGCTTGTGCCCCTGCGCCACGACAGTTCATCATTACTAGAATTGTATAGTTCATCATTACTAGAATAGCTATAGCCAGCTATATACTTTTGCTGACTTCAATCAGCCCAAAATATTAAAGATAAAAAAACGTATACATAATATGCACAATAAATTCTAAGGATTATCAAAGCTAATATAAACGTACGTAAATATTAAATAATGAGGTCTTTAAATTAATCTTACTCCCAATCTTTTCGAAGTAAACCTTACTTCTTTTCTGTTAGATTTATACTTATGAAATAAATTGCAATACTTTTTATTATGAAAATCATTTCATTATAATATTTATTATGATAATCTCAAATAAGATTCAATTATAAAATAATTTGTAATTCAGATCAAGTTGACCTTAGCCATTATTGAAATTTTAAATCATTTATATAAAATTTATCGAGGTTAACGTTTGCTCCCTCTTGAATATTGCCAGAGAGAATATTAGAGCGCAACATTTAGTCTACAAGAAGCGGCTTTCCTTCAGCTTCTTACTATTATTTTATTCTCTTTCATACACAGTAATTGAAACTGCAATTAGTCTCAAGTTCCAAGTTCCAACAAATAAAAATATAGTACAAGAGATGCCATAATAGTTCTCATATTGATGAGAGATGTGTTTGTATTTATTCAAGTGGGGTTAAGTTGCTTGTGGAAATAGATGAAACCATACAATCAAGTCATCTCAATCACTCTTGTATTCTTTATCTTGATTTTTTGTAATCGCTATTGCTTTGCTACGATTTTTTTGAAAACTGTTTTCTTTTATACCTGTAAAAGAAATGCCTTATATAAAGCTACACTTATAATAAATTTGTAACTGATCACTGTCTGTTCATGGAAGATATATTTAAAAAAAAGAGTCACAAATAACGTTGATTATTATTATATGTTTGTCTGTTTGTTTATGCGTTTGTACGCGCTGATCTCAGAAATGGCTAACCAGATTTAATCGCAGTTTTCACTATTATATTTTGGCAACTTTCTTTCAACACTTAGTGTTTGTTTTATAAAAATTGATTAATAAAAAAAGAGTTAAGAAAATTTAAAATATTTAGTACAACAAAATCCCTACAATTTTTTTATTCATTTGGCTGAAATTTTTAATTTTTAATGTATAGATATCGTCTTACAAGTGATAATATTAATATTATAACTGTTGAGTTGTATAATTAATTATACAAGAAAGATGTTGATATTAGTAAATAAAAATTGTATTTCGAGCGAGTGAAGCCGCGCGCGGGTTAGTAGGACAAATATTTTTTAAGCTTAGAATACCAAAATATATTAATTTTATTCTATTAAATTAAAATTCTATTTATATGAAAAAAGGTACAACAACGTTACAGGTAATAGAAGTAGCCTCATTTTTTGAAAAGCTTTATAAGATGTAGTCTACTAGGCCCAGTATACTAAAATAGCTACCTGTGTTGTACGTTTCCATAGCCAAATTTTCTTGATAATTTCGTATAGATGAGTTGTTCTTAAATTTGCACTACGCGAAGGAACTTTATGATTGACTGACATGATTAGCTTTTGCTAGCGGCTCCAACCGCAAGGTTGAATGGAAATAACTAATGATATATAGGCTTTCTCAATAAATGAATTATCCCATACAACACTATTTCTGGTAATTGTAACCAGGAAGTCCTCAGATTAACGTACTTTATAATAATTAATATTGGTGCCGCACCTGCAGGCGCGCGCTACGAGGCCGCAGGACGTACGGCGCGCCACCCTCGACGCGACTATCACTCTGCCTTCATATGTTAAAATTGTAATATTTTTGAAAATATCTATTTTTATGATATGCTATATATAAAAGGCAATTTTAAACAATATAAAAGCCACAACATATCTAACTTATTCAATTGGATGAGGAACAATACTTTGTTTGTTACAAAAGTCCTTACCCTTAATATAAAATTAATAATAAAAATGGAAATGGTTACTGTAGATTGTCCTCAGGGAATGTACATATGCGCTCTATTTTAGATCTTTTAAAGCAGCGCACGCATGATAAATCTCGACTTCACCGAATTTAGCAACATTTTTAATTTTTTCTTTATTCCCATTGGTCTTATCGTCATGTAATATAAAAAAGCAAAACAAAGTATTTTTTAAATCGAACCAGTACTTCCTGAGATGAGCCATTCCATGCTACAACCAAACAGGCAAATAAATAAACTGTTGCGCTTTATAATTATAGTTATAAAAACTCATTTACTGTAAGTATAGTCCAGGTCTCTATATATACTATATACACATAAATGTAAGTAATGCTTCAGCATAATTAACATTGCCTTTGTTCTCTTATTCTTCTTTTAGTCGACATACTTATATTCATATTCAATCAACGCGTTCTTATCTATAATACCACTAAGAATACATAGTTACTCTCACTTATATGTACGTGTACATACATTTCTCTCTGATTGGCATTTCAGTATAGCGCCGTTTACCGGTCAGTGATCTCTGTTTTAAGCCAGCCAATTGATTTTCGTAGTTAAAGATCCCTTCACACTGGGGTTCTCTTACAGTTTAGAATATTATATATGCATAAGTAATAGTTAGATCGAACAATTGTAAATTTAAAAACATTTTGACTTTTTTTATGTTTATATCATTTTATAAAATTAAAGGAGACAATAGCAGTCAAAATTTGAAATTCGGCGCCTGTTGTATTAATAATCACAACTCTGTTTTGATTACAGTCTAATTTAAGTTCGTTAGAAAATTTAAGCTTAAATTTTAAGCTTCTAAATTGTAGAGAATATTGATGTGGGAGAGATGAGAATTAGAATCATAAATAAATTTATACAAAACATACAAATAATATATATTTACATTTTTTAATATTTTTTCATAATAACTTTAATCATGTAGCAAGCTTTTTTATTTATCAAATATGACAAAAATATTTTATGTACACATCTACTATATTACTATAGCATTAGTTTAATAGCTGCCAGTTACATCACAGAACTACAGTTGGCATACATGGCACTGTAACGTACTTCGTTGCCAAACCTCTTGTTAAAATAAGGTCAACGTCCGTCGTTTTTTCCTACTTGCCGACCCAAAAATATTCACGGTAGTCGATAATGAATGTGAATTTAAATACAATAAACATATTTTACAGGCCGTATTATAATATACAATCCAAGGCTGGTAATAACGTATTTGGCATATGCCTGACAAGCGTGTTGTCAGGCATACGTCAAATATGTTATTACCTCAACGTAGATTTTGTTCTACAGCAAAAGTAAATATTTATTTTTGCATTTGAATGCCTCCATCTGACATTTTGATTTTGAATTACAAAAAATTGTCCAAATCTACCATTTTGTTGCGTTGGCCATTTCACGACAATATCGATTATATGTAAATTTATTACCACCAGAACTGAGGTCGTAATTCAAATTTCAACTCAATTGGATACTGGAAAGTGGAATAAATTAAACTTTTCCGATTTCACATATACTAACACAGCAAGCCAAAAAAACTTTCGAAAAATATTCGTAAATATACAGGAAGGAACTTTGAATTCGAAGCTCTAAGTCGACATAATATTAATTCTCGTTCTATCTTTTCAATCGTTCAATTTACATTAGATATTCATGGTTAACTTTAAATAATTGTAATTTTAAACAAAAAATAAAACACAAACATATTTAACTCATTAGCATTAGAATGAAATTTGTTAATTAGCCGTGGCGCTCTTTGTGAACAACGGAAAACATTAATGACAAGTGTGAAACACCACTTTTCATCAAAGCACATATAAACGACAGGTCTAACAAATTGACTTTTTCAATTTTAGCGCTGCGCTACCGTAAAAGTATCAGCACATGTTTCAGAGCACTTTGCTTGAGACTTATACATATGTAGTGTATATAACTTTTCACATTTATAATTAATAATTTATGTTCTTCATATTACTTTAATATTTATAATTTTATGATTATTTGCCACGTGATGCAAAAAATATTAAAAACAAATTAAAAGAATGAATTTCATTCATCATTTGAACTTGTATCTTTCTGATGTGATATTGTATCTTCCGTATTTGAAATTATGTACGAATAATCTTCTACAAGAATAAAAAAACATTATAATATAAATTTTAACAAAATATTATGTCGTTTAAATGTCATTTTACGCTTAGAATAAAATATAGTTCAGTTTTAACGCGTAAACTGACAGATGAGATGAGAGGTAATATATTACGTCATCAATAAATCATCCTAAAGACGATTTGTAATTATTTAAACGGAGCTGCCAGTCCTGTTTATGTAAAATTTCATGGTGAGAGAAACTCAAACAATGTTTATTTTGGCATTCGCGTGTGCTAAATAACTGTCGCACCTGTGCATCCTGACACAGCAAATAAATAATAGCTGAGTACATTTTATAGCATGACAGTTTATTTTTGTAAATCTTTCATTATATAATTCGATGACTGGTATACAGACATGTAGATACAACATGCGATGTGAATGTTTTTTTTTTGTTGCTATATTTAATATTTTTAGAAAAATATTTCTAACGCTACATATTTCGGTTATTTTTTAAATTTAAAATTTATGTTTAATATTTCAATGAAGTGTTGAACATATTTATGTTAAAATATTAACATTGAATTAATGAAAATGGATAAGATAATCTGTTTATTGTAATTAATAAATTAAAACTGTCGTGGCGCAGCGATACAAGTCTGTAGGTAAATGTAATGGATTTAATTCTGATCCAGGGGAATTAATTTGTCGAATTAATTACTTTCATTTCTTTGTGCTGGTAACAGTAACGAGTGCTTGATTTTCTCAGAAATGCGCAGTTTACTAAAACCTGAACGGGAAATTGGGAACGAACTGTTAACATGAGGTTACTTTTTTGAACTTTAGGTTAACGCTGTTAGCCTTTACAGCAATACTGGGTGGGAGAAGAAGAAGTGCTTTGTCTCTGAGATATGACAGGCTTGCCGTCTTCGACATACACAAGCAACGCCTTGCGGGACTCGAACTTATTCTGTCTACAATCAGTACAGTCTTATCTTCTTATCTTAGCTTCACGCTATATTCTTAGCGAGGTAGGCAGAGAGAACGGAGCGCCAAACGCTACGGATAACGTTCTGTCTTCAGTGAGTTAATAAATAACAACTTACAATATCTGAGACTGATGGAGACAATATTATTATTAATTGGCCAAACAAAAAGCAAGATACTGAAAGCTATATTAACTTGGACATTATTTCATTGTCCTGGAATTGGAAATAAATTTGATTCATCAATTTCAATTTAGACAAAGGCCTTTAATCTCTATAATATAAAAGAAAATGTTCTAATTTCAAAACACAAATTGTTACATAAACAGTTTCCGCTTTGTTACATACCTAAATGTTTAGTTCCAAGATATAATTTGAAGATTTTTTCTCTCTGTAATCTGTATGTGATAAAGCATGAAGTATTTATCTTACAACTTTTATTTAAGTGTGAATAACATTAGGTACAAACCTAATCTAAGGAAGTGTCAAAAATGTTACAGTCTATTTTTATTTTCTCACACATATATTCAATTCAAAAGCATGAGAATAAAAACAATTTGCTAAGACTTATGTAGTTAATTATTAATACATATCAAAAGGTTTAATATCTAAAAAATGGTCGTAGTATTTTTTTATTAACATCCCTTGTTGGCTGTCACGACATATAAACTTTTATGAACCACACCCGAAATGTTCATTTTGCTTCATTACAAGCATATATGTCACATCATTATGTAAATTATATGTCATAGAAAACATAAATGTGTAAGGAGAGCCAGGTTAAGCATTAAGTAATGCGTCGTTCTTAACATTACCGACAAAGGATTGGAGATCTGGGTGCCGATTTCTATGCCAGGAGTTTTATGTGCTCGGGATAAATCAAATTCAAATATTTGTTTAATTTTTACACTTTTAGGCTTTATTGTAGTCGCAAATTAGTGTACTTCCGTCTCAAATTCAATCTATACTATTATCTTGATATTTGGCTTAGTGACCGGTGGTATTAAAAGATAATAATATTTAAGAGTCAATATTTCCAGTAGATTTTTATTTGGTTTTATCTATGATAAATAAGACATCTATAATGTCAAATAAATAATTTTATTAAGTGGTTCACATATATTTACATGGATAATTCTTAATTAATATGTAAAATAATACATTTGCCCTATCAGGTATATTTTGCTTTAAATAACTTTTGTAATTGGGGCCGTCGTAACGCAAGGGCTGGGGCAGCTAGCGACTGTAAACGCGATGATTTCCACGATGCGGAATGAAATGTTTAATATTTTAATTTTTTCGTTCAATAATGAGATAAAGTGCGATGTTAAGTTTTGCTACTCAACACGGAATACCTCAATGATTTGGCGGAAAATTAAAAACAGTAGTGTCCGAGTGTCTTAATAGTAGTATCTCATGTTTCCTCTATCTACCTTGCTATATGCTGGATAAACCCAAAAATACATCTTTAAATTTATTATTCCTAATCACTAAACACTGGTTTCAATAAATCAGAAGTATATCTTTCAATGAAAAAAAAACAATATTACAAGAAAAAAATATTATATATTTCATGACTTACCGGAAAATAATACTTCTATAATAAAGCATAGATTGGCACGAAAAGGTTGTGTTACAATTAAAATTATTTATTTCTTTTTTATCTTCTCTTTATTACACTGCTGTTGTATTACCTGTAATAAAAATAATAATTTAAACACACATCATTATTATACTATGTTTTAGTTTTTAAGAACATCTGAGGCCTGTAATGGCGCTTAGGCACAAGGGAGTAACTGTAAGCGATAGATTGTCTTAACACTAGGCTTTTGTAAAGCCTAGTGTTAAGACACTCCATAATGTTACCTTACAAGGTATGAATGCAAATTGTTATTGTTGGTTTTAAATCTAAAGAAATAAACTTCCTATTTTTATTATTCTTAAGTCCGCCTTCATTTTATAAGAAAAAAATACTGCAACATTTCAGGTTCACCTATACATATATTTTTCACTGTATAACTTCGTAGTATACAAATTTTATTACATGTAGATAATATGTTCAATTTCAACGATCAAAAAAAATCTGTTTTTATTGAAGATTTTCAGTACACAAATATAATCTATTTAAAATAATATTTAAAGCCGATTCCCACACGTTTTAGAATGTGTACTATTTTTATACTATACTATTCGAGTTGATCGAATGAACTATTTTCATTGATTCTATCTCTGGTAAGCTTCACGAGTAATCCATATCCACCAACAAAAAACTAAGTAAACCCTTTAAAATGTTTTTTAAAATGTTTTTAAATTGATTGTACGTTTTGTTGACAGTCATAACGCCGAATATCAAGGTCAAAAATAATTAACTCATCACAGAGAGCAGTCACGGTGCAGATATGCAAACGTGCGATAAGCGCGGCAAATTATGTGTTTGATTCCCACTCGAGGAAATAAAATTTTAAATATTTTTGTTACAGAGAGAAGACTCCGCCACTTTATTACAATCTATACTTTTATTCGGTGTAAGGTAAGGAACGTAGTGTCTTAACACTAAAGTCCCAATTTTAGTTCTTTCTGTCTAAACTGCTATATGAAGAATACAGCGTAAAGCTTAAAAAATACACAAATACACGATTGAAATATATCGGTTATATAAATATAACTTTACATGTAAAATTGAAAATATCACGAAAACATCCGTAATATAATTTCCACTTGCTTAACTCCTTTTCCAACTTGAAAGTCGTTATCGGACATATAAATAAATCTAAATGATTATTCAGCCTACCCTAATACGCTATATTTGAGGGTCTAAAAAAAATGTTTTTGATCTTTGAAGCAGTATATTTTACATTTGAATAATATGATCATTTAAATATGGTTTCATAAAAAGGACTATATGATGTTTTAACGAGCTCTTGAAATTTTTAAGTATTTTATGACATTGTTTTTATATCCTGAAAAATCCGTAGTTCTTCGGGTATTTCCCATGTAGTAAGTTGTATGCAGGCAGATTTATGTAATAAATTGAGTATAAAATGTTTCCATCTCCATCAAAACGTTTACTCTGAATAAAATGTTAGCCTATAATGGCCAAGATCAGCTAAATATGTTCAAAAGATATTTAAGTTTTTATGTAATTGAAATCTATTTATAACCATCTTACGTGTCTACTCTAAGTTTTCAACTAATGTAAAAGCTCATAACTAGACAGACACACTATCAATTACTAATAAATTAGGTATTGTGGTTAATAGGATGTGGTGCATGCCCGTATAGTCCATAATTGTAGGCAGCAATCATCAAACAAAGCTAGTAACTTAATTATCTATTGAAAGTGATATTTCATATAGTCATTTAATTTCAAGAAAGACCACATTTTTATAAAGATTAAATGAATAGGTTGAATTCAAACTTTTGTCGTTTGCATTAAATGCATTATTTTATGTAGTAAAATTAGTAATCTTATTTGAAAAAATAAATAACATTTCGTCTAATGTTAATTTAGATCACAGATATGTTATCTATCAATGCATCTCTATATATACTTACATTTTTTTCTTTTCACGCTGTATCCCGCACGAGGCAGGGTAGGCAGAGGGAACCCGGGAACCTAGTGTTAAGACACTCCGTTCCACTTCCTTTCTCCATTTTCCGCCGAATTGCGTGTTGAGTGGCGGAACTCAACGCCGCGCTTTGCCTTATTACCAGAGCGAAGAAATGAAACATTAAATATTTAAATTGAAAATTTTAAATATTTCATTTCCTCGGGGATCTGGGGATCGAACCCAGCATCTGTCAGTTACAGTCACACGCTTGTGCCGCTGCGCCACGACAGGCCTCATATACTTACATATACAATGTATTTACATATATATACAATAACAGAAAATAAATAGCTTATAAATGAAAGGTTTAGAAGTGACCGGAGCTATCTAAATTTTATTTCTAAAATTAGAAAACCTTTTTCGTATATTTGTACCAAAAAGGCCTTCTAGTTTTAGAAACGAAGTTTTATAGCAGCTACGCTATAAAAGTTTACTTAAAATTAAGATAAAATAAATTAATTTAATTACATAATAAAATGTTTATTATATTTATGTATTTTTTTAATCTTCAGATTAATTTAGTAAGCTCTACTGGTTGTGGGTTCGATTTCCACTCAAAGAAACGGTTAATATTTACTTTGTATTGCTCTGGTAACGAATCAAACTGCTGCGTTGAGTTTCACAACTCAACATGCAATTATTTTTGCGAAAAGCGATGAACGGTACCCTATGCAATCATAATTAGTATCCTAACAAGAAGGAACAGTCCTACCACACATATCGAAGGTTCCCTCTGCCTACCTCCCTACCCTTTTGAATACGGGATATATAGTTAAGCGTAAAAAATACCTCTAGAATGAGAGAAAACAGGGATTTGTCACTCAGACTCTTCCTCTTAGCCTGATGTTTCCATTTTTAATACACTGAAAAAGATTACATCGAATTTCAATCTGAAAAAAACGTTAACAAAATAACCATGTATATCATGACAGCTCATATATCAAAAGTTCAATTGAAAAGTACGACTGGATTACATATTTCATTTCATATAATTTTGTCCGACGAGAAGATTAAATGAATTAAAGGAAAATGAGACGACGGAATCAAAGGCTCGTCGGGCGTTAATTTAACCCAGCCGTGATTTCGAAAATTATATCATAACCTACTAAAGGCTGGTACTGACTATAAATATAAAAAGTTATGCTTACATTAAAATTAAAACTATTTTAGTATTTCATCATCATATTTTGTTTGCGCTTAAAATATTTTTAATAGTTATATGACTTCCAACACTTTTTCGCGCCATATTAACTATTTTATACTTGATATTCATCTTCTTTACCCAACAAATTTCGTTGTTTTAAACCTCGGAGCAAAATGTCTATTACCTAATCAATAATTCAAAGGTATTTTAAATCATATACAAATCCCAGTATACTA
Source organism: Eueides isabella (assembly GCA_019049475.1). Classification (NCBI taxonomy): domain Eukaryota; kingdom Metazoa; phylum Arthropoda; class Insecta; order Lepidoptera; family Nymphalidae; genus Eueides; species Eueides isabella. The sequence continues at coordinate 10,018,884 of CM032393.1, forward strand.
CAAAAATAATATAAGAGTAAGAAAATCACAAGTAATTTGGACATTAAAAATAATTTTATATAACTACGGCCTATTTCTCCGCCTCTCGTTTTAATTAAATTAAGAATTATCTTTAAAAGCCTACTTCTAATAACTTTTGAGTGAATTAATAATATAAAATTTACAAAACTCACAGCATAAGAAATAACTTATACTACAATACATTATACCCAGGTTGTATTAGACAAAAATTTTAGCAAATTAATTTTATAATAGAGTTATTTTGAACTGGGTAGTAAATATTTATTAGAAAATGTATAAAGATTTTACGGATGCAATTTATTAAATATTTAAACATATTTTAAAGTAAAACTTATTTTCTTTTGCCCAATGATAATTTTAAGCAATTATCTTTGGGTAGCGAAAATTTATTTAAATCTCCTTAAGTATGGTTTAGTTGGTCAGAGCACTTGGATGGTTTCTTTGATGGATGGATGGACGCGGATCCAAATCCCGCACCAATTGTACAATTTATTTCATTTTAAATATGTTTAAAGTTGGTAATAAATGTTTTAATTTCAAATCAACATTTTAATTTTTGTAACTTGGATCAATTTGAAGTCGAAATGTACAAAATTGATACGTACAATATTAATTAAGTAAACGCCTCGGGAATAAAATGCTCGCTCCAGTCTTCCTTTACTGTATCATTGTCACTAATATATAAATGATTGATTTAAAAGTCTCGCTTAGTTACTTGCACCAGTTCTTAAATCTAACACATTACCTTTAGTGAATAGGTCGTTCATTATTTGACTTATTTAAAAAGAAAAGAATTATTTGATTTAAATATTATGATCACAACTTTTGTATATAATTTCGATATCTTTCATAATCTTATGATATTTTATTATTATTTTTCTAAAAAAAAATAAAATATATTTAAAAAAATATCCGCATCCTTTTATTCCATATTATTATTATTTTATATTTTAACCTTTTAAATATTATCTTTAAATCTAAGGCTAAGTGATGTCTAAACGAGTTATTTATAGGATTCTGTACTTTAAAAATAATATGGTAAAAACAGAATCCTTATCACTTTCTTGTCCGTCCGTCAAGGCCTTTTATCTTGAGATTATGTAGGGATAATCATCAAGGTGAAATTATTTAGCTCAGAAAGTATACAGCACAGAAAAAATCGAGCTTATTATTAGAATCCATCAAAAAAAAAACGAGCTAAATGCTCGTTTCTTTTGATGGCTGCATCGTTTTGCACTATTGCATCATTTTGTGCCAAAATCTCTGCTTATTTGTAATTATGAATTGCGAGATAGCTAAGTAAATTTAGCAGAATTTACAAAATTCATATTTTTTACAAACTTGTAATAGTATTTCATTTCACACGAAATGAGTGTATGTCTGCTACATATGTCTGCAACCTTAAATTTGTCATTAATGTTTGTCAATTTTATAGGTTGTTCTTGCACCGACGTACAATCCTAAAAACATCACTTATGAGAGTTATTGTTAAAGACTCTTCTAGTTTATATGTACTCGTATATATAAAAAGTATTGTAAAACTTTATCTTTTTACGCCACGCGAAACGGGCGGGGGGCAGCTAATTTTATTATATTAGAATGAGACAATAATCTATTATGTATTATATTTTTTAAATAATTAAAAAAATAATGATAACTTACAAAATGTGTATAATATAGCATATTTCGATAAAATATTTTTATAAGAACATAGCTAAAAAAACATACGAACGTTTCCCACAGCAGCTGTTAACGATACATAAAGATGTTATCTAACAAACTGTGTTAACGTGACGTGAACATATTCGTCTGACCTTCTCAAAAGAAAATCTGTTTACCCAATCAAAGCGATAAAGCTAGGGAGCTCTAAAAAGTGGCTCATCCGTCTTAATTATTCATGGCAGAGATATCGATCCCCAGCCAACTCTAACCGACATCTGTGAAGCGCGATCTCAAACAAACTTATATTCGCATAGTAACTTCGTTTACTTTCGCCTAAACGTAAACGTGATACATTGAAAATATAAAACGTGTACCTACTTATTCATTATACTAAATGTAACTTCAGAATTTTTCAGAGAGCAAATGCAGCTTCACGCTTTTTCGATGTTTTGGATTCTTATCGATATTTTTATTTTATTTAACATTATACATATCTGTTTATTATTTCATTATATATTTTAAATCATACATGAATAGGTGTTGTTTTAGTGATGTTTATAACTCTCTGTCATCAAGCTAATCTTTTAGTAGTGACAGTTTCCTCAGTTCATCCCTCACTTCCTTTTACTTCTAGATTTGTCAACAGCACACAGCACCAATTGACAATATTACAATTGTATATAAACTACTACTACTATTTATGTATAATTTAAAATAAATAATATTATAATAAATAGAAATATTCCATTTTTAATTGAATAAAAGTATATAACAATAAACGATATTATCAAAATCTTTATCTCGATGTACAAAAATCAATATATTTCGTATCGAGACACTGCGTCTTCACCTTACGTCTATATTCGAGTAAATATTGTTGAGTGGTGGAACTTTACATTGCGCCACGAGATACTGTTGATACAAAAGTAACGACACAATTTCATATATTTACTATTCTTAAGGGTTCCCTAACTGAAAAAAAAATAATTAAATTTAATATTGTAGAGCCAAATTTCCTTTCTTGTAGATCCTTTTTAATTTTTGCTCGTCTTCGCGGATCGACCTTATCCCAAGATTTTAGTTCTTTACTATTAAAATTAGACAATTTCTCGATTAGAGCTTTTGCATAAGCCTTACTTATTGTGCACCCTTATTAGCTAATCGTAATTATAAAAGCTAATCATAATAAGAAAAGGTAGCGAAAGTATTAGAATGAAGCAAAATGGCTTCCATGAATACCTCATATTCTTCGTAACAGATCTTCATTACAAAACAGAAAAGAGATGAGATGGTAGTGATATGTGTCGTGGCGCAGGGACACAAGCATGCCGTGTCACTGTAAACTGGACTGGTTGTAGGTTTGACCTCCACTAGAGGAAATGACATGTTTAATTTTTTCCTTTCTTCACTCTAGTAACAAGGCAAAGCGCGGCGTTGAGTTGCCACTCAACAAGCAATGCCTCAAATGTGGCGGTAAGAGGGGGACGGGAGTGTCTTAATGTGAATGGATTATTGTAACACTGGGTTCCCAAGTTCCCTCGCTCTACCTTGCCTTTTCAAATTCCATTGATCCCACGACCTGTAGCGTTTACAGTCTATTGCGTTGTTTCCATGCCACTACAGTTCTCAACAACAATAATAACATTCAATGTTCTAGTGAAAAGTATAAAGCTCTCGGTTACTACACTAATTTAAATTTATATATAATGGCTAAAACGTGGCTGTAAACGGAACACATACATTATTTAATTTATGTAAGTGCTACAAATATGTTTAAGATTTAAATGAAAATATAAATAGATGCTTTAACTTATTATATATAACATATATTACATTAAAATAATACTAGATTTTTTTCCGCCTACATTATAAAAAGTAATTGTTTCAGAATACAATAGATTGAGGATGAAACAAAAGGTAGACGAGAAAAACGAAGAACATTAAAAGCTAGAAAGATATAATCGTGAAATAGTTATACACTGAAGTGGCTCAAGGTATTAACGGCACGTATTTTTTCTCACAGCTGTCATCATAAGACGATATTATATGATTCTGAAACTAATCCTCCATATTGGGATCACTATTACTCGTCTTGATTTCAATATTTATATAAGATATATATATTTAATCCTTATACTAATCACAACGTGTAGTTTATAATAATTTTCACTTAAGTAAAAATATAGTATGTCGGGAAACTTTCTGGGTCTTATGGAATACTATTAACCACTGCATACAGTCCACACTTAGCTTGTGAAGAATTATATACCTACATTCACAAATTTATCATAGAGATATTTTTAATTTTTGGTCGTAGCCATACGTAATTTTTGGTCATAGGATATACACTTAAAAAACTCATCACAGTTATTCTTTTAACCCCCGACGCAAAAAGAAAAACGTTATATGTATGACCTGTCTTTTTGTTATTATTACCTGTCTGTGGCACTGTAGCTCCGGAATTAATAAATCGAATTGAGGGAGATTTTTTTAATCGAAAACCTCGTTCATCTCAATGGTTACTAGCTATGTTCTATTCTCAGCTCCACGCTGTATCCCGCACTAGGCAGGGTAGGCAGAGGGAACGAAAGTGAAACCTAGTGTTATGACACTCCGTTCCACTTCCGTTCCCCACTTTCCGCCGAATTTGAGGCATTGCGTGTTGAGTGGCGGAACTCAACGCCGCGCTTTGCCTTATTACCAGAGCGAAGAAATGAAACATTAAATATTTAAATTGAAAATATTAAATATTTCATTTCCTCGACTGGGGATCGAACCCAGAACCTGTCGGTTACAGTCACACTCTTGTGCCGCTGCGCCACGACAGGCCTCAAAGCTATGTTCTATGAAAAGCAAATTAACAAGCAAGCCAAGACGGAGTAGTGTTACGGGGGATCTGTGATCGGGTTTTATTTTTATTTATTTTTTGTGTATTGTTGTATTATTTACTTTTTTAAAACATCTCTTGAAATATTTATATGAATATCATAACACAGCATACAAGGTTTTATGATGTTAATGGTGGTTTTATTATGAATAATTGATTAAAATAATAAATAATATTAGAATGTGATGTAATATTACGTGTAAGGGAATAGGAAAACAGTACAGGAATTTACTACGTAGTTACGTGAGCTATTTTCTAATACGTGGAGTAATGTGTTAACATTGTTTGTCCCGATCGGCACCTTTAATTTTGGTCTTAAAATCAGTATATCCCGCCAAAATCGGGACGACTATTGATTACTTTCTACGTTTCATTAAAAGTTGAATACAAGTATAGTAGCGACTTCGCACATATAAGCTAGTAAAGACTAGCGTATGTAAAGACATTGACTATACGTTGAAATATCGCATATAATACATTCATTTATTTAAAGTTCAACAACAAAGACTGAAAAAACTGAACGTTTACGGGGTATAAAGTAAGTTTTGATTTTGTATTAGTGATAATAAAAGTAGAGGCAGAACATATTTTAAAAATGAAAATAATTATAAAAACATCATATTAATTCTTCGGACATTACGGCTCGTACAAAGGACATTACAGCTCGTCGTTTGAATTAATAATAAATCTTACCACTATAACATCGAAAGCAGCGACGTTTCCACGTCTTATTTTATTTTTACATTGTTTGGTCACATAATTTGTTCCATTCTTGTACAATGATAGTGCCAATTTTATCTTTTACTATTAAAAATTTGTACACAAATATTAAATATTAAATATGGTACATTGCTTTCAATAATAGGTGTTGATGGCTTGTCAAAAAGTATTAAAGCCATCCATATTCACAATTTGTAACGTATTAATCCACACTTACGACGTGCGACTTTGCATTTGTATGAACACTCATACAATTGCAATTAGCTTTGCGGAATTTAACAAATTTATTTGATGTTTTTAAAATTATAATTAAATTATTAATAATTTCTAAAATCTTAAGGCAAAACATTTAATAGATCACAATTATATAATCAAAAATTAATAACGCAAAACAAATAAATAAGCACATATTGTTGTTCCACTTTTTTCATATTTTTCATTAACTCTCTTGTGTCACATACATATATCTTTCAACCTAATAAATAATTTTACGCGTACCAGTGACCTATAAATCAATATATCTATATGATTATTATTCACAAAGACTATAGCGAGACCTTGCCGTGTGCATTACATTTAGTTTTTTTTAGTTTCACGCTCTATCCCGCACATTGCATGGTAGGCAGAGGAAACCTGGGAACATCGGGTTAAGCAATCCTGTCCGTTACTTACTTTCAGTCGAATTGGAAGCATTGCGAGTGTAGTGGTGGAACTCAACGCCGCGCTTTGCCTTTTCACCAGAGCAAAGAAATTAAAATATTGATTATTATATTTGAAAATGTTATGTTATTTAATTTATTCAAATGGGGATCAAGCCCACAACGTTTGTCCCGTTTTCAGTTATACATACTTAATAAATATATTTTCTTGTAAAACGTATATTATATAACTATTTACAATTATTTGTTTATTGTGTTAAGAATTACTTGACACAAAAAAAATTGTATTGATTGCCATACTATATTTAGATTTTTAATAACATAATGCTCAAGAGTGTCTTATCTAGTCTTATCTTGTTCATTTGCTTAGATATTATATGCTTTACAAATATCATTGTAAAATTCCATTTTGAATCGACTATCTCAATATGGAGATGCGACGTTAGAAAGAAAAAGAAATATTTGTAAGAAATTTCTAAAGAATGGTAATGTCATCTTCATTTATGAAAAATGGAGAAAAGAGGTTCTTTATAGATATATTTGAATAATACTTGTTACGTATTGAATGTTATTTAATATGTCTATTTATAAAATTATAAAGTTGAATATCGTTTCAATATACTCTCACTGTACTCAGCTTCACGCTGTATCCCGCACGAGGCAGAGTAGGCAGGGGGAACCCCGGAACCTACAGTTAAGACACTTCGTTCCACTTCCGTTCCGCACTTTCCGCCGAATTTGAAACATTGCGTGTTGAGTGGCGGAACTTCACGCCGCGCTTTGCCTTATTACAAGAGCGAAGAATGAAACATTAAATATTTAAATTGAAAATATTAATATTTCATTTCCTCGACTGGGGATCGAACTCAGAACCTGTCGGCTACAGTCACACGCTTATGTCGCTGCGCCACGACAGGCCTCAAATATATAATTTCAATATAAATAATAAATAAAAGTCATTTGAATATTTTATTTTACATATCCAATTGTGACATAATTTACTTTTAGGTGCATTAGATATACAATCAAGTTAATATGTATTATCTATGACAATCGCATTATTATTCACAAAACCACTGAGAATAAATCGGGAATTTTCCTTCTTTCTACAAAAGGCTTAAAAGAATGTAAGCCGGCTTTGTACAATGTTTCTAGGAACACAGCCATATTATTACTACTTGCCTTGTGAGCACCCAATATCGATTGGACGCTCGAAGGTACACTGCATAATTTATTGGTTAAAATTATAAATAACTAGCAGTTTGCTCTGACGCTACATTACATAATCGCTTTATTTTTTTATATTTTAATACCAATTAAAATGAAATCGATAAAAACAAAAGAAATATTATTATATATAACAATCTCATCCAAGTCATTCATTAGGCATTTAATTTTCTAAGCTTTTTCCGTATTTAATTGCATTAAAATAAGTACAGTAATTTAGCTATAGTATTAATCTTACTCTACTTTTGTATTATCTTTGTATTATCTTACTCTACTTTTTTCTAAAGATTTTATAGAAGCTTAGAAACAATGAAGCCCTCATAGAATCGATAGTGAGACATTGATGAAATAAATACAATCCCCACTCGGGGCAAAAATATATGTTTATTCTTGAGCGAAAAAAGTGCATTCCCTTTGACCGTGTTTTTTTTTGTTAATAAAACAAGGCAAACAAATGTAGGGGTTATCTGATGGCAAAGGATTACCATCGCCCACGGTCCCGTTTAACACTAGAGAAGTACCACAGGTGCGTGCCGGCATTAAAATTATGCACTTTTTAAAGATACCCTTGCCGCATCCACCTGAAAACACTACCCAAGGTAGACCATTCCACAGTGGCGTAGGGCGTGTAAATAAGTTCCTACGCAACCACTCAGTAGTGAAATGCCACGTATCCAGATGGTAAAGATTATATTTGGGCTTAGTAATGTAATCTTAGTCAGGTTAAACAATTTCCTAGAATACTTCCCATGATAAATACGATAGAGACCGTTTAGTTAGGTGACGTCTCTACGCAAGGTGGAAAATTCAAAACATTCCCAGTTTATCGTTAAAAGGGTCCACTACGTTTCCAACGGCGTCGTTCTATACGAACAAAATGTTTAAATTGATACTGGTGTGTACTTACCCAGTGACGGGAACAGTATTCATGAGAGGCTGTACAGAGCGAAATGGTTTTTCGCCGTATATTAATGCTGGGGGCTGCTTTAAGAAGAGTGTTCTCGGAAATTGGTGACTCGACAAATAGGGATTTCTTAGCCGGTAATCTAAGGTTTCTTAGTGGCATTTAAAGCGTGGACGCATCTAGCATTATGAAATATAATAAATTTCTATTACATTTTATAATTTCTATTACATTTTATAATCTAATAATAAATAATAGAATTTATTTTAACGCTCAATCATTGTACTCGCCAAACACATTCTATTTACGTTTAACTAATATATGACTATACATATTAAGTCTAAAAGCTTCAATGACAACATTTTATGAAAAGATACCGGAGAAAATTCAAGTCTACTTATGTTCGAGTTCTCAAAGTATAATTTTCTGAATGTTTAACTTAACTTGGTTCTCACCGACAGTCGTCTAAATATTTGCTTTCATATTTTATGAAATTCTTTACCTTGCAATTAATCGGTTTAATTATATCATATACGTTAAAAAACTTTATTCAACTATGTATTTAAATCGATGTTCACTCGTTTCATTAACATTATAATCGTGTAGCCTTCGTCCATCCAACAGAAATTGGGCTGGCCTGTGGTTTTGCAAATAAATAAATATATGTAACTATTAGTAGCTAATTTACATGAATAATATTTCACCGACAACGTAAAGGTCTGTCCTTGTGTGACTTAAAACCTATGTTTTTGACTCGATTCCCACTCGAGGAAATAAAATATTTAATATTTTAATTTCTTCACTATAGTATCTAAACAAACTGTGGCCTTATATTCCACCACTTAACATGCAATGTTTTCAAATTGAGTGGAAAATAGAGAGCGCAGTGTCTTTACACTAGTCTATCTGTGCCTACCCTGCTGTAAAATACCTATAAAATGAAATGAAATCAAAAAATGTATCTTTTAGGACCAATTACTCTTAAGCATTTATCTACAAGAATATTTTATGTATGAACAGTTTTATCAATAAAGTCGCTTAACCGGGTTTCATTTAAACTTTCCAAAGCAATGAAGAACATTAAAGAAGTTTACGCCTCGAAATAATTTCATAAGATTTGACCTACTAAATTTTTCAGCGCAACCTTCGTTAGTACTCCCTTTCCGTTTAGCTAGATATTATAGCTATATATGTCATTTGACATAGAAATAATTTATAAATTTAACTTATCATCGTAAAATGGAGATTATTGAGACATATTGAGGCCTGTCGTCGCACAGAGGCACAACGTGTGACTGTAAATGTGACAAGTTGTGGGTTCGATCCCCACTCGAGGAAATGTAACATTTAATAATTTAAATTTAAATATTTAAAGTTTTCATTTCTTCACTCTGGTAACAAGCAGTACCGCCGTACAACAGGCAATGTCTCAAATTCGGCGGAAATTAGAAACGGAACGAAGTGTCTTATCATAAGGTTCCCAAGTTCCATCTGCATACAGCGTGAAGCTCAAAGAAAATGAGAGTGAAGACGATTTAAATTATATTAAATATTTAATTTTAGATCAACCTGTATATTATGTTGTAAAAACTTACAAAGCTGATATATGAACATCTTCATATATTTCATGTACATACATTAAGCTGAAACAATACATGGGCTACTTTAGAACTTTACTGTTCAACTTTTTATTACTGAAAATGTTTACATTGCTGGCTTATCTGTTTTATGTGTATGGCCAATTTATGTATGTATTTAAAACAAATAAACAACGCTTACGAGAAATATCGCTATAAATGCTTAAAATTATAATTACGCCTATATATTTCAAATTTATTGAAATATATTTTCTCAATGACATTTAAGCAAAAGTCCAGCTGGCTTTTTTACGCCGGTTCTTCTCAGGTCTGAGGCAATAACTTTGTAAGCCAGTAGTAAATTGTATGACGTTCAGATAATGTACATTTTTACTTTGAATAAAATATTTGAACTAGTACGAGTACTTGTCACGTTCTACAATAACACGTATCAATGACTTTTTTTTTTCTTATTTTTGTAATCTTGCTTTTTTAACTCTAATTTGCAGTGTATCTGTACATGTGTACAATTATTTCCTACTTTCTTTAATTCTATTTTATTCTGTTCTCATTTTATGGTGTCAGGTCAGTGGAGCAATAATCACTTCGCCAATATTACATTGTATGGAGAATACACAACGGAGATTGTACTGTAAGAAGAGATAATGTTACATAACAGTAGAAATCTATATATGTCAAAAAGATATCCAGTTAATATACTGCTCGTCATTTCTGCTTAACTAATGTCAAATTACGTCTCTTGGCACAACAATGACACGGCTAGCGTAATATATGGGAAAGGTAAGCGTGCCGTTGCGCCGCGGCGCCGCCCGTATCGACCGCCGCCTGTTGAATGCCGACAACACCCCACACCCTGTCGCCCCAAGACCTTCCCCACCCCACTTTTCACGTGCTTAAAATAGGAGCGTGCAATGTCGATATTCGAAACATTAGCTTACTGCTAAGCAACTTTGTCAATTTGACCATTTAGCTTTGTTAGATCATCGCGATCGATTTTCCAAATTAATGGTTAATGATTTTTATCTAATAACAGGCAACATTCAACAGAATTTGTTGTTAAAATTTTTTTCATATCTCTTTACTATGTTACTTTATTACATGAGTATTAATTAGATTCCTACCCAAGTATATATTTTGTAGCGTGCATATTTGAATAATAAAATTATAAACTTTTGTAGTACTAGACATTTATGAAAATAAAAAAATAGATAAGAAATAATAATTCCTTAAATATTTTTTAATTGCATCGCTACCATTACTCGTCCTCAAAAGGCATTTAATAAACAATCATTACCAGGCCATCGATCGTATAAACTTTAAGTCATTTAAACGCTCGTTAAATTATAATGATTTTATTTTTACTGTCGTAATTAATTAAATAATAAAACAAGTTAACTTCGTCAATTTATTGTTTACCTAAAGTATATAACCTACTGCTTATCAAACACTTGTCCAACAGTTAGTAATTTATCTTGTAAGTATTATTGAAAATTGTTACTTGCAGCGTTGAGTTACGACACTCAACACGCAATGCCTCGAATTCGACGGAAATTGGGGAACGAAAGTGGAACGGAGTGTCTTAACACTAGGTCCCCAAGTTCCCTCTGCCTGCCCTGCCGTGTGCGGGAAACAGCGTGAAGCTGAGTATGAGTAGTAGTAGTTACTTAATATAAAGTAGTCCACGAAATAATTTAAATAACAACTTAGTAATTATACGTGAATTCTTTTTAATTCATACATAAATAATATGTGTGATATATGCCTAAGACAAAGCCCAAAAATCAATATAGTGTTTAGATTCGGTTATAGTAAAAAAAGTATGTAATAGTAAGAAGATGCTATGCAAGAATACATTGCGTGAAATTAGTAGATAAGGTATTTAAGAATTAAAATTTTGCAGCAAAACTCAAACTGTGATAATTTTCATGATGCTGTGAATAATTAAGCGGTTAGTTAAAGCTCTCCTGTGGCTTTTATACTTAAGGGCTACAAATTACGGACAATTACCACATTGTAAAATACGCTACTTAAAACAATAATATAATATGTATAATATACATTGTATATTAAACCAGATAATGATATTTAATTTTTAAACATATAGATAATAAAATCTAAGATTTGGAACTCGAGAATCCAGTTGCTCTGCATATATGTATATAGATATAAATAAAATTGATGTTTCTGTTATATTAAAATAGCGATATTTTTAAATCGCGTATTAATTCTCATCTATACTTATAATGAATCTGTAACTGACCACTGCCTGACGCTTGACGGCCCAGGTTCGGCCTCATATGAAATACTGTTCTCATCTCTGGGCTTGTGCACCCCAGTATCAGCTTGAAACATTTGATCGCGTACAACGTAGAGCCATTCGAATCGTTGGGGACCCAATGATCTGTAAGGTGCTGCACACTTTGGCATTGCGTAAAGACGTATCTTCACTGTGCGTTCTGTATCGCATTTATCACGAGGAGAACTGTTTGACTTGGTACCTGCCGCCGAATTATATGACCGACGATATATCACATCATCTGGACACGTGGCACACTGGGCGGTTTCGTAGAAATTTCCTTCCATGCGCCACACATTTCTGGAACTGCCTATCCGTGGCAGAATTTCCGGGTCGATACGACATGGATACCATCAAAAAGCGCGTCTACCTCCACCTCAAAGGCCGGCAACGCACATGTAGCTGTACCTGTAGCTCCCCTGTTGCTAAACGGGGCCGTGGGCGACGGTGATCACTCACCATCAGGTGATCCGTACAATCGTTTGCCTTGTTCACACATTCACATAGCTTCACGCTCTATCCTGCACATGGCAAGGTAGAAAGAGAGAACTTGGGAACCTAGTGTGAAAACACTCTGTTCCACTCCTTACTTTCCGCCAAATTAAAGGCCGTTTGCCTTGTCTTTTCCATAAAAAAGAAAAAAATAGTTGAGCAAAAATAGAAACAAAATTTTTATTCATTTGGCTAAAATTATAGTTTTTAATATAAACATATTGTCTAATGCTATAAGAACAAGTTACTAATTGAAAGTAAATAAATGAAATACTGTAGTTCAAGCGATCAATGCCGCTAGGGGTAGCTAGTAAAACAATATAAATTAACTTATTTTATATTATATTTTTAATTATTTTGAAATTTAATGTTTTATTTGTTATCAAATAAGCAAGTAGGTATTTATTATTGGTATTAAAATATAATATTCAGGACTTCACTTTTTGTGACAATTAATGTAAAGATAGTAAAAATAAAAGAAATTATCAGCAAAAACATAGGATGTATATCGTAAATTGAAGATTATTAAAGACCGTCATCACGGTAACGACCTTACTTCGTTCATGAAGCAAACGAAACGAAGAATTTTTCCTTTTCTCTGTCAAACTATTAACTCTTTGAGAGTGATTAATGAGTGTCCAAGAAATACAGGTTGGTATTGTACCTTAATAGAAAGTTCTTTTTGACAACAACATAAATGATGAACGGCAAACTCTGTACACTGAACTCGTATATCTTACTTGATAAATGGTCGATTTGTCAATTATAATTAATATTTTAACTACAGATCTTTTAAATATTTTTTTTTAATAAAATGACAACATATATGCGCAAACTTTTATAACATTGGTTTGTTTTTATTTAACTATTAAATGGAATTCTTGAAAACACTAAAAACAACACGTACACTTAGAAATATAAGTACAGAAAATTAAAACTCTATATTATTTTATTATGTTTGTTCTAAACCTTTCTCGTAGATGTCTTCAACTGTTTAGCCAGAATAATATTTTTATATTTAAATTTAAAACAAAACTTTGGTCATGCTATCTGTTGGTAAAAAGCTTTAGGAAAAGTATACAGAACAAAGTGTAGAACCTTCTACTACAAACCTTTATACTAGTGCTGCCATCTCTTAGCACTTTTCCGAATGTCCTCAACACTAAAATAAACAATAAGCGGTTAGATGTTTTATCTTATCCGGAGATGGCGCTTATGATAATTTAAAGTTATACTATTAAAAATATTTATTTTGTTAATATAATTTACTTGACTAAAATATTGTATATTTATTTTGAAAAAAAAATCATTTTGATTGTGTACTTAAATATATTTTTAATAATTATATAGACCATTAAATCTAATAAATTGTATAGTAGGTACATTGTTGCTATATCCAGAAGCTTATAACTAGCTTAAGTATAAGACAACAATTATCAATTTTTATCTTAATTAAAATGCTTGCTTGTTGGTAATTTAAAATAAAAAATCACGTCTAATTTAAATGATCAACAAGAAATTGGCAGTATGGCGCCAGCTGTATTAAATTTGGGTTTTTCCATGTTGTTTTATATTCGTGTACGTTGGTATACTTAGATATAATGATATACGTACACACAAAGAACACAAAGAGGTAAACTGTTACGGCGGCCATATTGAACATACAACTACACTGATCGTGCACAATTAAGCACAATGGAAATAGGTCAAGTTTGATTTGGGAAAGGAAACCACAAAGAAAAGTTTATAATTCTAATTGAATATTAATTCTAACATTTCATATCTTGTAAGTAAAATTCCAATTTGCTTACATACGTCTCTACAAAATAACTTATGACTGTTAAAATATATATAATAAAATTGACTGATTTCAAAAGGCGACGCTTAAAAATAAAAGAAGTAAAAAGTCTTAAAGATATTAAAAAAGAAGAAAGAAAATATTTAAATAATTGTAAGAAATACTTACAAAATTTGAGTAGAAAATTATGTTCAAATATGGCCGCTATTTTAGACACCGATATAAAAATATATATATTTTGTTTTTAAATAAATGTATTCCGTCTTTTTTTAATATCTTTAAGACTTTTATTTTGTTTATTTTATAAAAAAAATACAATTTATTTATTATTTTATAAATAAATAAATTTAATAAAATGAAAAAGAAACATGTGCTCTCCCTAGAGCAATACATACTTTTTTAAGACTTAGATAAGAGGTTATGATCTAGATAAGAGGCACTAACGTACTACTTGCTAAGAACAAAAGATATAAGACAACGACCCCTGCAAGCATCTTAATTGCTGTAATGAGTATAAGAAAAAATGTTATAGGTATGTTTTTATGCACATGTCCAAGTGTTGTCTATCATAGAGATGTAACGGAATAAGTTTATAGTTACATCTTACTATTTCTTTTTAATATGCAAATATATAATTTAAAAACAAATAGAAAATAAGTAACCTCGGTGGAATATAATTAAATAAAAAATAATAAATACGTGTATTTTTCATTATACATTTACATCCTTACAGACATAAATACATGTATAAATTTATACATAAAAGCATATCTATTCAAATATGTGTATAATTATCTCTGTCTAAAATAGACATTTTGAGTTGTTATAAGCATAACTTATAATTTAATTAAAGATTTAAAAAAATAATATTAGACTAATAAAATTCATTAACACTTCAATCAGCCTTACCATTTCATATAAACTCGGAACTAATCTACAAACTTTACCACGAATCTGGAGAACTCTAGGAACGATAAAATAAACAAGATAAGCTTTTATGAGAAAATAGGCTTCACCTGCGGCTTTGCTTTGATATATATATATATATATATATATATATATATATATATATATATATATATATATATATATATATATATATATATATATATATATATATATATATATATATATATATATCAAAGCAAAGCCGCAGGTGAAGCCTAAATTAATTAATTTCAAATATATATATATATATATATATATATATATATATATATATATATATATATATATATATATATATATATATATATATATATATATATATATATTTGAAAAGAGCAACTGTTGAGTTTCTTACCGGCTCTTCTCAGCACACCCGCCTTCCGAGCCAGTGGTAGTTTCCTGTAGGACTGACACTACAGACAATTATATGTAACTTGACGATTCAAAAGTGCTTGTAATGGCCTATTTGAATAAAGAATTAAAAAAATTGATTTGATTTAATATTGTGAAATATACATATAACATTTTGAAATAGATTTTATAAGTATCTTTAGTAAACGCAAAGAACCAATTAACGATCTTTTTAGGTAATAAAAATATGAATATTTTATAGAGTTTTTAAAATTTTCACTAAACTATACGCATATATATATTAGTGGTAATTTTAAAAACTTAGGAATAGGAAGTATAAACATACTTTATACAAAATCAAGCATAATTAAACTTTCGTTTTTAATTTACTTTATAAATGAAGAATGGAAAATTACGCAACAAACGTTTTGATGAAAACATGCCCATACATTAAGCTCATTGTTTAGAGATTAAGTTCAAGGTATTGCTCGATATTTTCGTTACCATGACAGCTACTTCAAATTGAGAATATTTTATCAATTGCTATAGATATTGGTCAACTAATATGGTTTTCAAACAAATCGAGGTTACCTTATTTTAAACCATAGAGCATTAATTGTAACTTAATATATATTTTGTAATGACAACAAGGATTGATAAAACTAATTTTCTGTAAGATAGACCACTTACCGGCATTCGATCATGCGGGAGGCACCGCAAGCAAAAGCTAGTTTTCATATAATCGTACTTAAGGCCAAATATAACAGCTTTAGCATCTTAATATAATAAATGCTATTATTACAGGTTTACCTAAAATATACACATTTATACAAATTTAAATAAAACATGTAACGAAAAATAAGTACGCCATAAACTTTTTCAGTATATTAGAAAGTATAACGAATTATAAGATGAATTTATATGACCTCTGGGTCTCGCAATGTGCCGTACGGACCGTCGGTATTTTTTATGACTTAGCATTACAGTCTAATCCTCACGCCTCCGCTCTATAAAGCAAATTAAGCAAGCTTAATGCTGAGACATGAAAATGCGAACGAACCTAATGGTGCATTGTAGCATGTGACTAGACAGCCAGACAGATTGTAGATTTAAGTAACATATGCAGTACAAAAAACTAACCATATACTTAAAAGTTGTCATCGGCGTTTTAAATTAAATGTTAACCACACGAAGCGCGTCGTGGCGCAGTGGCACAAGCGTGTGACTGTAAACGACAGGTGGTGGGTTCGATCCCCACTCGAGGAAATGAAAAGAAATAATATTTTCCAATTAATTCAATATTTTCCCAATAATATTTTCAATTTTTTCGCTCTGGTTACAAGGCAAAGCGCGGCGCTAAGTTCCACCACTCAACACGCAACGCCTCAAATTCAGCGGAAAGTGGGGAACGGAAGTGGAATGGAGTGTCTTAAGACTAGGCCCCCAAGTTCCCTCTGCCTACCCTGCCGTAAGTTGGATACAGCGTGAAGCTGAGTAAAGATTTGAACTAACGAAAAAGAGTATGACTGATAACGAAGAGTATGACTGTTATAATTTAAAAAATATATATTATAAAGGTTGATCTAGAAATCAAATTTCTAAGTTAATAGAAAATGTGTAAATACACAAAATATAAATAACCTTGATAGAAATGTGAGAATACGAAACCTTAATGGATTTTCCTTCATTCGTCCCCGAAACCAAGTAAACAGTTCTTCATTTCTACTGAATTAAGTCATTCTTTTTCACTTACAATTATTCTTATTTATTTATTCAAAAATAAACGATTTATTTCGATTGTTTTAATGGCTGACACATTTTTTCTAACCAGATTTGGAAAATTCAAGAAAACAACCACGTCGCAACTGCTTTTTAATTACATCTTGGGTATAAATAGATATTTATTATTAAAATAATTGTACTAGCGAGCTTAAATTTTTTTCTAACCCTAATGTAAAATTCACTGGCACCTCCACTGTGTATTTATTACTAGAAAAATACCTCTTTTACGCCATTTATAAACATAGTTCATAAAAATACATAGTTCGTGTTAACGCAAGCACTCAAATAAAGAGACATTTTATATATATATATATATATATATATATATATATATATATATATATATATATATATATATATATATATATATATGTATATATATATATATATATATATATATATATATATATATATATATATATATATATATATACACATATACATATATACATATATACATTTATGATTCCTTATAATAGCATATGCTCTATAACAAAAGTATAATAATAATAATACGTAATAATAAAAATAACAATATAATTATTAATTAACCAGATTTGTACGTTACATTTTGTGCTAAAGTATATATTGAAACATCATAAAAAATATATTAGAACATTCTCAGTTTCAATGGAGGAAAAATTCTGAATCCAACTTTTATAATTTTTATTTAGTTAGTAAAAGGTAATTCATAAATGTATTTCAAATTATTATATTTAATGTATTTCGCAGCTGTTAACAAGATTTATCACGTTTGTAGTTAGGCGTAATTACATTGCAGCTATACTTACACAGTATCACCGGCATAATTAATAATTTCCTAACTGATAGAGTTGAGGTCTTACTGTGGAGTAGATTCGTTGTGTATCGTCTAGATTTTCCCAGTATAATTTTCAAAATGGCTCTTTGAGAACGTTCTAGGAAAAATAAAGTATTTTTGCTGGTACCCACAACGATGCAACAGCTTAGAAGACTTCGTAAGAGAGCATAATAAACGGTGAATAGAAAAACTATGACGGGTTTCAGAGTCACAAGAGTTTCAAAGTTTTCTAAATACTGGAAGTTTTCTAATCGAGCAGGCGGTCAGAAGCTGGGTCGTTAAGAAAAAGCTACGAATTTTGTTGTATTGACTGGTAATCAAAAGCTTTGAATTATTTTTCACCATCATCTGTTAGTATTATCTGCTCATTTTTTGGATTCAAACCAATGTCCTCCCATGGATAATTAGCACTGTGTCGTCTGCATATGCAATGATTTTGCAATTGTAGAGTGACATATTACAACGGATGTTTAGGTAAAACAGCTTCCATGTGGAATTCCAAAAGTGATAAATGCATTGTCACTTACAAATTCATCAATTTGAACACACTGAAAGCTGTTAGTTAGATACGATCGAAAGATATCTAATGCTATACCACGTATCAGATAAGAATAGAGACAGTGTCAAATGCCTTAGATAAATCAAGGAAAAGTCCAATAACTTTTGATTTATTGTCCAACAGCTTAGCTATAGATTTGGTAAGCAACAAAATAGCGTCTTATGTTGGTTTTTAATGAAAACTCTATACTCAGCTTCACGCTGTATCCCGCACATAGCAGCGTAGGTAGAGGGAACTTGGGAACCTAGTGTCAAAACACTCCGTTCCATTTCCGTTCCCCACTTTCCGCCGAATTTTGGGCCTTGCGTGTTGAGTGGCGGAACTCAACGCCGCGCTTTGCCTTGTACCAGAGCGAAGAAATGAAAACATTAAATATTTAAATTGAAAATATTAGTGAAAACCAAATTGATTGTATTAAGTATTGATTGGTAATTTTAAAAGATGCCGCCATAACTGTAGTTCGTATTTTGTCCGCTTGGCGCGCTGATCTCCCACGCGTCAATGTCTATGAGAATATTTTTTTTCTTTACTTTATGGTTCGTATTGTAATATGTATGTGATTTTGATTTCCAAATAAAACTACATTATAAAAGAAATCTTACTCAATTTATTATTGAAACGGTCGAATCCCATCAGGTTATGGGCCCAGGTAGTGCTGATTGAGTAAAGAGCAAAACGAAACGAAAAAGTTACAAAACGTGAAACGCAAACCGGAGTAACGTGGTGTACATAACCACAAAACCAAAATGGAAGTTACAAATTCTATGAAAATCGAAAAGTTCGACGGGAAAAATTTCAAGCAATGGAAATTTAATGTCATCTGTGCTTTGAGATCAAAAGGCTTGAATATAGAGACACACCGAAACCAACAGATGTGGCGGCGCAAGTGCAATGGAACAAAGATGACGGGATGGCAATGTTCATTTTAACTTCGTCAATGGACCTGAATCAGATATCTCTTATAGAAAACTGTGAAACCGCGAAAAATGCCATGAGTAAATTGGAAGCAATATATGAACAAAAGTCAGAATTCAATAAAATGTTAGTGCACGAAAAATTTTACCAATATACATATTGTCCGAGTGACACTATGGCGAAGCACGTGTCGAAAGTGGAAGGTTTAGCGAAAGAACTGAGAGAATGTGGTGAAAAATTGAGTGACACGGCTGTCATTACCAAAATTTTAAGCTCATTGCCACCTTCGTACCGATCTCTTAGACAAGCATGGTTGTCACTTGATTCAGACAGTCAGACCATTCAAAACCTGACGTCACGTTTAATTGATGAAGAAGCAAGTCTAAACAAGGATACAAATGATGAGACAGCATTGGTAACAATAAAGAAAGATTGAAGAAGAGAAGCAAATGAAACATACTGAGAAGCCAAAATATAGTAGTTCCACGAGCAATAAAAGTAATTCGGGACATCGATTTGTATGTTATAATTGTAACAAACGTGGTCATTTTACAAGAGAATGCAGAGCTCCTAAGAAACATGTTCGCAAGAACCAAGAGCCACAGAATATGTTGGCGTTCAATGCAGAAAGTGATTTGTCTACTATAAAAGACAGCATGTGGATCTTGGACAGTGGAGCGTCAATGCACATGACATACAGGTGTGAATTTTTCTGTGAATATAAAGAGTACAGTGATACTGATAATGACAGAGTGGTCAAACTTGGAAACAAGCAAAATATCAAAGTGCTTGGTGAAGGAACAGTATTAATAAATCGAAAGGTGAAAGGCCAATGGGAAGAAAGCATATTGGAGAATGTGTTGTATGTACCTGATTTAAGAAGAAATTTATTTTCGGAGGGAGCTGTGACAAGAAGAGGTTATGTTATAATGAAAAATGATAAAAGTGCTCAAATAATTAAAGATAACATCGTGGTCATGTCTGCGCATCTGAAAGAAAACAATCTGTATGAATTAGACATCAAGACAGTTATAAAAGAAAGCTGTAATATTGTGCAATCTGATGTTAAAGTGTGGCATGAACGTTTAGGGCATTTAAATGTTAAATCCCTTCAAAATATGAGTAAAACTGGAGTAATTCCCATAAAACTAACTGGAGATGGCAGTTTTATTTGTGAAGCATGCCAGTATGGTAAGCAAGCCAGAAACCCATTTAAGAAATCTATGAGAGGTGCAAGTCTGCCAGGTGACATAGTCTACAGTGATGTATGCGGACCAATTGCAGAGACATCAGTATCCGGCAAACGTCATTTTGTGTTATTCAAAGACGGTGCCACAAGTTATCGTCATGTGTATTTCCTGAAACACAAAGATGAAGTACTTGAATGTTTTAAGAAGTATAATGCAATAGTCAACAATAGATTTCAACATAATGTACGTATCTTACACACAGACAATGGTCGTGAGTATGTGAATGAAGAATTTAAGAATTTTCTGGAAAGTAAAGGAATAACCCATGAATGTACTGCTCCTTATACCCCACAACAAAATAGAAGGTCAGAAAGAGAACTACGAACAATAATGGAAAGTGCCAGGTCTATGCTTTATGCAAAAGACATGCCCAAAGACTTGTGGGCTGAAGCTGTCGGCTGTGCTGTTTATTTGTTAAACAGAAGCTCATCTAGTCAAACCACTGATAATATGACACCCTATGAATTGTGGTTTGAACAAAAGCCTAATCTGGAACACATAAGAATATTTGGTTCGGTGGGGTATGTACATATTCCTAAGGAAAAGAGGAAGAAATTGGACCAGAAACGCTCTAAATTGTGGTTGGTAGGCTATGAGCAAGAAAATTATAGAATGTATGATCAAAATACAAAGAAGATAACAGTGTCAAGGGATGTGAAGTTTGATGAGCTTAGCAAGGTAACAGAACAAAAACAAAGCTGTGCTGAAATAAATGTTGATGAACAGGCTGTGAAAGATCAGTTGATGATGTCTCCATCAAATGATAAAGATGATAGCAGTCCAGACGAATATTTATCAGATGAGAGTATGAAGAGCACTGAGGATAATGATAGTAGTTATCATCCAAGCTGTGATATAGATAATATGGAAAACCGGAGTAAGATAACTCTAAGACCTCGGAAGAATAAAAATAATGAAGTGAATTTAACTGAAATTAACATACTAGAGACTTATGAAGAAGCTGTAACTGGTTATGAGAGGAAGAATTGGCAGAAAGCTATTGACGAGGAACTTAGATCCCATGAAAAGAACAACACTTGGATAATAACAAACAGAACTGCAAAGAAACCTATTACATGCAAATGGGTTTTCAACATCAAGAAGAATAAAGAAGGAGAAATAGAGAGGTACAAAGCTCGTTTATGTGCTCGCGGGTTTACCCAAATCAAAGACATAGACTACAAGGAAACTTTCTCACCTACAACCAGGTATGATTCCATTAGATTATTATTAAGTATAGCAGCAAAAGAAGATTTGGAAATAGAACAGTTTGATGTGAAGACTGCCTTCCTGTACGGCGAGCTCTTTGAAGAGATCTACATGGAGGTACCAGAGGGTGTTCAAGCTGAATCATCAAAAGTATGTAAGTTGAACAAATCCTTGTATGGTCTCAAACAGTCTTCTCGCTGTTGGAACAAGAAGTTCACATCGTTTCTTGTTACCTATGGGTTTAAGTCATGTCATGCAGATAGTTGTATTTTTGTAGGATATTTTAATAATATTCAAGTTTTGTTGATACTTTATGTAGATGATGGTTTATTGTTATCCAAAAACAAGGAGATCTTATCTGTTATATTAAATGATTTGGGAAGGAATTTTGAAATTAAAAGGTTGAATTTAAATTCTTTTGTTGGAATGGAAATTAATAAGACACCTGGCTGTATAGTTATTAGTCAAAAAGATTATATTAAGAATATAATAAATAAATTTAATTTGTCAGAAGCTAAAGGCTGTAGCACACCAGTTGATGTAAATGTAAAATTGTCTAAAAATGAAAATGAGATTGTTAGTAATTTCCCATATAGAGAAGCAGTGGGAGCATTGTTATTTTTGTCTTCAGTGTCTAGGCCTGATATAACATATACTGTTAATTTAGTAAGTAGGTATGTAAGTAACCCAGGAACTATACATATTAATGCTGTGAAACGAATCATACGTTATTTGATTAGCACTAAAGAAATGTCAATTGTATATGATAGTGACACAGAGTTAGTTGGATATTCAGATTCTGACTTTGCGGGTGATTTAGATTCTAGAAAATCCAACACTGGATATTTGTTTCTCATGAATGGTGGACCTGTCACTTGGGCAAGTCGAAAGCAAAGTACAGTAGCACTGTCCACAACAGAATCTGAATATATGGCTGCTAGTGATGCCGCTAGAGAGATTTTGTGGATTCGACAATTTTTACTAGATATAGGTAAACCACAGAACACTGTAACATTGAAGGTAGACAGTCAAAGTGCAATTAAATTAATACATAATCCTGTATTTCATAAGAGAAGTAAGCACATTGATGTACGTTATAATTTTATAAGAGAACAAGTAGAGCTGGAAATAATTCATATTGAATATGTTGAAAGTTCATATCAGCTTGCTGATTTCCTTACCAAAGCTTTACCAGTAAATAAGTTTAATTTTATTAGAGGTAGTGTCATGAAAGTTTTGTGATCTATTTTCAGTTCTGGTTTTTAAAACCTTTCATCTAGTGTAGTTGCATCTTTTAAATTTAAGTGGGAGTATTAAGTATTGATTGGTAATTTTAAAAGATGCCGCCATAACTGTAGTTCGTATTTTGTCCGCTTGGCGCGCTGATCTCCCACGCGTCAATGTCTATGAGAATATTTTTTTTCTTTACTTTATGGTTCGTATTGTAATATGTATGTGATTTTGATTTCCAAATAAAACTACATTATAAAAGAAATCTTACTCAATTTATTATTGAAACGGTCGAATCCCATCAGATTGTTATCACGAAAGTTGGTGTGGTGGAGGTACTGAGTTTATCTTTTATTTAATAGGTTTTCTAAAATCTTAGAAAAGACTAGAGGAGTTGATATAAGTCTGTAATTATCAACGCTGTCTCTGCTTAAAGCCTGCCCGTTTATAATATCCAGAAAAATACTATGCGAAAAGCCAATTTAAAATAAATGCGTAACAGCAGGGTAGATAGATATTTTTATTACTGAAGTATAAATGCCATCAATGTCTGCGGCACAATCCTCTCTTAGTTAGTGATAATAGTCTTCATTTCATTAATGACCATATTCTACGAAACCATACAGAGATTAATTTGAACTAAGAAAGTTGAATATAGCTTTAGTATAGATTGCACCAATAACAGCAAAATAATTGTTGGCGATATTCACAAAGATATCAGGACCACGATACCGATATCATCCAGTAAGGTAGTAGGAAAAGGTGAGTAGTGCGTAATGCTGGTATTTTTTTAGTAGTGGTACGTCACTATCTTTTGGATTACTTTGGTATTTTGAAAATATATTTTTTTTCATAAGCAATCTTTCATTTCTTTATTAAGTTAGAACAAAAGTTACGTTAGTTACGTTATCTAGTACCATGTTATAGAAACTGATATTTTATGTATTTCTTACTATTACATATTGTAAGCATGACCTGCTTAACAATACGAATATTTATTTAATATTATAAAAGAGTACCTATCGTCATAGAATTGATAAAACACTTCAGTTTGGTTATCTGTACTTATTTTTTACCCGCCGTTAGTCCTGGTGCTGCAAGGGTTTGCTTTTCTGCTTAACCTTCTCCATATCGAACAGTCTTTAGTCATGTCCTGCATTACGGCAATTAACTAATGCTTTATTAACCGTCCAGGAGATCTCCGTCAATTAACATAGAATGGTAGGCATACCATCTCAGATTACGCTCTTAGAACTTATCCACTACGTCACGGACTCTCCTACCGCTACGTCACGGATTCTACGATCGATTATGATTTTTTATTAATATAGTTAAATTTTATGTGACTTGGTGAAATGCTTAAAGAACGTTCAACGACCAAGTCATTATTAGGGAACTGGTACTAAGTCGAACATTTTTGTGAACTGGCATATAATAATAAGTAATCATTACTTGAACGTCCCCCTTGCAGTTCGATAGTGCTCAATATCATTTTTATTTCTTTATTTAAGACTAACTGAAAATTATATAATAATGTTATATTGTATATACTATGCAATAACAAACCTTTGGGAATGTGGCTTTAGTCTAAAAAATCAAATCCAACCGATTTTTCTAGAGATTCCATGTTCAAAAAAATAGACAAACATAAAATAAATTATTTTACATATTATATTGGTATTTCTTATTAATATTCACCAGCCAAAGAGCGAGACAAATAAGCACATTAACCTATGTATATTATTTCCCTAAATAAACAAAATAACAAGGCATTTATTAATAATCGTATGAATCAATTTATATCTATATCAAGCGATTGGTACACGTGAAGGGTAAACGCGGATTTTCAATCGTAAATCCTGCGGGAGTTCGCACTTTAGTGTCGTGACAATAAATATGCAATTATTGTATATAGTACTAGGTACTAGTTCGCCCATTTGAATTACATTATTTTATTTACATATCTCAAATACTTTCTAGTTCTTATAACATTAACACTTTTAACTAAAATTTCATATAATTCAATAGATATTTAGTAAAAATTTTTTGTCGAACAAATATTTTAAATTGACATAACTTATTTTGTCTGAGATTTCCTCGTCCAATTCTCTCTTACTAGGGAAGTAATGTAATCATTCCCCTAAGTGTGAATTCAATTCTACAATCATTGCGCACACAGACAGACCCGGTCCAATGCCGTTAATTTTGAAAAATATTTGATTTGCAGCCTGTTGATAAAACTTTTTTGGTCTAAACTACCTTTCAAAATAAAAAACTAACATAATACTAATTTCACTACTTTTTTATAGGAATCAATCAAATTTTATGTTTTTGTATATGTATGTGACGCTACTTTTGTATTGTACGTACTTAACGTACAATATAAAAGTAGCGTCACATACTCATAGACATAATTACTAATAAATATGATATAATTATTGATATAATAGTTTCTCAGCATCACGCTTCAATTATATATTAATTCCCATTCAAGTATGATAGATAAAAAGGGAATGAATATTGATGTATCATACATCTGGGTCTTGATATATTATACATCTTTAATATGTTAATGTTTCTCACTCTCTCACTCTAAGCTTTACGCTGTATCCCGGATACAGCAGGCTAAGCAGAGGTAACGTGTCGAATTTGACGCCTTGCGTGTTGTGTGTCGGAACTCAATGCCACGCCTTGCCTTGTTACCAGAGCGAGGAAATGAAAACATTAAAAAAATAATTAGAAAATATTAAATATTTCATTTCCTCGAGTAGGAATCGAACTGCGCCACGACAGGCCTCAAATGAATGGATGTCGAAAGGCATATTACTGCCACAAAACAGTTAACGGTGATATGACAAGTTGATAAAACGTAAGCACAGCTATACACAATACAATGTAGGTACTGTCTCTGTTATATGACAGAGAAATATGGGTATTACAGAAAAAAAAGGTAGAAAAATAAGAATTCTGTGGAGAGGTGACCTCATCATAAGATATGTAGAGGTAAGTTTGCTGAATACGAGCGAATAAAGACCCAGAATGATAAGTAGATAATATCTAATAGCAACAAGAAAAGATGCCACGGCTATAACACAAGAAAAAAACGTTCACGGTTTGGGCATGTCGAGCGAATAAGTGATGAAATAATGGAAAAAAGTACATCGTAGAAATAGTGATTGGCAAGAGAGGTAGGCATAGAAACGCAGTATCAATGATATTAAGGGAAATTCACGTAAGAAGCATGTAAATCTTCCCGAAAGCATGTATAAATAGGTTAATGACAATGGACAAGGCGAAAGAAGTATACTGAAATTGTTGTGTTGGCGCGCCGTTCTCTTTAGATACAACGTAAAAAAGTTAAAACATATTATCGTAATCATAAAAAATATTGCTAGAGACTATCATCAAGAAATGAAAATATTGAAAACTTAAGTAAGTTATCAGAGCGTCTCGAAGAAGATAAAGTAAATTTTAATTACTTCATTGATTAACAAGCTGAATATACAAAAAATAATTAATTGGCTGTTCACTTGCAAAGATTTTTAGTATGCTTTTATAAAAATATCTAAGGTAATTTGTTCGTCGTTAAAGATGCAGACTCTAGGATTATTACTTTTCTGCGTACTTAATATATTTGATTATATTATGTATTTGACATTCTGTTACCTTTACCGTATCACCGTATCTAGTACAGTAATAGTTTTGTACTTACTGAAAAAATAATATTTTATCCATTCTTATATAATGCTACATTGTTATGTTTATATATGTTTAAATTTTTACTGACTCTTGTAAGCTAAAAGAAAAAAATACTATAGAAATAGCATCGCCTACATAATGTGCACGTCACTCAAATGCTTATTAACATACGCCTGAGAACAAGGCCGGAAACATAGGGTTGCGTAAAATAAGGCATGCATATATTATAATAAAATAACATTTACCCATTATCATTACGTGGTCTATATACCCTATATACGATTTACTTTACAAAAGTACGCTCTCACTCACTTAATCAGCTTCACGCTGATTCCCGCACACGGCAGAGTAGGCAGAGGGAACTTGAGTAAATAGTGTGACATTGCTTGTTGAGTGGCGGAACTCAACGCTGCACTGTGCCTAGTTACCAGAGCGAAGAAATAAAAATATTAAACATTAAAATTTCTCAAGTGCAAATCGAACCTATAACCTGAACAAGCCTTTTGAATCTCCGTCATAACCGGTAAGCATATTTTTGAGCAAATATTCAATTATTCCAAAATTTTTATGACTATAAAATAATTTTTGAGTTTTAAATTAAGTGTATTTATTATTTTTTTATTTTAAATAGACTCATTAATTTTTGAAAATATGTTCAAAATATACACTAATATCACTTCTTATACAGAAGTGAGTGTCTTTGTAGTGTGTGGACTGCAATATATCTATGCAGTATCTGGACCTTTCGATAGAGATTGAAAAACCGTTTATAAATTAATTATTGTTTTTCATTTTCATGATAATATTAACATTAATTTCTTTAGAGGTTACTTATTATAGTGCGACGATAGCAACAGAGTCTCTGTTTTAATAATTTATCCAATAAAAATAATTAACAGTCACAACCTATTCATCTACCTATTAAATCCTCACAGGAAGCCTTATAAAATGATATACTTAAAAATTACTCTAATTGATACTTAAAAAGTAACTGATTAGTACTTCATTTCATTTTCAGTATATCAAGGAATACAAAATATTAAATGTCTGAGTGGATAAAGTAGTGGATGAGCTTGTCACGGTGGAAGCCAGCCGGAGAATTGAAATAAATTGTTTTTATAAACATCGTAGCGATAATGTTTTTTCTTACGACGTTAAAATTAAATAAGAAAATACTTGAGAGTAGGATTAAATAGTTTTAAATCTTTATATTATTGTAATAACATTATGTGAATTTTGCAAAATTGTAATCATAATATTAAATTAATAATTATTTTTCTAAGCTTAGTTAAATATGCAAAATAATATCACAAAAACACAGAGTTATGACACTGCCTCTGCAATGGATATGTTATACACTTAAAAAAATCTTCCTAGAGTATAGGGGAAGATTGTATAGTCTATTCAAAGAAAGTTGCAAGCTACAATTCGTACACAATGTGCTCCTTAAAATATTGTACATAGCTACTTAACTACTTCTAACCTTCAAATGAAAATCCATAAAGTATTTTTTTTTCAGTTTCTTAGACTCTCTTCTTTTAAAATATTTCATTAGCATGTTTATTACACAACTTCTATAATGGCGAACATTTAATATATTTATTATAACAAGACAAAAACACAAACAACATTTAAATGCAATTCTTACTGTCCGTTGTACCTACTGCTAGACAGAGTAACAAAATATTTTCACAATAAATTTCTTAAATGGAAAATATGGAACTGTTTCTTGAATATAGATCCAAATATAAATACAAAATTGTTTTCCAAACAAAAAATCTTTTTTAATAAAAATGCTAGCGTACCTCACGTAGTTTCACTACACCGCAATATTGTAAAAGTATCTATTGTGTGTCATTCAGTATTTTCTATGTATAAAGTTATTAATTGAGCATCACTAGTTATAAATAATGAAAAATCATATACTCTTTCTCTTGGAAAAGAGAATGCCAGGATAAGGCAACAATATGCCAAGCCGATCCACGACGATACAAAAACATTTGTCACGGAGCAATAGATATTAAAATGTATATGTTTTACATTTAAAACCATGATAATAATAGCAGAGTATAGTTTCGCAATTTGGTAGTTTCTTTCATTACATTCTACCTGTTTTGTTCATCTTTATGGCGGTCTACTTTCAAACTGAAAAACTCTGTCGGTCTGTCAATACCATATATCGCGAGATTCTATGTAAGTATCAAGCAAAATTTAATATCAAATATTCAATTTCGCGGTCTCTTATAGAGAAAAAACATAGAAAAAAACGTTTTGTTTTATATAAAATGCCCGTGTCATTTGATTGTGTTGCCTTAGAAGCTACGTGAACTCGGAACCTCCACGCAAATTCGATTTCCTTTTTTTCCTTTTGAGGTTCGGAACCATAAAAGCAACAATAAAAAGTTATATTTGTAGTTCATTTCATACAAAACGATTGCAATTAACAACAATAAATGTTAATTTACAATCCTGAAATGGATACGGATTCTCGAATGAGTCCGACTCGCACCTGACTAGTTTTTAGACTCATCGCTAATTTAAAATTTCGAATCAACCGGCATATTTTAGTACCTTATATCAGGTACTAAAATATGTGAAGTCTCTGACTTCACTTTAAGTTTTCAAACTAAGTTTATGGTATGTAATATATTGTCAAATAAGTGTAAATTGAATGTAACAACGTATATATAACATACGTAAGCAATGTATATGTAGCTACATTCTAAGCTAGAGGACTACGAAATATTCTTACTATAAATAAGTATGTACGTTTTTATTAATAATTGCTGCAATCTTTGAGTATATACATATATATCCATATGTAAGCAAAGTTTGTATAGTTAATTTATATAAAAAATATCATTAGAATCTTGAATCTTTGAAACAATGAATGGCACGAAATAACACTGAGGGAAAAATATTAAATCCCCTTCTCATATTTATAATGGTTATTAGTTCACGATTCTTTTATTTTTTAAATAGTCAATAAGGTAAGGTAATGAAAATAATTTTACGGTTACAATTATTTTAGTCCATGTACATACATTAAATAGTTTTTAGGTTAAATATCTGAAAAAGCTATTCAAGAAGTTAAGTATGAGTATTATATTATTTTAAAATAATTTTGACAAAAGTTTTTTTTGCTGATACTTCCAGTTCTCTAGCGATAATTTATATTGTAATAAGCTGACCTGCGATACGATTGCGGTGCTACTGGCCAACTGCGTCTTGATCGTAGGACGAGACCAATTCTAGGCATTGAGCCTTGAGTGTTACCCATCTGCGGCGCAGAAGTGCGCTTCCGACTCCAACCACGACGTCCACTGCTAGCACCCCAAAGATGGGAAGTACTGTGTTCTGTAAAGAAAATAGAAGCTATAAATTTATTACTTCGTATTTTTTCATGCAAAATTAGTCACGTGTTGGGTGCATATTATGTATATTTCATAACATAACGTATTTAATTTTATTATTTAGTATGAAATGTTTCATTTTGTTAATTGATGTTAAGTCAATTATTTAAATCACATTTCGAAATTGTTCTTGATTTTATTAAAATAAGAACTTATCGTCAGGACATTTTAACTTAATTAAAAATATTTGGAAACATTATTTTTTAAGCTATAGTAATTATACGAACTTATACTTAAATAGTTATTATATTTAAGTAATGATATGCATGAAAACATCAAAAAATAAGTATACTAACTTTTACTATACGTAAACGTAACGTTGTACTATACGTAAATAAGTATACTAACTTTTAACATTCTGAAGGTTTACAGTGTAATTGAATATCAGAAAATTATATTTATCTGAGTTTGCTTATTTTAATATTGATAATAAACAATAAATATTAAAACTATGACTGAATTATGACTGAACCGTTACGATATCTTATTTATTTTCACTGTATTTCCTGCATATAGCCGAGACCACTTCCCCACTTTTCTTACTTAAGACCACTTCCTCACTTTTAGCTCGATTCTGGAAGCATTGCATCCTGAGTGACGGAATTCAATGCCTAAAGGAAAGAGTTACGATATCAGATCTGAAAACAAGTCGATGTGCCATTGACATTAATATTTTCAAGGCACTTGGAACTGTTCATGTTATTGTTTCAGTTGTGAGTGATATAGCCTCTCTTCTATCGGCGATGGTTGTATATAATTCTCAACCGAAAGAAACAAAAAAATAAAAAGTATATACCATATTATATTGGCAGTTTTTTATTATAATTTGATATACAATTTTATATTATAAGTGAACTAAAAAGATATAATTATCAAAGATTGAAGCAATTTTGCAGGTTCCTCCTATATTCATTTATATTTAAGAAAATTCACCGAACATTTTATAATAATAATCAAGAAGCCTTTAGCCTGCGAACAAAACAGAATTTAAAATAAGCTTTAAGCCGATTATACTAACATACTCGAAAAGTGCTTGCAACGTAAGTACCTGTAATGTTAAGTAAATTTTATGGTCATATGGTCGATTTATTATTAGTATAATAAATATTCAAATATATATTTAAAAAAAACTGTTAGAGAACTTCCGAGTATTTACAAATTTCTGGTACTTTAAAAGATTTTGTTTTACACATCATTCAAGTTTTATTCCTTACAAAACAAGTAGTGTTAAGTAATAATGATTTTATTATAATTATATTCAAAATTAAATGAAATTGGTTTCACGATGGCAACAATATTAAACTTTGTACCGATTATTTAAATTGTGTCAATCAAAACACAAACTCATTTTCAATCTTTTGAGCCCATTGTAGCAGTCTTTTATCGCCTTTTACATGTAAATTACCTTTCTTTAGAATATAGCTGTATCATGATTCTATTTAACATATATAAGAATATAATAGACATTATTCTAATTTAAATTCCAAAGTTATTATCATAAATAGCAAATTTAGTAATGGTTCGAAATCATTGAGCAACTTAATCGGGCATTCAATCGAGAATAACGCTGAAAAATCTTAACATTACCAGAGTTCTTAGTATAATCAATGTTACGTACATATCGAGCTTAATATTTAAACTGATTATAAATTTAAATTTATTGTATTTATCTTAATGAGATCATAGTCCAGCTAGTAAGAATTAAAATTATTTCTCATGTTCATGCTGCATTAATGCTTGTAGCAGGCAGGGAGCTTAGTGTTAAGACACTCCGGTTTCCATTTTCCGCCGATTTCTAGAGGCATTGAGTATCGGTGGCGGAAGGGAACGTCGTGCCTTGCCTAATCACCAATGCTACAAAATGAAAATATTCAATATTTAATTCGAAATCGAACCCACAGTTTGTCGTTTTACAGTCACACCATTGACCCCTTGCGCCACGACAGCACTCAAGAATTAAAAATTATGTATGTAATATTTAGGGTCCTCCTCTAGTTTCATTTAGATCATTAAGAACACATTCATATAAAAAATGTTAAATTATAGTTAATGTACATATTGTACTTTGTTCGCGCTGTCATTACTAGAAAAGAGTAGATAGAGCAACCATTTTTAAGACATTGCGTATAGAGTGAGGTTTAATGAAACAATTGAAAATATTAAATAATTCATTCTCCGAGTGAAAATTAAACCAACAAACACTGCGTTTACAGTTACACGTAAACGCGGCGGTGCACTATGACGGCTTCTAAATAGTATAATATTACACTAAAATTATTATTATTTTATTACAAATTTACTCAAAGTATCACTTATTTGAATATCAAGTAAAAAAGGGTAATACAACAATAAGCAGTGACTTCATTTTGTATTTGTGGTGTTTTCTTTCAAAGGCCCTTTGTTATTTGAGTTACTTTATAAAGGCAGGTGTCACCTATACATTTTTTTTAGGTATAGACTTTATCATATTTGCAAGTCAGTGAACTTTAAGCTTATACTTTACTTATAAGCAGTAAGTATAGTATACTATTAAGAGGATTTTTGGTTTGGTTCCTGGTGGGTAACGCCAATTTATCTCGAGTGAAAACCCAGCACTTATTTAAATCTTTAAATCATTTCACATATACGAGTATGCTGTTGTTAGGATTTGTATCATTCCAATGTGAAAAATAGATAGGCAGTACGCGAGGCCACCTCAGGCTACCCATGCCCACAGACTACTGCGAAATGTTTGCAAAGTCATGTTGCAAAAAAATGTATAATACTAAATATTCTATTTTTTGAGAAAAAAATGGTGTTTTAATGGTCTAGTACTAATAATCATCAATACTTTTTTTCTTTTGTCTAACATTATGTTCTTTTTTATTTTATTTCCTTAATAAAAACTATAGCTACAATGTATAATTCTAGGACATTTAGAAATAGGTGAGGTTGTTACATGTGAGTGAGTCATTCACAGAATTACCTATTTTTAAACGTTAATATATCATGATATCATTAAGTTAGTCATCGAGTTAAAATGTTGTAATTTTATATAATTTACAGCCTAGGGGATTTTAATAAATGTGCTAAACTTCGTGCCAGTAAATGAAATAGCTTACAAGTTATGAAGAAGTCAAAAATAGCTTAAAGTTGTTAATGTAAAATACACATTGCGTGTTTTTAACTTGGTTGGACATACCGGCGCCTGCCTTGATAACGATAGCAAAGCCCTTAGTACTATAAAATAAGACAAATTGACATAAAAAAGGTAAATATCAAGTACAACTTATTTTAGAGAACCTCGTGGTTTAAATTTTTCATAGAGTACTACAAAATTAGCTTCAATAAATTAATGACTCTTATCTATATTTAACTTGTCAACTGCCAAGTTATGTTATTTTTCGCCTTCCCCTACGCTATTTTCACAGCTGATAAAGCAAGTGCTCATTCAACATCATATATAATATCAGTTATAACAAACAAGTCGTTCTACACTTACGCATGTTATAGTGTGATTGATGCGGTCCCTGCTCGGAGCAGGCGCGCCGCCCGCGGGCGCTTAATAGCACCTCGCGACGAGGGCGCTCCTGTACTTCGTTCTCTCCCGAATCCATCACGCAACCGCCACCCTCATCCCGGCCCTCTTCCAGCACACACGCGGACATCACTACTTTTACCTTTTGTATTACACACACACACACTTGAACAAGCGCGTCAATAAATTACTATATATATAATTCGTTATCGACCACTTTATCACCGGATATAAATGTCTCGATTTAATATGTGCACTTGATATGGACCAATCTCCGCGTTCAATTTAGCGTCTCGTAAATCTGAAACAAATAGATAGATCTGTTTTATTAAGTATCCATAGCCAATTGTCACTGTAATGTCCACTATATTGTACTTTTTGTAAATTCTAGGTGTATTCAGAAGAATTAAAATTTACAATTTATTTTAGTTTTTTTTTATAATAACTATTTATAGTAATTAAAAATAAGTATATACATTTATATTTAAACAACATCAGTATCGTTTCATAACGGGAAACAGAAATATTATAATATTTAACATGGTTAAAATCACTGTTAAGTATTATTTTTCCTGATTATTCCTTTATTTTAAAATGTACTGTAGTAAATAAACAAAACATTCGAACTATTATATTAATGTTAGGTTTTCAAAAACACAAAGTTTTTTGAGACAGACAATCTACCAAAGAAAAGTTTAATTAATTTAATCAGAGCCAGAAATATATTATCTTTTTATCTTTTCTCCCTCCCGCTTGGCTTTATATTTTGTACGTTACAAGGGCTTACGGAAAAATTTCATCAAATATTATTGTCATATTACTTTGTGAAAATAAAGGTTTATTATTATTTATATTAATATATAAGACTAAAACGTGTATATTTGTTATTTTTAAGTAATACCCTTTTTCACAACAATAAGTAATATAAAAAAAAAGGTTTTTGATCCAGAATGCTTTACCAAATATTTACTTATGAAAATCGTCTATTAACTAGTAAACCTATTATTCTCATATTTTTTATTAAATAAAGATTTAATATCTTTATTATAGTGATTTAAATATAAAACTAAACGAAATAATAATATAATTACCAAATATGGTTCAATAAAACTTATAATTATTTTTGACTATAAAGTAAATAGTAGTCGATTCAATTCCTAATAGAGGTAAAAAATATTTTCATACAAAACTCTTGTCTTGATAAGTTGTGCGAAAATAGAGGATCGATCTTTACATTAGGTTTTAAATTAAATATTCCTCAAAATGAAAAAAAGACTAACTATTGCGTGCAGGTTAATCATATTTAAAACTAGCCTTACTGACGTCGATATTTATCTAGAAGAAAATTTACAAAATATATATTTAAATAAGTAATAACACTAATGTTATTTTTAAACTATATGCTATAAGAAAATATATACTAAAATATATAGTAGATTAACTTTCAAAAAAAATTTTTAACTTACGTTACGTTAGTTCATCACATCATCTTGTACGGATCGCCGTGGCGAATTTAGCAAATCAATTGTAAAACTTATTTAAATTTGCCTGCCTATACTGCTATTTACGCGATGCAGCGTCAAACTGACAAAACATATTAAATACAGTGTTTAAATTAATGTGCTTGGTACTAGGTAAAGAGAACTTAATAATCATTATTTTTTTCTTTCACGTTATTTGTTACAAAACGTTGTAGATTATTTTTGGAATGATTTGGATTTTTTTTTTGATTTGCTTATGTTGTAAAGTATGTTTATTACCGTATCCGAAAGACTGTTGTGGGACGCCCAGGGAGGCTTTAGACCTGGAAGAGGGTGTATGGATCAGACCTTTCCCCTTCACATGATTACAGAGAAAAAGGCAGTAAACCAAAAAGTTTTCTGTGCTTTTGTGGACTTGGAAAAGGCGTTTGACAGGGTTGTAAGAAAGATATTATGGGAGATACTGCCCCGGTACAATGTGAGTGGAAGTAGGTGTCTTGAATAAAAATTGCCTGCTTTACGCAGATGATGCAGTGCTTATTGTATCATCAGAAAGCAAGTTACAGGCATTGATTACCACTCTGAAAGAAGGATGCGCGAATAATAGTCTAAGCCTGAATGCGAATAAGACGAAGGTTCTGATATTTGAAAGAAATAAAGAAAGTACAAAATGCAAGATCAGTATAAATAATAAGATATCAGAACAAGTGAATGAGGTAGTACATTTGGTAACAGAGTTAACGGGGCCTTAGCTGCTTTATTGAGACGTCGAAACGTCAGCATATCTGCGCGTTTGGCCGTACACAATTCAATGTTGGTACCGACACTGTTATATGGCAGCGAAACGTGGGTATTACAGAAGAAGAATGTAAGAAAGTGAATACTGTAGAGATGCGATCTCTTCGTCGGATATGGGGAGTCAGTTTAGCTGATCGCACACCCAATGAAGAGATACACAGAATGGTAGGTACTAGCGTGGATATCACAGTGAGAATAAAGGAGAATGTGCTCTGGTGGTTTGGGCACGTCAAGCGAATGAGTGAAGAAAGAATGTTAAAAAAGATTTATGAAGGAAAAGTGAGTGGTAAGAGAGGGAGGGGGAGACCTCGGTTGACCTCCGAAAACACAGTAGTGACGATACTGGAGGAAGGTCACGTAAAAAACATGAGGACCCCCCGGAGGGCATGTATGAAGAGGTTGATGACAGTGGACGCGGCGAAAGAGGTATGCCGAGACCGTAGCATTTGGCGTTTCGTTCTCTCTGCCTACCCTGTTAGGGGTGTAGCGTAAAGCTAAGAAAGAAAGAAAAGAAATTTGCAAAAAAAAAGTATTTTCATTAAATACTAGCGACCCGCCAGCGGCTTTACACGCTTGAATTACACTATTTAATTTCCTAATTTCAACTACTTTCTTATTCTCATATCATTCACATATCGTTACATTGAAAACTAAGCATTCGTCTAAATTATTAAAAATATTGTATAGCAATTGTGACGTACTTCATATCTTAATTTGACTTATTTATAAAACTTTTTGAACCTATTTAAACAAAACACACACTATTTATTGAAAGGAGAAGTTGCCAATATATAATAGTGAAGCGGATTTAAATCTGGTTAGCTGTTTCTCACATTAGCGCGTACAAACTCACACACAAACATACAAATAAACAAACGTAAAAACAGACAAAAATTCTCTATTCTATGACTATCTAAATAGTAAACGTCTCCTATGAGATTATTTGTAATATATTTGCAAGATTCTGATTGGTTACATATTTATTATAAATATAGATACCCGAGTACTTCTTTTTTCTTCAGCTTTACGCTGTTTCCACACATGGCAGGCTAGGCTAAAGGAAATTAGGTAGGTTCCCAAGATACTCTTACCTACTCTTAGTATCTTACCTAGTATCTAGATATACTAATTCGAGGCATTGTTTTTTGGAAGCGGATTTCAACGCCACGCTATGTCTCGTTAGCGAAGCGAGGAAATGAATGAATGAAAGAGAAAATATTTCTTTAATCTTATTAAGGTAATGAACCTATAAGTATACTTATATCGCAATTGTACATTAGTCTTTTGCATCATGATAACATCGTATTTGCATGATAAATAACTATTATCAGACAATAAAAGTATTATTATGTCAGTTATAATAAATAGTACGAGTATTTTAAGGCCTGTCCTGGTACAGCGGCACAACGGTGTGACTGTAATCAACAGGTTGTATTCGAATCCCATCGAAGAAGTGAAATATTTAATGTTTTCAATTTAAATATTTAATATTTTCATTTCTTTGCTCTGGTAAAAAGGCGAAACGCTGCGTTGAGTTCCGCTCTGAAGAACTCATCACGCAATGTTTCAAAACAGCGGAAAGTGGGGAACGGAAATGGAACGGAGTGTCTTAACACTAGGTTCCTAAGTTCTCTCTGCTTACACTGCCATATGTGGGATACAGTGTGAAGGTGAGAGAGTACATTACAAATTTTTAAATGTTTTTTCACTACGTCACAATAGTAGTAAGATTCAGATAATCCTTAGTACCGTAGTGTGCATACTGTAGTATGTTGCCGATGTTTGTGTAAACTTTGTTATTTCAGCAGTTCTAAATATAACTAACCTAGTTATTCCCATCAGTAAACTGAAATTAAAGGTTGGTCATTCTAACTTTAAAAGATAGCCGTTTTGGAAGATATTTTTATTATCTTTAGTGTTTCAACATTGAATCTTTCTACTTTTAAAATTAACAGTTTATAATAGACAGATTTTTTACATTTCTTCAATATTGTTTGGAAGACATAACAATGTAGGTTGTTGCGATATACTCAGTGTAGTCATTTGTTAAGTAAAATGCGTGAAACTTTTTCCATAATCGTTATTTTCAACATAACGTGAACAACTTTATGTATGTTGAGGATATAAATTATGCCGTAAAAGTAAACACGAAATACAACAAGATAGAAAAAGGATTTTTTATAATACATAAATTGATGACTCATATCATATAGCACTTAAATATTTACCACAACTTTATTGACTTGACCGAACTAGTTAAATATTTTCACACCTTCCCTGGACATAATATCGATCGCCATAACAGCGTTTGCTCAAACTCCATTACTTTAATAAAATAATCCGGGCGGAGCGCAACTCGACATTAAACATGTCAATTGATATAAACTCTGACCGTTTTCAGAAAGTTTCTAAGTGTTCAACTTGTTTAAGCTTTGTAATTTAGAAATATATTACAATGAGAAAACTGGTCAAGAACGAGTGAGACTGGTCCTCTGGAGAATTCCATATCGTTCTGTATAGACCTACCAAAAGTACAACTTATAAAAGTTGAAAAACCCTACGCAAGTATCTAACCTTGAGCTCTCAAACCTGGAGGCAAGATACAGTTGGCAATGAGAAAATCTTTACCATTATTTTGATATATGAATTATGTCAACTAATAGACAAGTTATATCTCAGTCTACCCGTGACCACGAACTACCGGATATATTGTAATAATATTATTTGTTTTGATCACGCGGCAAGTTTAGTACAAAATGCAGTAAAACTAATGCGAAGCTGATGCTTGATTTTGATATGGCTGTGTAAAGAGTACAAAGACCATATACAGATATTGGATTTTAATGTGCTTGCTTCATATTTTCACACGGTGTCGAGATAATTGGTCTGGACTTAAGGTTCTGGAAAGTTTTTTGTCTTAAAGAACGGAATCCTATAAAGTGTAGAGATAAAATAAATGTTATATGTGTGTCACATAACATTATTTTTGTATAAACTTTTATTAAAAAAAATATTTCTATAATGATTTTTCGTTAAGAATCTTATAAGTATAATCTTTAAAGATAATGGCCACAATTACTTAAGTGGAGTTAAAGACTAGATATACGAGCTGACAGTTCCAAGTACCGAGCAGTTATTATTTCCAAGTAAATGAATTTCACATTTTCACACCCACGGGTGTATTCTCTTACAACCTTCCTAGATATTCGCTCATCACTTCATGTATATATTCAATGTTTTTTTAATATATAGCCAAAAAAAATATTTTTTTTTTTAATATATAGCAAAAAAATATTTTTTTCATTTTGTAATCGACAAGATCATATACAATCTGAAATAAACAGTAAATCACACCAGTTATTCACAAATGGCACTATTCCAGTTAATGTTTAGCCGTTTGACGTTTTAGTGTAGTACATAAAAATGAAAATCACGTATAATCATCATCTTTTGCTTATGTAACATTTAAAAAATATACACCAAATAAGTTTACTTATAATACCTTATTATTATTTATGAACATTTAAAATATTCTCTTTATTAGTGTACCTTATATTTAAATATCTCCATAATTTCGAGTAATTGTAACACATATATGTATCCTTACATCTACAAATTTCCTCTAAGGTTTTTGACTTTGACTATACGAAATCACAGTTGGATTTTTTATCTTCGGCAATAACATTATATGTAGAAATCTTTGTAAACCAAGTAAAAGTTGACAGTTTGACAAAAAATGTATAACACTTTTAAAGTACGTACGTTGTATATACGACTTCTATCTACAAAATCAATTATTTTTACGCTGTCATTTATAGTTATAGGGGCGTTTATTTTAATTACAAAGATTAACTCGTTTTAACAATAATAATAGAAAAGGTGC
Organism: Eueides isabella; assembly: GCA_019049475.1. Taxonomy (NCBI): domain Eukaryota; kingdom Metazoa; phylum Arthropoda; class Insecta; order Lepidoptera; family Nymphalidae; genus Eueides; species Eueides isabella. The sequence continues at coordinate 10,059,003 of CM032393.1, forward strand.
TATTACTCTATGTCTGTAAATATCTTTACTTTTGTTATATTGCTTGGTTAAATTCAATATTACCTAGGAAGCAGGTTTTAACTCTGAGATTTAATATGAAATTTATTGTACTAAACGTTTACACGCGTTCGACCATTCTTCGGAATGATTTTATAAATATTTCTTGCAAGCTCGTATTAAATTTATGATATTGAATTTTGCTTCTGGTAAAATTACACTAAAAAGGAGTAAAGGTGGTCTTTGCTTTAATTCTATAATACCTAAAATAAAACCTAGAAGAAAATATGCTACGGTACTGTAAATATATTTTGAATGATTTATTTTAAATAAAAGAATCGCAAAAAGAAAAGGGAAAAAAAAGAAAAGAGAAAAATAGATATGTAATTTGAACTCAATACAGAATTATATTTTGATCCTTATTGATGAAATAAGATGATACCTTTGAAGAAAACCTATAATTAGAATAATGAATTATACTTCTTTGTAGTTTTACGACTTTTTAATAAATCTTATGAACTAACTGATCAACACTATCTCACATTTGGCTTATTTCAAGTATCGTAATACTATGCAAGTACAATAGCTGTTGCACACCGTTTATGATTATTGCTAATAAATTGAAAAGATCGCAATTTTTTTGGGCTGGTCTAGCCTAAATTCTTTAGGTAAATTTAAACCAATCGGGAAGGCTATAAATTAACAATAAAATATAGAGTCACACCTGAACACAGAGTAGAAAGAAATCTTTATCATTGTACACTGATTTGTGATGAACATGAAGAAAACGGTAGCAAACAAACTTTCGTTGACCATTTTTATTAAAATTATGCATGACGATTTTTGATATCCATACGATATAGCCGTAGAGCATATTATTAAAATAATATAGACTCTTAAATTCAAAACAATGAAAACATAAACATATGCATATAAGAAAAACTAAAAGCTAAATGAGAAATTCAAGTACAACTATAAATGCACTTCGCAAGGAAAACAAAGCCTTCTTTTGCATTGCTCACGAAAATTTTAAGACATGTAAAGAGTTTAATACTTATAAAGAATTTAAGGTAATATTCTATATGTTATAAAAGATTAATCCAGGAAGTAACACAGTTTTTAAGATACATTTTTAGTGCTATAAATAAAATAAAAAAAGTTAATAATATTTTTAATAAATTCTGTTGCACATTTACCATTTACTACAAGATATAAAAAAATGAAAATCCCGCAACTAATCTATTGAATTAAGTCATTTTCAATCTGTAAAAAAGCTTTATATCACATTGCTTAATATGACATATGAAAATATCGATCGGCCTAACAATACTTTCTAAATATTTTTAAGGACACGCATAGCATTGGTATAAAATAAATCCATCAAATGGTTGTCTGTAAGAGATCGCATGATTTAGTGATAAGGCCACCATTGCACATTGACCTTTAAATTATTATAGTTTTACTTATTTTCAGTATTTATTTGTGCAATAAAGTATTATTATCATTGTTATTGAATATTATTATAGTTATTGACTATTGATACTTAAAAGATTATTTGAACATCTTTTATTTTAAATGTATTTATGTATCAAGCTATTATGGAGGTGTCAAACTGAAATAATGTGACTTACTCATGTCTTTTATCCTTTGGAGATCAGAAAAAATGAACTCTACACTTGGACTCCTAAATGAATGTAATTACGAAATAGAAGAAGAATTAATATTTATTTAGTGTTTTTTGTACAGTTGATATGAAACTCAACGCGTAATCAACTCATAGGTTACTTCCCCTGGACCTGTGAAATTTGGTACGGTGTGAAAATTCACAATATTCTTAAAGGAAATTATGTAAAAAATGCAAATTTATATATAGGTTTTTATAAAAAAAAAGCTTTCCTTTCTCGATGGGCAAGTCTGTCACGAACTACGCCAATTTTTAGCGTATTAAAACCAGGCCTACAGAGCGACAGGAGTAAAAACTAATATTTATTAGACTAAGGCACAGAATTCTGAATATGTTTGGTTTATAAAAGTGTCCATCAAAAGGAAAACATCAGAGTAGACAGTAATATGGTTATGTAAAAATAGACGCAAATCCGCGTCGGACTCGCACACAATGTTTAAAAGTTGACAAACTTAAGTTCGCAGGCATATGCAATCAGTTTATACCAAATAACTATAATTAAAAATTTCTGTAATATAAATACGAATTTTCATTTATCGGATTCATACTACTGCCAATTCTCACTTCTTGCCAAATTTCATAATTCGTATATCTATGGGGAAATATCCATATAGATATAATTAAGTGGTGAATAAAATTGAATAACTTGAGTTCTTATGAAATTGGCTACAAATTTATATTTATCATGACTTTTTTTAATGAAATACCTATTAATTTTCCCTTTTTGGATTTTTTTTTTATTGTAAATTCTCATTTCGTTACTTATTTCGTTCGTACGTACGTACGCACTTCGTACGTTTTCGTCTATACGTATGTCTACAGGGAGTACCTGGAGAATCTGATTACGCGGCGAATTTCATATAAAACGCAGCTTAAACGATACTTTAATACTCGTATCTTTTGATTGCGTTGACTTAGAAAGTTGATTTTTATGCCCTAAAGGTATATTATATATTAATATTAGCTTAATACCTCCATGCGATGTCAAGAAAAATGGTCTTGACGGTCTGTTTGTCTGCAAACAGATGTACTATAAAGTGATCCTATAGGAGTTCCGTTCTTATCTCTTTAGGTTTTCGTACCTAAAAGAAATATTAGTGAGTATTACATTGATGAATAATTTATTTTTACTCAACTTATAAAATATAAGTAATTATTTACGAGAATACTATGTACTAAAATAAATATTATTTTTTAAGTGAATATCTGAAATCTGAAACAATACAGTAATAAAATTTACAAACAAGGGTAGAAATGCAGATGTAAGTGCAGGTACGGGGGCACCGACCGTCTCGACGCGCGTCGCTCGATACTACGACCCACTTCCGAAATTACCGCCAGAATTCGACCGGAACATTACTTTTTCCTTCCTACAATCAACTACGAATCAAGTTAAAATATGCCTAAATTATGTTTTTTTAAGTTAATATACGTCCTTATTATTACTAGAAATCCAATAGACACGTGAAATTATGCTTCAAAGATTTTTTTTCTACAAAAAATATATTGTCAAATTATGATGGTGGTGGTGCAGGGGTACAATCGTGTGACTGTAAACGCGATGGTTATGGGTCTGATTCCTATATGGATATATAATACATTTTAATCTTTTCGCTATTGTAACGAAGCATAGGATGACATTTAGTTTTGCCGTTTAACACTCAATGCCTCAGAAATTTGGCGAAAAGTGGTTTAAAAGTGTAGTTGTTGTTCAGACGCTGCCATATACTCGTATATCAACTAACAGTAAGGTTATTTCTGGAAAAAGCCCAACTTCGTATATTTGTCGTGGACTTACTAACGTCACTCCAAAGATGAAGGCAGCCGAAAAACATGGGACTCGGATCAATTCATGGTTGCCGAAAAAGATGTACCTGATATGTCTGCAGACTACACGCTCTTAATATATCAAAACTCATTCATTTCTGTACTAGGATTTTTTTACGACAACGAAACCAAGATTCTGCTTGTACAACCTGTCGCGCACAGTACCTACAGTAAGCGCGTTGGTATCACGACAAGGTTCCAAAGTGTTAATAAAAGAGGAAACCTTTTCTTCTAAGACTTACTTTAACGACAATAGTTATTTAATCTGAAGTTTTTTACTTAAATAACTATTGATACATTAGAAAAGAAAATGGGCATGAGAATATAAGGGTATTTATTAATAAGTGAATACGGATCAATGATTCTGACAATTAAATAGTAGGATAATTGTACTGAATTGGATTGAATTGGATAAGTCAAAAGTTTTAGACACTACTCTAAGCATGTCTTAATGTAAAAATGGTGGAATACATGCTTAAAAACCTTAAAATATGTAAAACTGTATTTAAATTATCTATTATAAATTTTGAGGCCTGTCGTGGCGCAGGAGCACAAGCATATGACTTTGAACGCGACAGGTTGTGGGTTCGATCCCCACTCGAGTAAGTGAAAAATTTAATATTTTTAATTTAAATATTTCATGTTTTAGCGGATATAATAGATCAATAGTGAAAGAAAAGCGCGGCGGTGATTTCCGCCACTTAACAAGCAAAGCCCCAAATTCGGTGGAAAGTGGGAATCGAAACGAAGTGTCTAAAATGTGCGGGATACAGCGTGATGCTGAATGAGAGTGAATTTACCACAAAATCAATTAATATAATTGAACTTATATCTTAGGTGAAGTCAAAATTAACTGAAACATTGTTGCATGTCTAATTATTTCATACCACTGATTCAAAGATAGAATCAGTAATCTAAGATACTAATATGCATTAATAATAATGTTATCATACTTCTTTTACTCTAAGCCCACACAGCACAGCAAGCAGTAAGAACTAAGGCAGACTTGACTTGACTTGATGTCTTCCATCCTGCCCGTGGGCAGGGGAACGGATGCAGGGCTTTATGGGCCCTCTTCCGCCGTATCTATCTCCGCTCATTACGACGAGCGCATCCTTTGGTGGGCTATGTCCGGGGGAATACAAGCACCTGCGTTTTTACTCGCAGGCGCAGGGGATAAGAATTTCAAAGACGGGATGAGCTGTATGCCACCTGGGCGGTCAGCCCGGCCGGGTGAGACCCCCGGTCACCCGGGAGAGGCCCAGCTTAGGCGACCAGCGACCGAGGTGGCAGCTCAGCTCATTTAACATCAATTTCCTATACCAAGTATATGGTAGATGCTCTTCAAAGTTTTTTATTATTATTATTTTTAAATAAATCAAAAAGACTTAAAACTTACTTACAAATTATTTCACGTCTTCCTATGATATGTATGTGTGTACACTGTACATTTATCTTATCAATACATCTAGCACAATTATATTTGTTCTTTTCATGTTTTTCCAACACAAACTGCCAGATATAATAATTAATTAAAGAATTATGTTAATTAAACAATTATTTTTTAAAAGTACTTCAATGTATACGTACATGAATATGATTAATTATTTATGTATGGTATGTTTCGTTACAATACCTACTCGTACTATTCTCTAGAGTCTTGGAAGAATTAAATTACTTAATCATATTAATAATGTATATTTATGACGTAAGACATTAAACTTAGTAAAAATGTAATTTTTTTTGTAGTTTTAATTATTTTTAAAAATAAGTTTTGTGCTAATGTTTTTTTTTTATTTATATAGCAATATAAAGCACTTGCAGTATACAGTACCTCTAGAATATCTACTTGTTAAAAAGTAAAAAGTACCAGTGATAAGTGTAAATGGTGATATTATATATCGTAGAATATGGTAATACATAGTGAATAGCGTTACGTACATAAAGTGACAAAGAAGATCTGTATTGGACTACCCTGTAGAGTGAGGCTCTTTCTTACTATTCTCTAAAGTCAAGAATATTATATTACCCAATTCATTATATTGATATCGAATATTTAAGTCGTAAGCAGTTTAATAAAAAAATATTTTAATATTAGTCTGCTGTCTTAGTATTTTTTAAAATTAATAATATAAAAACCTTTTACTTAACAAAGTTGTTGTTAGAAGAGATTTTGGCAATTGCATAACTTCCATTAACGAAAAATGAACATAAACATCTTATACATGTATATGCACATGGTTATATATATAAGCTTATTTTACGTCGTAAAAACATTTTAAAGAATCTTTCCATTAAAAATTAAGAGATACTTGTTCTTGTAGGAAAAGAAAACCGTAAAATACAATTAACCGCATATGATGGTTTATTTAATTAAATTGCCTACTTACTGTACAAGAAAAAGGCAAAATATATTTTAGATAGATGTATAATATATTTGTAGGGTTACAATAGATAACATATACAGCCGAAACCTCAAGCACCTCTTAACATTTATTTGCTATTTGGCAAATTTTATATGTATAAATATATTCTTTCTCTGATTTGATTTCTCCGAACTCAAGTTTAATATAATTAACTACCGATCCTTGATAAAAAAAATTGAAATAGATTTGAGATTATATGATATCAAATAACAATAAGCTTCTAACCGAAGGATTGATATTTAATCAAATTAAGAACATGATATTAGTTTAGCCTTGTCGTGGCGCAGCGGCACAAACGTGTGACTGTTATCAGTAGGCTGTAGGTTCGATCCCCACTCCATATTTTTCGGTTATTCGCATAATTTCAATTTGAATATTGAATGTTTTCATTTCTTTGTTGGCGGTGAGCTCCGCCACTTAACACCCAATGCCTCAATTTTAGCGGGAAGTGGGACGGATTGTCTTAACACTAGGTTCCCAAGTTGTGTATGTGTGTTGTATATATATATATATATATATATATATATATATATATATATATATATATATATATATATATATATATATATATATATATATATATATATATATATATATATATAGACAATTACAACAACATAAACTTCAACAAGTAACATTTATTATACTAAATAGCGAATTAAATAATATAATACACGTGAACGGATGAACAATAGTATACAAAAAAGCTATCTATTTCGTTTAAAATCTAATCAAAATATAATCTCTTTGTTTTTTAAATATAAAATATTATCATACATTGTTTTTATAAAACGTCCAAACTAAACAAAATATATTATTAAAAGTAAGAACGAAGGACAGAAAACGAACATTGTTAAGATATTAATAATATTTTTAAAAATATAAATCGCGGGCATGGACGTGTCTAGAAATACTGATTTATACAAGCTGCTAATCGATTTTTATTTTATTGAGTTCTATAAAAACAAACCAAATTCTAATAATTTAACGTAAAACATCTGTAATATATGTATTTCTTAAACATAGAGTACCCCAAAGTAACAAGAAAGCAGAAAGTTTACGTATATATTTACATGATACTTTTTAAATTACTTCCTAAGTTTTTCTTTTGTTTTTATAAAACGGATATATTATAGTATAAAAACTACCCCGTTTTGATTGAAACAAGGATTATTTAGTACTATATACATAAAAATTACTTTAAAAAGTGCCAATCGAACTCGTCCTCCGTATCAAATTTAACTTTGCAGGCGTATGCATGGATTTCGCATAAAATTAACTATTTTTTTTCTTTACTGTTAGGGACCTCAGATCTGAATAACACTGTTTTTTTCCTTTCGAGGTACAGTCCCGTAAGCCTGCTTTAATAGTGAAACTTCCGTAGTTATTCCAGAGCAACTCACTACAGTAAGAAAATAAAATTTTATGAAGAACCATAATCTCATATATTCTTGGAGTGCGTAAAAATAATATTATAAAAAGTTACTAAAAATATACTACATATTATAAAGAAATCAATTTAATGGGCCTGATTAACCCTTATAAAGCTGCAGCGTAGGGCGCCTCGTAAACTCAATCTGGTAATATTTCAACTTGACCCAAGATCAAAAACTAGAGTAAATTCGTGGAAAAAGGAATATTGGACAAACTGAAAACATTAGGAGTTTTTTTCTCAGCTTCACGCTGTATTAGTTAGTTACTGAAACTGATGGATCTTAGGAACCTAGTGTGAAGACACTCCTTTACGTTTCCCACTAAAAAAAAGAACTTGTCTATGTTTGTGCGTAGTAGAGCACAGCTTCAAGGAATTGCTATTCGTACCCCTAATGTTGTTATTCGTTGTGAGACAAAGCAAGTTCGAATGAGAAGTGAAGCAAAGAGAAGTAGGCATGTATGATTGAATGTCAAGTGGCCACATACAAAAAAAGGTGTAAGAAGAAGAAGAAAATTCGCTAAGCAGAAAGTTTCATCACAATCTTTCATCTTACCGATGTTAAGTGTATGTTTCCTAATTTGGAAATAATAAGAAGATTTTTTTACGAGTGTCAAATGTAGAGGTCAAAGATTTTTCAGCCTTAATAAAAATTAAAAAATATTTGCGCTCAACTCTCTACCATTATACATTTGTGAATTGTCTATATAGCCTTTAATCGACCGTGCTTTTTTGATCATAAACTTTAATTAATTAAGTTACATATAAAAAATGAAATCAGGTCAGTCTATCAGTGAAATTGACTACTAAATTGGGTCAATTAAGGCTAGGGATGACCTCTTTAAAGTTAAATGGATGTTTGATATTTGAAAGACTAGAAGAGCTTTTCCAAAAAGCCATTTCCTTGTTTGGTGATGCTGCTGCTCCAATGTTCTAAGTAGTCTATGATGGTCGTTGACCAAATTGAGTGTCGCAATTACAATAGATTTGGTAATAACCTAGCCCCCTCGTCTCTGTAGGCCAATAGCCACTTTAATAATGTGTTCCACTATATCAGTCACGAAACCTATAGCCTATTTGCTCGGGGAATGAACCTGCCGATGGCATCTTCCTCGGTATCAGAGTACTAGATGCATCCATTCCTGTGTCTTATTAACCAAAAAATAGTGACAATAACAGCGATATGCTGTGAATTTAGATGATCACAATCGATTCGTATGTAAGTCCCTGAGATTCGTTGATGATTAGGGTTCACGAGTTTGCCTTCTTTCTGTAGTGTAGTATAGTTTCTTTTTAAAGACCCACCCAAATAGCTATTACATCATACATTTATTACATTTATCAGGATAAAAGTATCGTGATTACTTCTGACAGTGACTCTTTTATTGGGCTGAATAGATTCCGTCCTACACCTCGTTGAGCAGATTATGTCACGTCCAGTGGACATCTATAGGATTTCGTAAGTTCATGAGTGATGATTGTCCCAAGGTTTGGACCAATATAGTGCAGGTTTATCGCTTCTGGATAATATTTACCATTACGATCGCCTTAAAAAGTTTCATTAAAGCCTCATTCACAATAAATCTTGCCATCATTTCTGCTACACTGTTTACCAGAGTAGAGGCAATCGTTTGAAGTGGTCTGATCTTTGCGTTTTGTGTGTAACTTAAAGTGATCTTACTCCGGAGTTCCTCGGCCTGGCTTAGTTTCTATCAGATGATCATAGACGGGGACAAATTGTTAACCACCTAGATGATCTTACGGCCGGGGACGTCATTTGCCCATTGCAAATTTGTTATTGTCGTATATGTCGTCCTTGATAATGTTATTTGATTATTTTTCTTTAGTCCCGAGATATAAACAACGTTGGGGTCGAAGGTGCGTCGCCATCGCCTAGGGCGATCAAAAGTTTTGATCAGGCGCTGTATTTACTCATAGACTGGTTTGCAATATGGTAACGACTTTTACTTATTATACTCATCATTAGTTTACCTTAAATAAAATTTTGTCAGATTCATAGTCATGATATTATCATTTCTCCTGCATTATCAAAAATAAATAATTTTAACAAAAATATCTACTGTAAAATAATCCGGATGACATATTCATCAGGATTTTTTGTTCTAGAAATAGTGTTTAGTGTATTATATATTTTCATGCAATATCAATTATGACAACGCATGCGGAGACTATATTTTTCTATACTTTATATACGTGTCAACATTCTTAGGACCAATAAATTTATTTCTCAAGTGTAGGTCTATCTCTCTAAGGTCACTAAGCTGTACTGTTCCTATATAAAATATCAGTCTCTAAAATTAAATATGTAACGTATCCATTGAAATAATATTATACTGTTCGAAATAATTTTATAAGTATATATCTTTTTTATTTGTCAAATATTAAAAGTTATTACTAAACGTTATCTCTGAAAAGTATATACATGCTGTCATTATCTTTTAAGATGGTGATAAAGGATATTTTCGAAACTTTTGTTTATCGCAACCTGAATCTAATAATCATATTGATATACATAATCAAGAAGTAGAAGGCTTAGCCTTCTACTTCTTATTATCTCTACTTCTTATTATTAACAATATTGTAATAAACTATAATTAGAAAGGTTGATCTGTATAAAAAGCATAACATACATGACGTATTTAATTGTACGAACGTACGAATTATTTAAAACCATTTGGCAAATATTCCGTGTTTTTGCTGTGGTTGATCCTCACTATGAGGCGTCATAGTGGTATGGATGAGGGTCATGCGGCGGTCATGCGGCGTCTCGTATAGGTGAAGAGGGCTTCCGCTGGGTTTTAGTGGGTAGGATCGGACTTTCCAGTGCCCACAGTACCGCTCGAGCGTAATACTTTGAGTCCCTCGAGAGCGATCAGCATAAATGCATTTCCCAGCGTTAAAAAAAATGATTGTAGAAGTTTATGCAACACACATGAAACATACGAGTAGATACCAAAATTATTACGAATAAGTAAATTTTTGTGGAAGTCACTGTTTCACCGTAGAACTTTTCGCTGACGCGGACAAAATTTGTGTTCCTATGTGTACTTGTGATCCTATGTTGTAGGTGTCCTTACACTCTTACAGTAAAACGCCAATGCCGCTAACGCCGCTTTAACAAATTGTATTTAAAACCGAGGCAACTAAACCACTGAGGTAACTATGCAAGGGTTACCAAATACAACTTGTTCTTGGTATTTACGTTTACTCAAAGCAAAAGAAAAACTAACTGAATTGTACGTTAAATAGCGCGTAGAAAATATGTTCTGTGCGTTTATCTGTTTTATAACATAAGTGTTCAGTAATGTTAGTGGTGCCTTTAATACAAAAAATGGTGTTGTCAACTGTATATATTTTAATATTATATATATATTTTTAAATGAAACACTTTTAAACGGATTAATCGCGTATATTGAATGGTAAACATTTTTGGGAAACCCGACGTTTCGAACACTTTACAGTAGTCCGTGGTCACGGGTAGACTGAGGTGTCATTTGTCTGTCAGTTGATATAATTATACTAAATAATTATATCTATATCAAACTAAAGATAAAGATAACTGTATCAAACTACCACCAACGATTCCTTAATTGCCTCGCGTACTGCCCTGGATTCTTGCAGAATGAGATTGATGTAGGTCCTCTAGTGTGGTGTGCTGGGGATTTTAAATTTTTTAATAGAGGGTCCCAGGTGGTGGAAAGTTTCCAACCATCTTCTCTATTGAAATTAGGATGTTTTTGTATTTCAATAGCCTCGCGGATCATTCTAGGGATATATCTATTCTCCCTAGCGAGTATGTGGGGTTTATCAAACCTGATGTAATGGTTGGATTTGTTCGATGTATGCTCACACACATACAGCTGACTTCGATACATGGCCATTCTTGACATCGGAGATGTGTTCCTTCACCCTGACACCGTTGCTTCTCTTCGTTTGACCTATATATGATAAGTCACAGTCACAGTCACAATCAAGTTTGTATACACCTGCACACTGCAAAGGAATATTACTCTTCACTGGTCTCAAGAATTGGCTCACTTTCTTGTAAGGCTTGAATATAGTTTTAATAGAAGCTCTTCTTAAGATGTTGCCGATCCTGTCTGTTCGAAACGTCGGGTTTCCCAAAAATGTTTACCATTCAATATACGCGATTAATCCGTTTAAAAGTGTTAATCGCGAAAATCAAAGACATTATTATATATATATATATATATATATATATATATATATATATATATATATATATATATATATATATATATATATATATATATATATATATATATATATATATTGATCATTGTAAGCTGGGGTTGGCGACCGAAACAGATAAGGGGCAAAGTCCCTTTAATTGTACCGCAAATTCAATTAAGGCTTTGATTATGCGACAAATAATGATGACACACTTAAGTTTGTGGGCATATGTAATGTTGACATACTTAAGTTTATGTTATTTACCTTTTAAGTTAGCTCTAAAAAAGAAGTGAGCGAAGCACCGCGGGAAATACTAATTAATATTAATGACATTATTAATATATAATCTTTTTATCCAATTGTATACTTAGTGTATTAAATTACAAATGTAGTATCATCCCTACTCTTATTATAAGTATATGTGTTTTGGGGGAGTTGTGTGTCTGTGTCTGTGTGTGTGTAACTCATTTCTATTTACTCATTTCTGTATACTCATACTGTTTCTATAGACAACATTAAGAAAGGACAAGGATACTAGCATCACTGAAAGTGCGCTCTCAACATATATGAAACAAGCTACAAACAAATCGTGTAGTTTAAGCGACAGCATAGTCTATCTCAGAAGAAAATACTTACGTAAATCTGTAGAGTACAGAAAGAAACAAAATAAAATGCAATAGTAATAATGAATATTTCATATGTGTTATAAACAATTACGCAAAAAAACTATTTAATGAAAACTTCACATAGAAAAATGTGCTACCGTTACTGGAAGATTTATTATTAAGTATATTTATAGCTTTAAATAAAGTTCTGTAATAGTCTGGTTATATTAAATTTTCTGGACAATTTTGCACCAAAGTTATCAATGGTATTAAACAAAAGTTTAAAATTTTCTTGACAGCCTCATTTCGATAATAATTCAATAAGTCAGTAAGTGTCAAATTCGATTAGTCCTACTCTATCTGTTATCTTTCTAAAAAGATTAAACGATGTGAAAATTTTTAAAATAACAAAGTATATTACCTGTTTTTTATGTCAATTAGAATAAAGGATAAAATAACATTATCTTGGCTAAGCCAAGCGTCACATTTTTTTCGTAAATAAGGCCAAATCTAATTACATCTAAAAATGTCAGCATATTTATATTTTTTGTATTCTCGCACTTTTGACGCACCTTGTGAGGCAGATATAATAAATGTGTAAATAAAAAAACTTTGTTCGTTACTTTTTTCCTGCTTGAGAATTAGTCTGTTCAGTGTCTGCTCGCTTATGATCAGAACACTTAAAATATTATAATTAACATACATGAATATTAATCATTTTGTACTGACGTAATCTTGTTATAAAAATCTATACACTTTATTCTCTCCTCATTGTTATAATCATAAACAAAAACGTAAAAAAAAAATAGTTAAAAGGTTTTATTATAAATCGTGGGGCAGGTCCCACGTGAAGTATCTATCACACTACACGATCATAACAACGAATTTCACATTTGCCCACATTCTAACTGACGACAGGAGGTATAGGATGTGCCCCACGATTTTATTTTAGCAATGTATGTTTAAAATTTGTATATTCATCATTTGTATGCCATCGTTTGTTATAGGTATTTACATTAATCTATAAATAGGATTTTTAGGAATTCATGTGAACATATATTATCACAAAGTGAGTAGGTTATGAGTTACTGTTTGTTTGTTTTGAAAATATAACAATGTACCAATACATATTGGTACCCATGACTGAATCCATTAAATATTTTATAGTTTTTAATACATTTATCTGTAAAATTTTACTGTTTTAATAAAAACCGTTTAACTTCTTTTTTTTTACTTTTTATTTACGTTTTTATTTTTACCTTTAAGTTTCCACGAGTATTACGGTCGACCCCCCCAGAGGTTTAATAGAGGGGCAAGGCTATGTACATCAAGATGTGCCTCAATGTTGAGGGGAAAACGCTAACGACATATTTTATCCACCCTAATGCCATACAGTTCTCAGCGCACTTTTACCTTAACTTAGGTGGTGTACCCCTAGCGACATATCACTTTTAGACACCCTAACGCCATACAGTCCTAGACAAGATACGAGTTCTTGACTTGCGTGGTGGATTCATGCTGTAATTTTGTATAATGCACTGTAATATACTTAGCGACCCCTTTAATTTGATGCCCATATTGGTGGAATTGAAAAAAACTAAATTATCCGACATTCTGTAGCGGCGGCCATTTAAGATTTTGATTTTTGAGTGTACTATACACTGTATTCTACTTAACAAGTCCTTTGATTTGATACTCATATTGATGGGATTGAAAGGAACCAAGTTATGCGTCTGCCATCTTAGATTCACAATAACATTCAATATACATAATTGTAGGGTCACTTTTGGTGACCAAATCAAAGGCAATCAGATCATCAATCGGTTGATGGGAAGAGGGTGAAATTTCAATGTTTCAATTTGACCCACGAAACAAACGGAGTGAGCTAAATTAAGCTGTTTAAAAATAAAACTGTTTGAAATTATTTAACCAAGCGTATTAAACTTTTTGCAACAATGGTGTACTGGTGGTAAACTATTTAAAGTAACAAAGTAAAAAAATTGGGAGTGTGTAGCTTCTATTTTGAGTTATTTAACTTCAAAGTCATTTAACAGTTACTTTGCTTGTAAGTTGTTATGAAGTCAAAGTCGAAGACTTCACTATGTCAATATCGCTGCTAATAAACACTCAACGTAATAGCCACTAAGAGGACAACCATCTATTAACCTAACCGAGTATTCGGCAAAATTAATTACTTTGATCAAACCACTGATACATGGTTGAAATCTGTATAAAGATCTCACATCATATATATGTATAGGTACAGTTTTGTGTTATTAAATTAACAAAATATTTTTTGTATACCTTGAGTATTTTAATTTCTTCGCTCAGGAAACAAGAAAGCCCGGCGTTGAGTTCTGCAACTCAACTCATTATGTCTTAACACTAGGCTTTATATGTGTATCTTTATGTGTTTTCGTAATCAGTTGGTTATGAAAACTAAATAATTATTCATCGGATCTTTGAGCATATTGACGGGCTTTTCACCGTGGTGTGCAGACATATCTGAAGTCAAAGATAGTCTGTTCACGATGTAGCAAGCATTTTACGGCGCATCATTACCCGGGGGGTACGAGCCAGGACTTGGATTAAAACCACATCGTCGACAGTATATAGCTTGATGAAGTTGCCAAAGAAAGATCTTAAAACCCTAGACAGCAAAAAAATAAAAATTGCAAAAGAACGGTTCTATATATAGAGGAATTGAGAGTTTGAGGAGGCTAGTGCTCATAGGACTATACAGCAACTAAAGATGAAGATTACACATCTCAAGAAATTGCAAAATTATTTAGTTTTTTCACTCTTTAATGTCTAAAAACAATAAATATACGTAGTAGTAAAGTTAATCTCATTAAAAATATGATGTGATTAGTTTTTGTAAACTAATTATTATGTTTATTTTTATTTTCCTACATTCTTTGCTGAGGTCAAAAACTTTCATATTAGACATTTTATTTTCTTTAAAGTAACTATCAATAACTTCCGGTTTTCAGATTATTTCCTATGACAGTGTCTATCTCGAAACCAAATACCAAGTTTTAGGTCATTTGAGTTAGTTAGATTTTTTATGAGTGAGTGAGTCAGTCACAAAATGCCGTTTAAACGTTAATTTTATTAATTTATATATGATATAATGTTTAAACGTTAATTTTATTAATTTATATATGATATAATGTTTAAAAACGTAAATTTGTATATAATTATTAAAAATGTAAAATTAATATTATTTAAAATATTATGTGAAAAATAAAATATTCCAAGTAGAAAATTATGCACAATCGAAATTCTAATGAAAGATCGAACACATAATACGCCTTCGAAAGCACGGAGAATTTCCATTGTAACAATATGATTTCTAAATATCCTCGATATAATAGGGGAATAACAACGACTTAACGGTGGAACCCTGGTTGATACATTTACAAATCTATACAGTAATCTTAAATAAACATATAATATTGGTAGAGAGCGTATGCATAGTTTCCAAAAGACGCGGGTCTAAGCCCCGTATGGTTATTTTTTTAAAAGTTATCTAAAAAAATATGTTTCTTACTTACTTTTAGAGTGGAATATTTTTTTAACATTATCTTTATTATTTGCTTAAATAAATATGTACGTGATTTAAAATCATACAACTATTTAAAAAAAATTCCAATTTATAAGTTTTATCCGTTTTATCTTTTAGGTTTATTTTGTACTTTAATACTGGCATATGTGATAAAAGTGTTAAGTCAAATTTTATACGTATTAGAAATTGTATAAGTTTAATATAGTATATACTATTTTATCGAACTTTCGTCTTTATTTCATTTAATATATAAAACATACGAACCGCAAACAATATAAGCTCTTCATGCAAACTCGATATTTCTCAAAGAGGAAAACAATGCCAATGTTTTCAACAAAAACCATTCCACATTTTTATTGATATATTTCTTTTCAACTTCACGCTGTTTCTTACACATGGCAGGGTAGCCAAAGGGAACTTGGGAACTTGAAAGCCAAATTTCAGGCGTTGCGTGTTGAGTTATGAAACTCATAGCCGCCATGTTATCATCGAAGAAAATAAAATACCTGCAAAACTGTCAATTATTTTTTCTGTTGTGGTATCGAGATTTCAGTAACTATTGTATGTGCTCATCAGCAAACTAATTAATTAAAGCTTGTTTGAACTTCATTCCTTGTCACGCAAGACATAAATTACTCAAAGTCAATTGAATCAACATGAAAATTTGAAGATCAATAAACGTTATAAGAACGCACCCCCCTCAGTAAAGTTAAAATCCTGCAGATAATCATATCAATTTACATTTATCTATATCAGTAAAAGGGACTTCGCCCTCTGTGTGTTCGCTCACCAACCTCAGCTTACAATAATCAATATAAAAAAAATAAAATATACCTATTCAGTTTACAACATCACTCTCACTCAGCTTCACGCTGTATACCGCACAGGAACGTAGTGTTAAGACAGTCCGTTCCGTTCCTCATTTTTCGTCGAATATGAGGCATTAGCGTGTTGAGTGGCAGAACGCTTGTGCCGCTGCACCACGACAGGCCTCAATTGTGTTTATTTATTGTTAAACAATTGACAAACAAACACAATATACTTTCTACGTAGTGTTTAACGTAAAATTCATTCTTTTTTTTTAGTTTTTTTTTTAATTAGGCAATTGCGTCGTTGTTCGTGCGTAAATTTTTTCGACGTCGAGCGTTGTCTACGACAGCTAACTATATTTGTTAAAACACAGATAGTTGCCTCGGCTTTAAATATATATATTTTTTTAGTTAGTGGCGTTAGCGTTTTAATGTAAAAGTTTAAAATGTACCTAAAGACAACACTAAGTGTGATAAGTAAATCATAAAAGCACAGGTTTCACCGTGTTAGCTGACGTGGTGAAACAGTAACTTCTATAAAATTTACAAGAGATTTTTATTGTTGTTTGATTAATAATAATAAATACCAATATAATAAATCAAAATTTGTTTTCAAATTTGCTTACTTGCGTAAACGATGAACGTTAACGTGAACGTTATTATAAAATTCTTAGTTAATTTTAAACTATAAAATAAAAATAAAATTGGGCGCCATTGAGCTGCATTAACTATAGGCACACGAGTAATGATTAATTATTATTATAAGTAAACACTATACTTAATTAAGTAGCAGTTATAAATAAAATATGTGGGACATCACATGTACTCGTATCTATCTTTTATAAAAAAAGTGTTATAAAGCGATATGTGCCACAAAATAATTGAAGGAATAACCGCAGAGCTAATTATGAAAAAAATCATATAGACGTACTTGCCCTCAAGTACTTGAAACGAAGAAACCTATTTTGTTTCCCGTTTTTCCTAAGAATTCTGTTGTTGCAAGAAAAAGGTCAAGTGCTATGGTATTAACTCTGTACTGAAGGCATGGCAGAGTCCCTGCCAAGTCGAGCTCGAAGCAAAATAATGCCTATTTGGGAACCTCAATATTTATACGTTTTCTAAATAAGTATTTTTCAGCTCTATCCAAAAAATTTGAGGATCCGTCCAAGAGACGCGGGTTTAAATCCCGCTACGTTAAAATTTTTGTAAGTTTTCAAATTAAGTAATGTCCTAGGTGTGATTAACACTTTAAAAATAGCAAAAATAAATGTTGACTTTTCAACTTATAGGATTCTAGTAAACCCTAAGCACACGACAGAACCTTAAAAATTTTTATTGACACTGAATAGATCACTTAAAAACACTCTCCACGTTTTTTTTACATTAATCTTATTTCTTTTCTAAATGTTAAGTTTATGACAAAAGTATGTCTTTTGTTCTTTGCGTGTGACTGTAAACGACAGGTTGTGAGTTCGAACCCCACTCGAGAAAATAAAATATTTAATATTTTTAAATGAAATATTTAAGGTTTTTATGTCTTCGCTCTGGTTAGAAAGCAAGACGCGGCGTTGAGTTAAATTGGGGAACGAAAGTGGAACGGAGTGTCCTAACACTAGTTCCCAAGGGCTCTCTGCCTACCCTCTCGTTTGCTGGATACAGCGTGAAGCTTAGTGAGTGAGTGCTACTAATACATATGACCAAGTAAAATATGTTGCTTAAATAAATTTTATATGACCATAAAAAAGGAATAAAATAAAGAGACACCATTTTATTAATTTGAAATAATCTACACTATTGTAATCTTAAGTACTAAGACAGCACTCACATGTATAATCGTAGCTCTTGAATCAAGATATACGTAATACAGATCTAAATATTCTCTAGTGGTATGTTGCCGTAGATTGAAGTTTAATAGAATGTGGTTTTGGCTTTTGTAGACATATATGAAGAAATATATTCTAAATTATTGTAGAAATATAATTGATGATAGAATAAAGAGTTTTTAGTTCTTCACTCTGGCAACAAGGCAAAACGTGGCGTTAAGTTTCGCCACTCAAGGTGCAATGTCTTAAATTTGGCAGAAAATGGAGAAGAGAAATGATCTTGATGAATCTTGGAACGGAGTGTTTTAACTCTAGGTTCCTAAGTTTCCACCGCCTACCTTGCCTTTTCTGATTCCATGAATGATAAATAACTACTTATTATAACCTAGCGACCGTGGCTTCGGCCTATAATTTAATCGCCGAACGGGATAATTTATGTAGTACACTGATATCGTATTGTAATATGCGTAAGCCTTAATACAATCGATCGGTTCAGTAACTGTTGTGTTATACATTTACTCTCTGTAATGTATAATTATAAAGAACATTTAATTGTCTGTCTGATTTCAAAATAACGGGTTCTTTTTTTAATTGCATATAATTATTTACGGGATACTGAAATAGAAACCAACAATTTAAAAAATTGCATCTGTCTATTTTTCTTTTAGTCCCGACTAGTCTCCGAAAAAGCTGGACCAATATTTGTAACATTTTCACTGACCGATAGAGGATATTTTGGACTAACATGTATGTTACTTTATAAATGGCTCGTTATCCCATTAATAAGTAATAAAATTTTCAAAAGAACAACCATTTATTAATTATATAACAGTATAGGTAGTCATACTATAAAACAATTTATCCTAATATTTTCATTTCTTCGCTTTGGTAACAAGAAAAAGTGCGACATTGAGTTTACCACTCAGAAAGACAGACGGACAATAACTCTGTTGGGAAGCTTCTTCGCTTCTGAATTCGATATATTTACGCACTAAATTATTTATTTTTTATATATTAAAGGTACAGAATTGATTTTTCATTCCTTTTAATATTTTACAAATTTATAAACATTGTGGGTTACTTCGCACATCGGGTATTCTTAACTATTACGTTTTATTTTTCGTATTTAGCAGTATTTCACGCACGCACGCACACACACACACATACACACTTACAATAGATACTATTATATAAATTTGGATAAGGATATCCAAATACTAATATATTTAATCCATGTAAGCTTTCAAGAGTCCCATTTTTGTCGACATTTTCGTAAACCAATTAAATTTTTGGAAAAAACAAAAGCAAAGAATAAAATATAGCCTATGTTCATTCTGATCCTGTTATGTGGTACAATCAGTTTAGCTGTTTGTTCGTCATGGCATCAAAGATAAATAGACTTTCGAATTTATGATATTAGTATCGATATTTGTTTACGTAACGGCGACATTATATTAAACTCAATCGCTAATGTGATTACATTTCGTAGTATTATGTGAAAAGTTTTACAGTTTTTACAAAAGGGGAAGCTTTTACAAAAATTAGGCGCAATCCAAGATACTATTATACTTCATGTAATTTGTTTTCATATATATAAACAACCCAGAATCGGAACTGTCACAATGGACTTAGTTCGTCAATTGTACGCCCCTGTGCCTTTGTACATTGCCATCTCTATACATCAATAGCTCAATTACATTCTGGACTATCAATTTCTACAGACCTTGTGTCACGATTTGAATTATAATAAGGAATGACGAATGAGGGTTTGGTGGGTCCTCATTCTGTAACATAATTACCTAATCTGTGTTAGGATTTCCTTTATGATACGTTTTTATATAGACTCCTTTCAGACAATTTTCACCAATATTACAGAATATATATTTTTAACAACACTATAATATTTTACATATATACTATAGTTATCAGTACTATAAATATATGTATATTGCAATGTAAAACAGATAAATTTAAATAAATATATATAATTGAGATTCAATATCCATTTTAACCCAAAATTTTATTTAGTTATATTTATGGATGGTTCAATTACACGGGCACGCACTTCACAAAAATATTTTTTCGAGCTAAATAATAAAATTGAACCTAATATACAAGTTAAGATACATTTAGCTTAAAAGCCTGTAGCGTAGCGCAGGAATACAAGCGAAGCGTGTCGAACCCACAACCGGTCGCGTCTACAATTAAAGGTTCGGTACATAGGATCCGAAGTGCCAACTGCCCTGCCGTGTGTAGGATCCAGCGAGAGCTACAATAAAAACCCTTTAAATTTGTCATATCGCGTTTATTAATACTATGATGTTAAGAAAATACAGTAACACAACTTATGTTACATACAAAGCAAAAAAGTATCTCCAATAATATATGATATTTTATATTACAAAAAAAGTCTAATCTAAATTTTATTACTATTGGAATGTTATTAGAAGGTATTTATAGAACACATGCAAGGAGTAATAAAAACTAAGCATAGTAAGTCCATAACACAGTAATTGCAATTAGCGGAAGTTTTTAGCCGTTATCTTTTATTGCCGTTATCTGTAAGTGTATTAGTATAAGTTTTGATTTCGTTCA
Source organism: Eueides isabella (assembly GCA_019049475.1). Lineage (NCBI taxonomy): Eukaryota > Metazoa > Arthropoda > Insecta > Lepidoptera > Nymphalidae > Eueides > Eueides isabella. Next base: position 10,079,984 of record CM032393.1, read on the forward strand.
GAAATAATATTACTTTGTCTAGTTGATTATTACTATGTTTTAGGTTTTCGTACCCCAAAAGGGAAAAGGGACATTAGAGGTCATTGGTCACTTTGTGACTCGCTTGTCCATCTATCTGGAGACAGCGTGAAGTCATCAAGCTGACCTGATTATAATCGTTTTTGCTGCATGTTGTATAAAATTTGCTACATATTCAAAATGTACACGGTACTTCCCGTGGACCTACACTTGCAAAATTTGTAACGAAGTGAAAACTTACAACACTACCACACGACATCAGTCTCGACATTCTAAGCTAATATCGCTATAATATCGCAGCACCGCATAAGCCAGGCTCCACGACATTAACCAACATTAATTATTGTCGTTTTAATCAAAGCTTCTATATTGTCATTTTGTTAAAAGCTTCAATATTATAATTTTGTTCAGTTATACTTTTTGTTATTGTTTTATTTTTTTTTATTTGGTACGAGTCTTTCATTGCATTATATTTACTAGTACTGCTACCTTATGTCACTCGACCTCGAGTTTGACTCGACCACTGCCATCGATTGCTACCCACATGCATATCAGACAACGATTACCACTCTCGGGTCGTCTATACAAAAATCACTCTTAATAAACACAGTATGAAAAATGCATAACTTATATAATTTAAAATCAACTCTGCTAATTAAGTGTATTTCTCATGTATTTTTACTTGTTTTTATGTATCATATCCAAGAGACATATTGTAACAAATTTCGCGCTTATAGTCAGACGTCCCATTGCCACGACACTTTTAAAAAAAAATAAGTAACATCCGTATAGAGTTCCTGTCTGGTGGGCCACACGTCTTTAGATAATGTATAGATATAATAAAAGCATAGAAAAGTCAATTGTGTACATTAAAGATATGCCAAAAATATTAATTGGTCCCATTCCCAATATATCGATAAAAGAAAGCTAAAAATACACGTCAGTCAGTCGGGTTAGCGACATTTTTTTTTTAATTTGGCGTCGTAATAGATCGAAATAACTTATATTGATTTTCCGCTATATACTATCATATTGATGCTTTAAATATAGATACATTTTGATGGCACAAATTATTATTATTTCAGACTTAAAATGCGGAGAACAAAAACACTGTTATTTTGAAATCACAAATAGACAGTAATTTATAAGCTTAGATAGTAATTTTATAAATGAAGTAAAACAGACTGTAAGTGGTACAGTCAGATGGTAAGTGGTCAAAGTTACATTAATAATGTCATCCTATTCTTTCAATCACTATAATTAAATATAGATATATATAATTTAAAATTGTCACATTAGGAACCATTATAATCGAAAATAATCTAGTGCTCAAAATAAATTATGCCATAGTTAAAGCTGCCGAAACCGCGATCGGATCGTTAATGGGTATATAACCCAGCATAAATGAAATATCTATAGAAAGTGGCCAAAAAACCTTACCTAATATACGTACTCGTACACAGTTTACAAACGTGTATTTATGTTAATTTTGTTTGCTATGTCACAATTTACATAGAAATTAACAATTAATTAAGGTTCTAAAGCTCTATCTGTGTTCACTCATGATAATTGCATTCATTTCTATAATTGAGATAAAACACCGAAAATGTAATGTTTTTCGCAAAACATATTACGATAACAAACTTTCTTTCATTTTGATTTTGTTTTTTTATTTCACTGCCAACCTACATCGATAACGTTTTATAACATAAATTGAAATGTGGCCTATGACGATTTATCTGTAAGAGCCATGATTAATTATTAGTGTTAGCTGCATTTAAGAACTGCGATACTAAAAGATATTTTTTATAATTGTGAATAGTGCAGAAGAATATATATATATATATATATATATATATATATATATATATATATATATATATATATATATATATATATATATATATATATATATTCTTCTGCACTATTCACAATTATAAATTTAAAAAGGCCGTGTTTCTTGGTGTAAAGGAGAAAGTGTGACCACAACAGTCGCGGTTAATGCCGCGACTGTTGTGGGCTCAAACCATATTGGAGTAATCTAAATTATTTTCTGTTATTCGCTTGTTATACTTTGTTATTCTCTTTCCAGAAGTAAGCTTAAGCTTTTACTAATATAATATTACTTTCATTGTAAAATTTCATGCAAATCTGATTATTGTTCATGTATACTCGTATATCAATCCATATCTTCCTATAGTGTCCGTTTTCTTTTTAAAGTTACTTATATAAAATATAAAGACGTGTAGCCTATTCAATAGAAACCATAAGAATTTATATAAAGTATTTTTTAGCATAATAATCGTTTAGTGTTGTAGAGTTTGTAGAGTTACTTTAGTAAATATTTTCCAGTGTACTCAATTTTAGACATTGATTATAAATAGCGTACAAACTAAAATATTTTTTTGTACACTGCATTGGCAGTTTTTCTCCCAGGGGTCAATACACATACCTGAAACATTACTGCCTCGCAGAAAATCAACAAAAAAATATCTTTTAGTAATCTGTCCTTAAGTCGATACCAGCTTTTGTTTCTGTGCCTTATTGATTGTCATCGCCAAGCAAGTTCTCACAAGGAATTGAGTTCGTTTAAATTATAACGGAAAATTAATGAAATGAGATACTCAACTGGGTAATTCGAGACGTCATTTTCATCCACTTCCTTAATCAAAGGAAGTAAATACCACTTTACCTCCAAGAAAATCTACTAAAACTTTTTCATTTTTACACCAGCTTGAGCACTTTTAAGAGTGGTCAACATAACGAGTTCATATAACCAAGTTTTCCTTGAGGTATTATGAATGTCTCCAAATACTGAATTCATAAGTTCAGAGTTTCTTTTCACCTCGGAACTGATCACTTTGCCAAGCATTTAAGGAATTCTGATCTAACCATTCTATTATAAAAAGGAGACTTTCCCCATTTTTTAATACATATAATCTCAGAAAATTCTCGAGAATATGAACAACTCGCAAGCTGGACTGTTATATTAATTGATAGTTTTAGTTTTTCCGTCTGGGGCCATAAATAAGAATATTTCAAAGAGGCGTTGACTTTATCAACCATGGTCCCTCAATTTAAAAATGCCTGAAATCCTACCTAGAGTTTGCCAGAAATCACCTGAGAATGAAATTGTAGTATGTGTAATATTTGGCCTGTCATCTAGACGAATGTCCCGCAACGTTCTATCAATGGCCTCTGTGGACTTTTTATAAGACATAATAGACTCAACAAATTCAATCCTGAAACAATTTTGCTTTGTTACAATTTAGTGTAAAGGAACGTGCTGGTGTTCTTGTTATGTGGAATTTTAAACACTATGTGTGCGATTTTTCCACTAGTAAGCGTGTGGTATCAATACCTAAAGATGCCACTTCAAGAACAATCTTCTTTTCAATTCAGCTAGAATTCTCTTATCAGATCGGTTTTTTTTCAGTGAATCCTTGAAAAATAGTATCTAAAAAAAAAGGCATCGTTACTTAAGACACTTTGACACTTACTAAATTAATATTTGTTATTCTTTCATTGTAAATTTGGTTGCGCTCTCATTAACTATAGTAGTCAACTCATTAAGACAGTAGTTTGCCTCAGCTATAAATTTTCGATGTGCTTAGTGCTTGTTCGGCTGGATTCTACTAAGGGAAGGCTGTAGCTAGTAAGAGAATTGTCTCCAATAAAAAATACAATATTCTGTATAATACAATGGAAACTATTAACCTTCATCTGTTGGACTGCTATTGCATTGACTTGCTATTTCCAAATTACGCAACCCCCACTATTAGGATATACAGTATAAACTTTAATAATAGCAGCATCTGGCCACACCATTTTTTTCTAACATCGTTATATGTTCACTTTCAACTATTAGTAAACTTAAATCATTAAAATTATCTATTATTTTATAAAACTTTAGCTAAGAGTTTTTTATATTCTTTAGCAAAAGATTTAAAAAAGTATAAGCGATTGCATAAACGTATTGACGTATATCACACACCTGTTCACACCCAAATTTTACATTCTACCTCCTCATTATGTTCACTATGACTACTGTACGTAGACTACTGTATGATGATGTTTTGTATACACTAAATAGATTTTGGCGACAAAATGGCGGCGTTTCTCCTCTACCGCGCCTAATGCGTCGACCTGTAGTAAATTTAAAATTATGTCGAAATTTTTATTTTATCATATATAGTTATTTAGATGTTTCAGTTCTTCAATTTTAATATCTCATCCTTCACCCTAACTCCGATGCTTCTCTTCTTCTTCTTGAGACCAGGAAAAATGTAATATTCCCTTGCAGTGTGTAGGTGTATACAAACTTGATTGTGACTCTGGCTTATCATATATATGAAGCATCGGTGTTAAGGTGAAAGAACACTTCTCCGATATCAAGAATGCATGCCCATGCATCGAAGTCCGCTGTGTGTGAACATACATCGAACAAATCAAACCATTACATCAGGATTGATAAAAAAATGTTCAAAAAACAGTATACGCAATTAATCCGTTGAAACGTGTTTCATTTAAAATACAGTCTATGTCCTGCCCAGACCTGATAGTTTTACAGCAAACAGATAGACAAACATACTAAAAATTGTAGATTATCGTATTCTATTAGTTATTTTAAGCCTCCCTACATTGTTTTTTCGAAAATAGAATAAATGTACAAACCCGACTTTTTTACTATTTCATTTTAATATAGATAGATTTCAAATGTTGTTTCGATAGATAAAGTGCAGCGTTTCGCCTCTTAACAAGTAATATTTTATTAATTGAGAAATAGAGTTATTAACTTTTGCCTTGTCTGCTATAAGGGAAAATTGTTAACAGAAACTTACAATAACAATGCGTACACAATCAGCTCAATAACACTATATGCGATGGTTTGTTTTATTCTAGCTTTACTGGATATATCGCATATGACAGGGTCAGGGTTTTGCCTTGTCTGCTATAAGGGAAATTTTTTAACAGAAACTTACAATATCAATGCATACACAATGAGCTCAATAACACTATATGCGATGGTTTTTTTTATTAAGCTGAATCAGTCAGAGGGAACTTGGGAACCTAGTGTTAAGGCACTTCGTTCCGTTCCCCACTTTTCACCAAATTTGAGTAAATAACAGTAGCAATAGTTTGTTCTTTATATCATATTGATTTAAATTAGTTTCTAAAGTTGATCAACTAAAGTTTTAATTAAATACCAATTACATTAATAAAGTATCTGTTTTTAATAAATCTACTTAGTAAGTTATTATGATATTAAACTCGGATCATATAATGGTAGACAACCGATAAGTGTCAAAGAGTTGTCCGACCATTGTTTTCGTAGAAAATTTAATTTTCAGATATAAAACGTCAAAATAAATTTCCAAGAGATAAAAGTAGATAAATGATAGTGCTCCGCAAAATCTTCTGTCTGTTAGTAAGAAAATAAAATGTTCTTGCACGAAATCTTATATCAGAAAACAAGAAATCGTATCTGAATCGAAATCTGAAGTTTGATAGATTTGTTATTAATATACATATTTATTATTTAGTACCAATTCTAAAAAATAATTTGATTTTACTGTCAAAAAATAAACCTCATAAGCATATTTAATTTTTTACCCAAAAACCATTAGGTTTTTTACAATATCGAAATACTAGTCTAACGTGTCGTGGGGCGCGAGGGTGAGACTTCAAACGCGAGAGGTTGCAGGATCGATCCACTCGAGAAAATAAAATGTTTATAATTATCATTTTTTTACTCTGGTAACAAGACAAAGTGTGACAAATTTTGCCTCTCGGAATGGAACTGAGTATCTTAATACTAAGTTTTTAAGTTGCCAATGCCTACACTGCCCTGAGTGGGATAAAGCGTGAAGCTAAAAACATTATATTTTCTTTAGGGGCTACTTTAGAGAAATCGACGATGGCATTTTAAGTCTCTGATATACTAATAATTTGTACCAAAATAATTAATAAAGCTATATAAAAATAAATAATGAACGTACCATATATTGGAAAAAAATCTGCCAGCAATTTTTCACTAAATTATTGCAGTATTTTTTTTTTCAGCTTTTCTGGAATTTAGTCCGGACAAACAAAAAAAGATAGATAAAAGAAAATAAAGTAGTTTGTTTTTGTTTTATTATTGTGTAAATAAATGATTGGAAAAGCAGGGTTATTATAATATCACATAGAGACACTTAAATGTTATATATACGAGTATGTTTAGGCAATAATTATAAATAAACCAATAATAATGAACCCGCCTAACCAACAATATACAACACAATATATTTTATGTATTTTATTACAAAAATTATTTAACATCATAGTATTTAAAAAATATACACACATTATAACACAAATGCAAATTAGAAAAATATTTTTCCCGTAAGTGGGCGATTCTCGTGCAGATGCGTTTATCTGCAAAAAATTATATGATGAGTGTCATAACTATGTTTCTGATACGTACAAGAATTTTCTTCCAATCTTTACTATATAACATAATTACTGTTGAATATCAGATAAATAATGGTTGTCTAAGACGCTGCTTAATTTAGTTTAAAATAGGCGTTCGTTCTATTAATCTTAAATTCTTCTTAGAGAGTTCTTACAAGTTGCTAGAGTAAGTAACAATAGGGAAGTTTTAGGGAATTTTATGGCATGCTTATCGAAGTGCAAATGATTTAAGTATATTTGCATATTTACAACAATAATCTGAAATAGTTGAAAATGGTTTTTTGTAGTTATATGTATTATTTCAACATGTTCAAATGTATATTGATTGTCAAAAAGCTCGCGTCTTTTGTATAATTTTTTTTTACCAATACTTCTCGTGGCGCAGGGGCACAGGCATGTGACTGTAAACGACAAGTTGTGAGTTCGATCCCCACTCTAGAAAATTAAATATTTAAAGTTTTCATGACTTCGCTCTCGTAATAAGGCAAAGTCTCTCCAGGCGGAGCTCAACGCCGCACTTTGCACACAATGCCTCAAATTCGGAAAATAGATAACGAAAGTGAATGGAAGTGTTTTAACAATAGATTCCCAACTTACCTATGTTTTCCCTAACATATGCGTATATCCCTCTGTTTACATATTCATATACATCATATATATTTCACATATACACGTGAAAGCGCTGTGAGTTTTACCAATAGTATATTAACATAAAGACATAATATAATTTAAAGTTTTTACAAATGTTCACTACTTTTGTTTTATAAAATTTTCAAATAATTACTTGTAATGGAATACATTACTCTATTTGGGTGGCGTTTAAATGTGTTATATCTACACTTTTAGACGTAAATTCGCAACACCCACTGTCAGACCTCTATCACAAGAATGACCTGCAAAATAACATTATATAAAGTATTAAATATTTGAGTAAAAAGATAAAAGGACCGTTTTGTTTCATCTAAACTGACTTTTATTGTAGTTTCCATGTTACAACGGCGGTCATTAAGACTAATAGATTTCTATTCAATCTTACTTCATGTAGGCTACTTCCATAATTGTCTATTAAAATTGTAACTGCCAGTAAAATGAATTTAGCAAAAGTACACAGCTTTTGTGTACTTTTCAGTTTAAAACTAGAGAACGCTGGTGAGAATTAATGAGTCAGCTATAGATGTCTCTACAGAGCTTTGCAAAGGCAGCGTAGATGTTAAAGATGTTATTAAAAAAATCTATATAAAATAAGGCCTGTCGTGGCGCAGCGGCACAAGCGTGTGACTGTGTGACCGACAGGTTGTGGGATCGAACCCACTCGAGGAAATGAAATAATTAATATTTTCAATTTAAATTTAAATATTTAATATTTTCATTTCTTCGCTCTGGTACAAGGCAAAACGCGGCGTTGAGTTCCGCCACTCAACACACAATGACTCAAATTCAGCGGAAAGTGGGGAACGGAAGTAGAACTTTCTTTATTTAGGCGATTAATTGTTATGTACACATACATGTCGTGTGGCTACTACGTTCCGATGTGACGTTTATTTCAATAATCATGATTTATTATTACAAGAATACACAAATTATGACGATAAAAACTATTTTCAAAACAGTGGTATGGGTTTGTATTAATTGTATTAATTTATTTATTTGTATTAATTGATTGATTAAAAAATTTAGCGAAGACGGCTCTAAAGTTATAAATAAATAAAAATCATTGTCTTAAAAGTTCATACAAATTTAGACAACTGTGTTTTTACCACACTCATTTACCAAATTATATTAAGCATAAAAGTATTAATTGAAATAACATTTTCACTTCGAAATATGTTTGTATAAAATGTAATCAATGTAGCAGTGGAAACAACGCACCTCGATCAACATAGTATAATTGATGGGTATAAATTGCTCCAGATTGATTCAGAACGCACTCAGCTCTTTTCGAATCAATTACTTTATTAATATAACAATTTCTAGAAATATTTTTTTAAAATTAATATTATTTTAAACACTTCCTCATATAATCAAAACTCTGGTTATGTTAATTATGCTTATGGTATTATTGTTGTTAACATAAATATGTTTTCATGTTGAATCCCGTACAACCTACGCAGTCAGGAGGGCTACAAAGGTAGGGTACTTGAAAACTTATCGTTAAGACACTCCAAACCGTTCTTTAATTTGACGCCTAATTTAAGCCATGTTGAGTGGCGGAACATAAGAGAAATCATCATCACTTCCTCGAATGGGCATCGCACCCACATCTGTCGCGTTTACAATCACACACCTTGTGCTTTTGCCCCACAACATGCCCCTGTAGTAATAAGCCAAAAATCATTAACAAGTTCTTTAAATAATATTTGTTCATTAATGTTATTCATAATATTCATAAATAAGTTGCAATAGCATATTATAATCAGGTGTTCTAACGCTCGCGTAGAGCTATAGCGCTTGCTATGCAAAATTGAAACATTTATCAACCTAACAACGCTAAACTTACGGCGTATATAGAATTTCATATTGTGTATTTTTAAATTTTTAATTTATTAGTGTACATTATTTATAGTAAGTAAGTACCTACAATGTATAATGTACACTGAAGACGTCATTTAATGCTCTTAATTGTCTTACAGTTTTGTACAGCTGTTGAGCCATGTTGACTCTTAAATAAAACAACATAATAAAAGGTTTTTGGCTATATTTAAAAAGTAAGTAGTAAACAATTTTAAAAAATCAGTCTTTTATTACTATAGTTACATTTCATGTAGCGTATAAGCATAACGTTTTTAAAAGCTATAATGCTGTTACAACTCAGTGTGCTACAAAATTACTTGCTTTTAAAGTGTTAGTAACCCGGTTTCTATGGAAACTTCTTCACTGTGCATGTTTTTATGCATGTTGCAGTAACGATCCACACCGGCGTGATATATGTCTTGTTGTTAATGATTTTTAGAAATATGAATGTTTATTTTAAAATCAACGGTTCGGTACAATAAGTTACAGTAAGGAAAATTAACATAAATGTAATGTGCTACAATAAATTGAATTGCAAAAACGCTAAATATTTATTTAGTGCCAGGGTAATGACCACTTCTTTTATTTTATTTCTTTTTATTTAAATTACGCAGACTGCATTTAAATTTGAAATCCGGCCGCCAGACGCCAGGAGGCGTCTCCCCCGAGACCTTCTATCCCCTCCCGATTCCGATTCCTGAGCTGCCACTTTGGTCGCAGGTCGTCTAAGCTGGGCCTCCCCCGGGCAACCGGGGGTCTCACCTGGCTGGGCTGACCGCCCAGGTGGCACACAGCTCATCCCGTCTGACTCTACTGTCCCCTGCGCCCGCGAGTAAAAACGCAGGCGCTTGTAATCCCCCGGGCATTGCCCACCCAACGACGCGCTCGTAGTGACGAGCGGAGTTAGAGACTTCGGAAGAGGGCCTCAAAGCCCTGAGTCCGATTCCCTGCCCACGGGCGGGAAGGAAGAACATCCTAAATTTGAAATCAAAGACAAGACGTATGTCTTACACACTTTATGCATGCTAATATTAATTTAATTTGTTTAGTCATTTGCTGAGCTTTTTATGTAGCTCAAAGTGCTCTATTTTAATTTGAATATTTTATTTTTTATTGATGACCCGAAGAATAAACAAAATCTTGTTTCATCAAGAACAAAACAGTTGGTAAATATGTAGTACAAAAACAATGTAGCTTAATACAAAATCAATATATGCACTAAAACATGTTATCAATTTGTCATTAGTTATCTTCCGACCTTTCCTTTTACACTTTCATTATCAAATTCACTTTTTATATAATATTATTTGTACTTATACATAATAATGTTTTTTTCAAGTATTCTTATTTATATATATATATATATATATATATATATATATATATATATATATATATATATAAACGTATTCAATATTATTGTAAGTCAGTCTGTTTTTCTGTTTGTGAGGGTAATCTCCGGAAAATCTTAACTAATTTTATGGGACTAACACTGAAAGATATTGTTTAATAACATATGGGCTATTTTTATCTGAGAATTCTGGCAGCATCGGTATATTCCGATTCGATATAGTTATATCGAATAGTAAAATAAGAAATTTTCCTTAAGTACACTTAAGTAATATTATAAATATAAATATATATATATATATATATATATATATATATATATATATATATATATATATATATATGTATATATATATATATATATATATATATATATATATATATATATATTTAATTAACATCAAAATGTTATGCAGCCGGTCAAGGCAAGCAGATACACAATTGTGGGTCTATTTCCACTTGAGGAAATACACAATTAATATTTTCATTTCCTCGCTCTAGTCACTAGTTAAATGCGACGTTAAGTTGGTCCACACAACACGCAGTAACTTTAAATAAAACAAACCGTTCGGAGCCTGTTTTAATGTACAGTAGAGTTATTAGATATTGGTCAACATGTATGTAGGTATCGCTGTTTGTTCTGGCTGACCAAGGACCGCTAAATGTACGTAAATTATAAGATTACGCAACATACATTACATCCAGACAGTGTAAATAAAATAAATACACAGTTACGAATCACATAGTTTAGTTTAGAATATCTCTAGTAATAAAATCGTATTTATATTATGTTATGTTTTATACATACATTTCATACTAGTCTGGTTCTTTGTTTCGAAGCAGCTATAGGTTAGGCTGACTAGTCATGCTAGGTTAGGGGTTCAAATTCAAAAGACTGTAAAAGACAGATTTTGGTCCGAGCTTCATAAAGCACCCTAAGCCTTCATAAAAAGTGAAGAATAACGAGTATTTTCTATGAACTATCAGCCACTTTAATACATGTTATAGCAAATAAGTAAATAATGTGAGTATATGTAAATTTATATTACATTTTCTTCCCATAATATGTGAAGTAAAGCCTCCAGACAGGCTTTCCTGTTCGTCTAAATTACTTATATTAAAGCACGTTTTTTTTCAGTTCTGCCATATTACATATCAACACATCCATCAAAAGATTAGATTGATAATACTGTTATAATATTAGAAAAGCCGAAATTGTTTATTTAGTAATTTAATAATAATTCAACAAAAGTATGTACGAACAGATAAGATATTGAAAACATTCTTCTTTATGCTACTACTGCAACTGTTTACTAGATCGGAAACAAATATGTAAATACGTATGTTCATATATCAACAAACAATGTAAATAGTAAACACACTTTACCCTAATATTCCGATATTTAGCCTTTGAAGTCTTTTGGTTATTTCGAGAATCATAAAATTTTTCGAGTAATTTGTTTACCTCTCATGTTCGTGAACGCCATTACTCTGTGTAATATTACTCTTGTTACATATTATAAATTAAATATTACAATATGTATTGGAGTTAGTACCTGAATGTTTCACATATATTTGATAAAAATTATTTAACATTAGCTATTAGCATATTAACATGATTATTCAGACTAAGAATATATTTTTTTTCTGCTTCACGCTGTATCCTGCAAATGGAAATGTTGGCTGTAAGAAAATACGTTCCCTTGCCCTCTTTCCGCCTGTTGCGTTAACAGTCACACCCTTGTGCCCTTGCATAATGACAAGCCTCTAAAGAACATACATAAAAAATAAAATAAAATAATAAAGAAAAAAAAATAGACAGAGAATACTCGTCGACATATACACCTTCGTATATATGAACGTGAATAATAGCATATTATATTTATTTAAGATTTAACAAGAAAGAAGAAGCCGATATCAGTGTCAATATATACATATATATAAATTCAAATACTGTGACTATATTTAAATAACAAATAAATACCTTAACAAATAAATACCTTAACCTTGACTAAACACTTTTAGCTAAAAACATCTCATCAGTATTGACGTCATAAGGACTTTTATGATTTAATTGGAACTATTATCACTATGAAACTGAAATATCATTATTTTATATAATACGAAGGAAAAGTTTATTGATTTTTTTTATAAATTAACGTTTATTTGCGCTCGTTATTTCAAATATTCTTTTCTTATATTATAGAAATTAATTACAAATGGCCTATTATTACTAAGCCTATGTAACACGTCACGAGTCATGCCTTCTTGTGTTAGGAGCTACACTCGTCGACTTATAAGTCGTTATGACGTCAAAAAAATATGTATTAAAATTGTGATAAGTATTAATGGGTGTAATTAAAATAAAAAGTCCTTTTTTTAGTTTCGTGATCACTATTCATAAGTCAAACTCTGCTAAAAATAATTTTAAACATACACTCATCGAGAGCGCCACGATTATTTAAAAATATAACTTACGTAATTACAATACACGTTTATTAATATGACATATAAGAATTGAAGAGAAAGAAAATTAATAACTAAAATTAATATGTTGTACAGTCTCTACATACTATAACAACCTAATTGAAAACGAGCGTCAATGTTATTGACCTACTTAAGAACAAATTTACATTAAAATACAAATAGTAAATATCTGAAAACGAAATCTTTACAAAGTAGTAGCAGGCATTTATGTAGGCTTATATGTAGATCTTTGCCTCTTATTTGACTTTCCCATCAACAATAATGGATGGTTTCTTTTGTTTGAATAGTAGACATTCTCAGTTTAGGGAACTACCTAGGGATATTATTTTAATATTTTTTTGATCAAAAAACATTAAATATAACTTTTATTTGTTTTTGGATTATTCTTCGTTTTTTACCTAATTGATATTAATAAAACTTAAGTCCCACATCCTATGATTATATATTAAAGCAGACAAAAAAAGAAAATCAAAGCAAAAATAACTTGAAACTACTTTAACTCAGATAGCATGTTAAGAAATAATAAAAAGTTTAGAAGGAACAAAAGTAAATTGAATTTGATTAACTACATTTATGTCTACATAAAATTAAACTATTCTTAGACAAGGTAATTAATTGTAGTCAGAAATAGAAACAAAGCTTTACCGATCGCCAATTAACTAGAATTTAAAGAAATCTCATTGATATTATAAAATTTTTGTTTTCATTTAAAACACTAAGAAGACATATTTTTATTTTTATGTGGAGTTAACTATTAACTTTTTAAAAATGCAACTCACCATTACAAATTAATATAATCTTTGTGATTAAATAATTTTAGGCACTCTACATCGCTTTCACATTTGTCACTGCTTTGCACCACTTATTCAACCATTAAGTATAATTTCATGAATTAAATTACATACATATTACACACATAGAATAATCCAATTTAGTTTTTAATGTACTTTGCTTAATTAATTTAATAAATATTTTATCTTAGTATTTATTGTATATAATGTTTTTGTTATTAAGTTGACAAAATCGGATCACGCTACGTCGTAGCTCGTAGCGAACTCGTGGAAGGGGCGTACTAATGACCGGGCACGCGGCGTGCGACTGGCTTGGAAAATCGCCTGAATTCACCTACATACTGTAGACGTATATATTTATGTTATACAGCCTTCCTACCTATCGTTCGTGCCTTTGTAAACATGACCGCCGCGCCGCGCTTATCACGCGATCACTGATCAGTTTGATACGTATCTTTAGTTATACAAACTAATTTTATAATGCTAACTGTCGTCTTCCTTACAGAAATACAGATAGTTTCGTTAAATAAGATAGTTTACTCTTTTCGTTAGCTTTACTTACTGCATTCGGAGTAACTTTTTGACTTTTTTCGGGGAGAGTGTGTGACGCAACATTATTTTACATTCTTTTAATTGAATTTGATCTGAATATTACCTTAAATACAATATCCCTCTTAAGGTTGTATAGCAATTGTTAAATTAAGTTTTTAACTAAAAACAATCATTTTGTCCTAATAATCGTGCCAGCAAGGTGTCGATTTACTTTCCGTGCCTAAAACAAAAAAAACGAAACCATAATAGGTCCACTTCTTTTTCTTTCAAGATTTTTCTCGAGATGATGAGGTATCAAGCTAAAATAAATATCAAATATCCACGCCTAGAGTCCCTCTGAGTATAGAAAAATAGGGCTTCCATATCTACGTAACCAAAAGATATATTAGCACATCTTGTGTACCGTATTTTGTATGAAAATAAATAAAAGAAAAAATCCAATTCGATCATATAGGTATACAGAAAAAAGTATATAATAAGAAATAAGTATATAGTAGTAAAATAATATTTAAACTTCTTTTCTTATAAAATAATTATACCCAACTTATTTTTGTAAATTTTTATAAATTATGTTTTCCGTTGACTAACTGACTGACTTAGTTATATAATGAAATTGATATGAAACAACTGGTTGTTTATCACTTATTTTTGTCTAAAATGTTTAAACTTAACGTAAGTAAATTTACACGCTCTTAAAATGCATAGTCGCAGTAAAAGTGAGTCATTTGGGAAACTTGTATGGGAACATAATTTACGACCGCCTATCAGACTACAAATCTGAAAAATTATAGACGTTAGCTAAGAAAGAGTAAATAACACAGCATTTCACAACCCCTTTGAATTTATCTGTAGTAATTAAACAATATATATATAAAATTTTACAATTAACAGAAAGGTTGTTGGCTAGCACTCTATACTCTACTAAGACAATTGTATTATTATCGTCGGTATATCAGACTGTCAGTGGCAGCTTATCTCTTTCATAAAAGGCATAAAATATTCAATTAGGCTGTATTATACACAATATCCAGTTTGCAATAAACTAATAATATACTCGTAAAAAAGGCGTAAATTGCCTCATTCGCAAATCTACAATTACATTATCTACACAACAATATATATATATATATATATATATATATATATATATATATATATATATATATATATATATATATATATATATATATATATATATATATATATATATATATATATATATTTGTGTAAATAATGTAATTGTAGATTTGCGAATGAGGCAATTTACGCCTTTGCATGGCACGTTATGCAAAGAACTTGGGAAAATAGTGTTAAAACATTCTATTCCGTTCCCCACTGCAACGGATTCCAGTATCTACTTTGGAGGGCATCTATATATTTTCAAAGGGGCGCGGGTGCTCGGACATTTGAGATTGGGCTGGCTTATGCCCGGTATAGTTGTCACCGGGCGTCCAACTTCTCGCGCCGCAAGTTAATGTGTTCACCGGCTGAAGAAGAAGGGCTGTCTGGTAGATCTAGTGCGTTTGGCGTTTGGAGGTTGCCTAGGGCGACGTCCCTTCAAATTACTACCACGAAAGTAGTAGGAGGTCAGACCTGTCTAATGTTCCCTGCCACTGAGGTAATACCCGGAGGCAGGAATACTGGACCCACCTGGTGTGACCTTTCGGTTGGTACATCGGGACAGTATAATAAAAACTGTTAGTCTCGAAAGAAAAAGTGGGGATCGATCTCACAATCTATGGCATTTACATTTGCGTTTACAAGTCGCACACTTGTACCCCAGCCTACCTAGCCTTACCTGTATTAATATATATATTAATTGTTATTTCAATTGTGATTTCTATTCTTTATTCTCCGTTTATTTGACAGTATGCGCGTCAAAAAGCAGTTTATATTACATTAATTTCTTTAGTCGTTATTATATCTTCTTTTAATTTAGACTAAATTTAACGTAAATATATATACCTAACATAGAAAGATGGGGTGGGTCGTTAATTAAAATGCTAAATTTGTAAATAAATCTTGTTTTAATCAAAACGAAATGTATCTTTCACTATTGTCTTGGATATAGAAAACTGTAATTAAATTATTAACTATTCAACAAAACAAAATAAACATTTTAGTTACAAATATCTCAAAAGTATATTTATTTAATATTTTATTAATATTAACTGTATTGAATAAGTTATTCATGCCAGCTTTATGAAGAAATATGTAATGTAACAAATATATAATAAGAAATACACGATCGGCGTCTCAGTTGATAATTAGTCGAAGTACCTACTATTAGGTTCTAAGAATTTGTTTCAGATTTGTTTTTCCAATAGAAAACAAAAAATTCCACTTACAATGAGATACAATAATTGTCATACATTAAAGTACAAAATTTTGTTTAATAAAACTAAAATAAAAATGAAAAACTGTAAATAAAAATGAAGTTTTGACATTGTAATTAATTTTAATTAAAAAAGATAATATATAATAGGCTATTTTGTTTTTATTTACTAGTCGATAGATGGCACTTGGTTTATATATTATATAGCGTATTCTTCAAAAAATATCCTTATCTTGCTATTATTAGTTTCCTTTTCTCTGTTCTCGCTTTCTACCAAATTTAAGGTATTGTGTGTTGAGTGGCGGTACTCAACGCCGCGCACTGCTTTGTTACCAGAGCGAATAAATGAACATAATAAATGTTTCAAATTCTCGAGTGGGGATCGAACCCACAATCTGTCACACACAACAGGCCTCAATATTTTATGCGAATTAATAAATTTGAAAAATATTTATTCTATTACTTTTAAAGTACATCGTTTTTTTTCCTGAATTTTCGGTATATAAAAAATATAAATGATGTACCACCCCGTCCGATTCCTGAGCTGCCACCTCGGTCGCTGGTCGCTTAAGCTGGGCCTTACCCGGGCAACCGGGGGACTCACCCGGCCGGTCTGACCGCCCAGGTGGCATATAGCTCATCCTATCCTGCCTCTACATCCCCTGCGCCTGCGAATTAAAACGCAGGCGCTTGTATTACCCCGGGCATAGCCCACCTAATGACGCGCTCGTCTTAACGAGCGGAGGTTGAAACCGCGGAAGAGGGCCCATAAAGCCCTGCATCCGTTTCCCTGTCCACGGGCAGGAAATAAGAAAACAAGCAAGCACCACCCCGTCATTGACACCTACCAGCATATTATGTACATATTAATTAGTAAGCTAAGAAATGAAGATAAAAGAATTGAAATGTAAAAATAGTGGAAAATAACTCAAAATAATAATACCACCATAAATAAGTACCTACATGTAAAAATATAAAAAGTATCTATAGACATGTGTCGTCATATATCTTAAATACGTTCGTATCTCATATCGTCAAAGTGTATGCCGTAAAAAATTGAGATCACTGCTTGAGCATTCGTGAGCTACGAATTAGATACAACGATGACGTCTCTGAATTCATTGGTTGGTTTTACCTTGTTTTCCAAATTAGCTAAAAAATGAGGCAAAATTAAGCAAACTTCATTTATAAGAAGCAAATCAATATAAGTATACTATTTATGTATGTTCAAATTCTGGTCATTTAATTTGGCAGCCAATAAGTACCTACAACTGTTTATGTGAAACAGTTTCCTCGCAAACTTTAATGTTCCATTGCACACTTATATTTATAATATTTCATTTATTTTTTATTAAAGTTTACTTTTTGAGTACTTTTATATACCACATCATGAATTATAGGTGTCTACTAATGAGATAAAGTGAATTTCGATTATTATTTCCATAGTTCTGAAAAAAAAAAAAGCTTATAAATTTACAAACGCTCAGGTTAAATTAAAAAAAAACATATTTAAAAGATATCGAGAACATAAACTTTAACGTGGCTGTTACCCCCATAGCTAGTAAAGGAAGAAATTAATAAAATCACTTAAAAAACATTTCATTAAAGCCAGTGCAGTTTACACATGCTCTTACTGCTAATCGTTTTGCATAAAACATAGTTTGGTTACAAATATTTCATTCTGTATTATCAAGTTTCCAGTTAAAAAAATATTAACGTTATAAAATTATTTAATCTATTTCATTTTTTATTTTAGTAATTTAAACACGAAATGAACTACTGTGTATCGGTACTGGTCCCATGTGGTTCGACCCCATAATACACAGTGATTCTAACAGTACATATTAATCCGGCAGTATAATATTCAATTAACTCTATGATGTATATTTATTTACGTGTACAATCGTCTCTTAAGCCTATATGTTATAATTTGCTGGTGGACGAGGTAGTAGCCCTTTTTATCATTATCTTGATCGTAGTCTGCTTCATCGCTGTATCTTTATACGTTTGGGGTCTTATGCGTTGCTTCTTAGACTACGCTTATAATACCTTTTAAAATTAAGCGAATCAACACTTTGTTACCATTTTTAATTCAATAGCAAACAAATCCAACCTAGATTACTTAAGCGAATCCATTCAGATAAATATTGCTATTTTATATAAAAAATACAAGCGGGAGACACCGCTCCGACCCGACTTTATCTACATTTATAAGTTTCAAATATCAGATTTACACGGCTGATCCAAGTACACAGTCATTTCACTTGTACGTTTAATAGTGAAGCAACATAAAATGGAAATTTCTTTTTCGTAAGTCGTCATATAAATAAAATAAGTAACTAATACTTTACCTCAAATTTG
Organism: Eueides isabella; assembly: GCA_019049475.1. Lineage (NCBI taxonomy): Eukaryota > Metazoa > Arthropoda > Insecta > Lepidoptera > Nymphalidae > Eueides > Eueides isabella. Next base: position 10,098,842 of record CM032393.1, read on the forward strand.
GACAGAAATTGATAATATGCATAAATGTCTTAACACTACATTTGCTCTGTCTAACCACCCTGCTAAGTCAGGCGCCTGCGGTCAGTCTTATAACTATAATCAGGTGAGTTGTAAGAGATTGTAAATTTTTGATGAGTTGAAGTCATCGCTCCAACTGCCCTCAATGAGTTAGCACGTCAGCTTTCTTGAGTTTTCTAATGCGATTTGACTGCAAGAGCACATAAGATAGAGGATTTGGATGAGTTCTCAAATGATTCTTGTAGTTGCTTTACTTCCTCCGAGATTGTTGGGATTTCTAGATATTCATGGATTTCAGAGTTATGTGCATACCGGACGGAGAATGTCCTAAGAATATGATTTTAAGCTCCTCTATACACTGTCTGTTGGATTTATTGGCTATCGATCACAATTGAATGACATATGTCCAAATCAGTTTAATTATTTAGCCACTTATTGGTGACATTACGCTGCCTTTACAATAGTTGACTAACTTTACTTGGGTCACGGTTACAACTGAGGAAAGCTGCATCGTCAGCAAAAGTTGCTATGATATTTTCAGGTGACTGAGGTAGGTCACAAGTGAAAATGTTATAAAGTACCGGACCAAGCAAGGATCCCTGTGGCACTCCTCTTTGCAGCTAAAAAGAAAAGATCTAGCATTTCAGAGCTTAAGTTGAAACTTTCTGTCTGTTAGGTAGGAGTACAGTAATCCTTCATGCCAAACTTGATCTAAGGCTTGTTGTACAACGAGAAAAGCTGCTGAGCAGTACTCACTAAATTGGTGGTCAGGCATTATATGAGCCGAATCAAGGCAAGGGGATAAACGAGCCAGAATAATTTTTTCCCACAATTTTTACAGCACTGGGGTTATGCTAATAGGACGGTAACATGACACCTCGTTGGATGGCATGTCAGGCTTGAATAACACAATAACTTGGGATATTTCCAGAGTGTAGGCACATATAAGGTTCTAAAAGTGGCATTTACTAGTATGGTTAGAAAGACAATGTACAGCTTAGGCAGCTCTTTCAGTATCCTTGTCGTGATCAAGTCAAATTCAAGAATTTATTTTGAATATTTCAGGATCGTGTGACATATTAGAGTTTTTGGTTTGAAAGCACTAGCTAAGTACACAGCAAAGGTTTGTGATTTTTCTTGGTCAGTTCTCGCCCATGTGTTTCTAGATTTGAGAGGTGACAAGTATTGTTGCTGAGAATAGTTGCCTTCCAGAAGTTGTACGACCGTTTAGAATTTGCAGAAATTTTTGCTTATTTCTGTTGAAAGGGTTCGTTCTATTCGTTCAGATCTTTCAAGTCTTTAATTGCTCGATTCAAATTAGTTTTATCCCTTATTTGTGGTTTGTCTGCTAAGTTCTGCGAAGCGATCGTTTTTCGGCTACTTTTTCTTTAATTTTTAGGAGAAGCGGTAACCCGTGTGTCCTTCAGAACTAGAGACTTGAAGATGACATCAATGCTCCTTTTCAGTTCACGGCCTCTTGTTTGTCTTGATTCCGAATTGGAATGCTTGGGATTTCAGACACACCCAGAAATAAAGCGTTGCCCAACGAGACGAAGTAATTGTTAAACATTTGTTCTTTTAAAGTGTGACGTGGAGGACAGTATACTGCAGAAAGAGTAATGGATTCAGATCGATCTTCTACCTTTTGAGATATGGCTTGAAGATTAGGAGTCGCTGTATGTTCTAGAACGATGATGCTTAAGACTGTTCTTGATGACAAACGCCGCTTCCAACATTTGCTCCAGCATCAGGATAACAAATAAAATATACCGAAAATCAAACATATTACCTTTTTGGATTTTATGAGAACCACTAGTTCGTTTATGTTGGGTTGCTAGCCTATTGATGTTCCACATGGTAATGTGTAGGGATGTCATTTTGGTAGCTTAGAGACGAGGCTGGTAATAAGACTCACCAAAAAGCCTATTTGTTGAACAGAAAGGTATATTTTCTGGCTTTGTTTCAGTGAAATATCTTCCAGTTTTTGGTCGGATTGTTGATTTGGTTTGATACTTCCCATTGGTAACATCGGCATATGTACGTTGGATAGTGCTTTTATAAGTGCTTTTATTGTTGCTTTCTAATATTGTTGGGGTTCTGGCAGTCAAAGTGGTGGGCTGAGTTGTAACTATAGTCGGTAGTTGTAAATATATTTCACAGACTTTATAGTTCGCTAAATGGTCGCACGAGCCAAGGGCATATTTTGCAGGTGTAGTCCTGTCTTTCTTTTGGCAATCCGAGGTCTTGTGGGCCGCACCTCATTTAACGCACCTATTTGGTTGTATACTCGTTGGCAACGTTGGCACTGCACAATACTTTTTGACTTCTGAGGATTCTCTATCTTATCTTTTTGGTTAAATACGTGGGTGGTATTTTTGACTGTAGTGTTGTTGACACAAGGTTAGATATTTACAAAGAAGGTTGATGTGCAATGTTTTCTTGTCTAATCATATTAATAATTTCTCCTTTAATTTTATTTGCGGTGCTTCAACAGCTTCTGTTGTCGCCTCACGAGGAGTGCTATGATGAAAGCTCTTTATAACTATACGATAACATTTGCTGTCATATATAACATTTAGTGTAAATGTATGACCATTTGCTTCAATAACTGCTACGATCTTCCCATATTCCTCAGCAGTATTAACAAGGATGTGGAGCAGGTATTCAATTATGAGCTTATATTTGAACTCTTTCTTGCTGCTATCGGTTTGAATTAATTTGGATAGTTCAATAACATCATCTATGCCTTTCAGAATAATACCTATTGTTAGAAGTATGCTGAGTTTTGATCGATAGTGCTTGGATCATGGACTCTTTGCCTCGGGTTGAGAAGAGCAGTATTTCTTTTCTTGCTCTTTCTATTGGCATTATTATAGCACTCTTTCAACCCAGGAGCTGGGTTGGAATCTGAATCTTCCAGTAGATCTACTTCAACCAAATTAGACAACTCCTTTGGGTCTATTTTAGACAGCGATGACGATCTTTAAACAGGGCTGTATGGAGAACTTGCTGGGTTAATGTTTTGTGTTGTGATTGATGTTCGGGGTTTTTTTGTGATATTTGAGTTCACATTTGTTCGACCCAAAAGGTGGGCCGAATGAGCCCACTCCGCCTATTCGACCCACTTCGTGTGAGCAAATATGGAATCAAATACCGCGGTGGAAGAAATGGGCGTCCCCCTATTCACGCCCTATGAGCGACCTTCATAAGGTCGCTTATGAGCGACCATCCAACCGTCATAACCATCTCCATCTTACAGAAACAGATTCAAGATATATTTATTTTATATATGCTGATAATAAAAAACGTAGGTGTGTCTCGTTTACTATTATGCGGTACGAATAATTAAACGAAATTTATTTAAACTACGAGCAAAAATCCTAGAAGCTGCGCTGACATATCATATTATGTCATTCAAATCGTTCTTTGATCTTTCATTTTTAATCTGTTGACTCTCACTGCGTTATAAAAAAAATAAAATTAAAGCACGGTATCAAATTTATATTTTTGTAAATTTAATCAGCCAGAATGGCAGATGTTAAAAAAGTCGAAGAATTAAACAAACAAGTAGAAAATGATGACGAAGACGAGGAAATTGATGCCGTAGAGGAAACGGATAATAAAGATCCTGCTAAGAAGAAAAAAAAGAAAAAGAAGAAGAAGAAGGCAGGTTAGGTTTGATTGTGTTCTTTAAATCATTATAATCACAGATTATTCTTTACTTATTAATATTTCCTGGTTGGACCACAATTATTTTTTATTATATACAGAGAGGTTAGAAATATTAAGGATGTTTATTTTTAGCGGGAACTGAAAATGTGAATGTTGAAAATGATGCTGTGGAATCGGAAATTCCTGAGCCGCCTCAAGCCGATGAAAGTACCGGAGAAACAGATGAGAAGAAAAAAAAGAAGAAAAATAAAAATAAAAACAAAGCCACTGGTAAAATGCAAACTAATCCTCCTACAGTCCCAATTGCAGAACTTTTCCCCAATGGTTAGTATTTCATTTAATTTTGTTAAAATTAATCTTTGTTGGCAAAATTAGTAACTTAAATGATATTCAGGTAATTTCCCTGAGGGTCAAATCATGGAACATGGTCCAGCAGAAGGCATTGATGAGAGGACAGCAAAAGATCGCTTTTCTAGTGAGGAGAAAAGAGCGTTAGACAGAATGCATAATTATATATATCAAGAAATACGACAAGCTGCAGAAGCCCACAGACAGGTATTAATATTAATATATAAATTCCCATTTCAAGGTATATGTATCTTGGATGTAACAACATAAGAAATTCGTAATAAATAGAGGGAAAAAATAAAATATTCAGAAAAGTGATTGAAGTAATCCACAAATTACAAATATGAAATCATATGTTGTTATACTGCTCCATGATGAAGTTTTTTGTATATAATTTTTTAAAAATTCTGTACTTTTTAGGTTGTAAAAGAAGTATTTTATATAGTACAGGAGATTAAGACCATAAAACTGACACTGTTGTTATTTTGATATTGCTTGATTTATCTTGATTATTTTAATTATATAATTGTGTGTGTATGTATATACATGTATATTTATGTATATATATATATATATATATATATATATATATATGTTAGTTTTTATGTATAATCTTCTTATGTAATGTATTTTGTGTACCTATATGTATTGTAAATGTTATTTCCCAATTTCATAAAAAAAATCAAATTTATTTTCTTTTAGACTCGTAAATACATGCGTGACTGGATAAAACCCGGTATGACTATGATACAAATCTGCGAAGAGCTAGAAGGCACTGCAAGGCGTCTTATTGGAGAGGATGGTTTAAAGGCAGGGTTAGCTTTTCCTACTGGCTGCAGTCGTAATCATTGCGCTGCACACTACACACCAAATACAGGTGAGATATATTATTTCTATAGTTTATACATAATATAATTTAATAATTTTTGTGAATGAAATGTTTAACAAACAGTAATTAATATTTATTTTACATAGGTGACAATACAGTACTGGAGTATGATGATGTAGTGAAAATAGATTTTGGCACTCATATAAATGGCCGTATCATCGACTGTGCCTTTACATTGCATTTTAACCCCAGATATGATCCACTGGTAAAAGGTGTACAAGAAGCCACAGAGGCTGGAATCAAAGCTTCTGGTGTAGATGTCAGGCTGTGTGATGTGGGTGCAGCCGTGCAAGAGGTTATATTAATTTATATATAAAATTATATGTTTAGAAATATTTTAAAATAAGACTAAACTAACATTTACAAATATATAATTAAATGCTTGATAACTGTAGGTATAATCAATATTACATTGTGTGTTTAATGAAGATAACTTTTTTATTAATTTCAGGTAATGGAATCACATGAAGTGGAACTTGATGGGGAGGTGTATCAAGTGAAACCTATTCGTAACCTTAATGGCCACTCCATTGGACCCTACCGTAAGTGTCCCTTGAGAGATCTATTAATGCTTATGTATGAGTGCCACTGCAATAACAGATTTGGTGCTTTTTCGATTGGATTTTGGTGCTTTTTCGATTGATTAGACAATATTACTGTTATGAAAATAATATGTATAATATGTATTATTGAGACTTAAAATGATTTTATTTCCTAATTCAGTAGCATTACCATATAAGTAATGAAACCTTACAGTGTCCCACCTGCAGCTAATTATAAATACAATAATAACAAAGAAATATATGACACTGAGTGTAAAATATATCTACAGGTGTTGTCTATTATAAGCATTACAAGTAAATAAATGCTATTGATTGGATTGTTAAAACCTTTTAACACTGAATGACCATATGTTATATTTTAATAATTTAAATAATATTGTGAATATCTTTTATAGGTATCCACGCCGGCAAAACTGTTCCCATAGTAAAGGGCGGTGAAACCACGCGGATGGAAGAGAACGAGTTCTATGCGATCGAGACGTTCGGCTCTACGGGACGCGGACAGGTCCATGACGATATGGACTGCTCGCATTATATGAAGAACTTTGATCAACAATATGTGCCTTTAAGGTTTGATACTATTTTTTTGTCTGAATATTTTTCATATATTATTCTGAATATTTTTAAAATCATATGAGGCCATTCATAACTCATATCACACTAGCTGCTTAAAAATGTGAGATAAGAAAAGGGATGACTTCAAAAAAATTTATGAATGAAATTCATGTGATGTAAAATGTGTAAAACTCCTAATAAGTTATAAGTTAACCTTAGTAGAATTTTTATTGAAATGGTCTGGAATATTGGAATATTATAAAAACTATTATTCTTAAAGTTAAGTGCCATATATATAAGTTGTGTATTTTTTATTTATGTATGTTTTATTATAGTACAGATGTGAAATTTATAAAATAACAAAATGTTATCATAATAGGTTGCAATCTTCAAAGCAGCTGTTGAACACGATCAACAAGAACTTCGGCACGCTGGCGTTCTGCAAGCGCTGGCTGGAGCGCGCGGGCGCGTCGCGCTACGCGCTGGCGCTCAAGGACCTGTGCGACAAGGGCGTGGTGGACGCGTACCCGCCGCTGTGCGACGTGCGCGGCGCCTACACCGCGCAGTTCGAGCACACCATCCTGCTGCGCCCCACCTGCAAGGAGGTCGTGTCGCGCGGGGACGACTACTAGACAACTCACTCCCATGCTCCCCTACTACTGACGCTTTTGTCATTTTTTTTTATTTCTTATACCTTATATAAGTTTTAATTATGTATGCCAGCTAGACATCGAAGTACATATTATAGTGTCAACTTCATTTATAATGGTATATTTTTTTATCAAACTAAGAATGTTTTGGATATAAACGTTATTGTTATTGATAAGGTTGATCGGTGAAATTGTACACTTAAATGAAAATACACGATGTCTAGTCTAAAGGAATACGGATAACTCTGTTTTAAATTGTGACTTAGTCGATGTTTGTTCTGTTGAGTTTTGTTAATATCATGACCAGAACAAAATATATTAACTGTTGTTGAGATTGTATTATCTGAACGATTTCTTGTTTATGTGAGTTACATTGGTACTCGAACATCATTAAGCAATCAGGTATTTGAATACATTTCTTACAGATATACTTGTTTTTTATTTGAAACTAGAGATCCGCCCGCGGCTTCGCCCGCTTAATTATACTATTTTATTAACTAATTTTAACGACTTTGTTTGAATGACATTATCACTTTTAAGACGATATCTATACATTAAAAATTAAAATTACAGCTAAATGTTGTTAAATAAAACAAACACTAAATATTAAGTGAAGGTTGCCAAAATTAATAATGAAAACTACACTTAAACAAATTACTTTTTTTTCTGAAATTAACGCAAAGACAAAAGATACATAGACTCAATTTCGGGCCTTAATAACGTTTATAAACATCCCCTATCAGATTTATTTAAATATATCTTCCATATACAGACATTTGTGGGATACAAATTTATCATAAGTATAGATATAGATTAAATAGATATCATAGATATATGTTTATACCAAATCAATACTATATGGATAAATTACAAAGTAAAACAACTTAATACCTATGATGTAATTGGTATTCTTCTATGAACCGAGTGTTATATTAAACAAAATTAATTGAAAGTCAAATTTTAAATTGAGATAAATTACTAAGAATAATTTTAAATATTAAAAAAAAATAGTAATAAATTTACTCATGAACACAATTTATTTGATTATACAAATATTCCTTTATAAAACGAATCTGGTCTAAATAATCAAATTTCTACTTCATATAACTAAAAATATAAATAAATGAAATGTTTCTCTATACTCGATTGTTTTAATTATAAATATAAGGACATTTTTTTTAGTTAATTTAAAATTAAAACCAATTTGATTAATAACTTTTATTTATTCATTTAGGAAAGCACTATTCCCTAACGTGGTAAATATCGATTACAATAATTATAATAAGTAAATTATCTACTTGGTACAGTACCATTAGTCTTTCGCTAGAATATTATTTTATAGAAATGTATAAAATTGTTGACATAACTATTAATCACTAGCGTTTCGAATATTTTTATTATTCTAACATCGGTTTGCATAAAACATTAAATTTAATAATACAAGAAAAAATAATGCACATTTTAATGAAATGTGAAGAATAAGCTGCGTATGATAACGGCTTTACTATTGTATTGTAAAATAAGACAATTATTTTTATTCACCTTACATCACACGCATAGCAGGGTAGGTAGATGGAACTTCCTTTCCCCACTTTTCGCTGAATTCCAAAAGCATTACGTGTTGACTGACCGACGGAACCCGAACGTCCCGTTTTGCCTCCTTACCAGAGCAAGCAAATAAAACTATTTAACATTTGATCTCCCCGAGTGGGGATCGAACCTGCAACTTACTCAGTAATTATAACAACTACACAATGCCAATAATTTTTAATTTTATTTATTATAATATGTATATTATAAAGCGTGTTAGACAAAGGTAATCTAATGGTAAGACGCTTGTTTCTCATTTTGCGGGGAATTCACCCCATTGCGATACAGCATGCAAATTAAAATAATTAAAAAAGCTTTCGCATTTACATAAACCGATGTGTTATTACACTATTCACACGAAATCTAGACATTAAAAATATACTAGCAAATCGTTAAATGAACAATATAAAATTAACAACTAAGTATGGTTTTGAATAAATATAATATGAACGGACTTAACATTATTGATGATATTTTATTATTATATATATATATATATATATATATATATATATATATATATATATATATATATATATATATATATATATATATATATATATAACATTAAATATTTTTTTTCTGTTACTTTCTGGTTTGGGGAAAAACAGCATTTTAAACACTTTGCCAAACTTTTTAATTTGTAATTCTCAGATAAACTTTACAAAAAAAAAAGAAACTATTGCCTCAACATGCGATACGTGTATGACTAGATTATGGATTCACGTTATGTTGCTAATATCAAAAATGAGTTTCTCCTTTACTATAAAATATGGGTTAAAAATAAATAAAATTATACATACATAAGTTTTCCCAAAGGGGAGGTTTAAGAGGTAATCAATCCAACTAAAATTATATACCTATTTATATACCCACGTGGTAAAGTATCACAGAAATTAAACATCCCTAGCTAAACTAACACTGCATTTACTTTCAACTTCCCACTAAAATAAAGAAGAGCCAGATTTGGTCAATGTCTTATTCGGACGAAACGTCAAATCAGGGATGTTAGATAATTTGCAAAACAGCTTGACTTTCACTCTATCTGCATAAACTTTACAAGAGATACCGAAAACTATATTATTTTCAGGTAACCGTTTATTATAAAACGTTGGTTGATTTTTTTTAATCATCATTATTTCATATAAGACAATCATCACTTTATTATCATTAATTTATATTAGATGATCTAGATGATAATCATCATATTTAATCAATACTCATATTTGATCATCATTATTTTATATAACACAATCATCATATTATAATCATTATTTTATACTCGACAATTATCATATTTAATCATCATTATTTAATATAAGACAATCAACATATTTTAATTTATATATACGATTGTCGTATATATATTTTTTAAATATGTCGACTGCAAAGACATGCAGACACGCGTCTCTTGTAAAGTCCATGCATATGGAGTTGCAATGAAGGCTGTTTTGTAAATTAATTTGCAATACGAATGCGGACGTTACAGATATAAAATTATTACAGCTTATCCAATGTTAAGTAGATCTTTGAGAAAATCATACTTCAAACAGTCCGTTATTAATCATTTATTACATTCGTTGTTTTTATTAACTAGCAAAATTTCTAAGTACTTAAAGCAATTTCGCTATTTCAGTTTTGCCACGCAAAAGCTCATTTAGACTCCGCCTATATACGCAAGTCAAAATCTTTATATCGAACGAGGTTACATTTTAATTTTGGATATCAGTGACTTTCTGTTTTGTAGGTGTTTACGACGTCCCAAAACATCCCCGCTTCAAATTCCATTGTCCTTTCATAATACTTAGGCAATACTTGTTGTCCACTCAAGTAACAATTAGTGGTAGTTTAGGCCCTTTAGCCATTCTACTGTAAATGTGCTATTCTTTATTAAATAATTTCTAATTAAAAAACGTACCAATAGATTGTCTATGACATGGCACAGCTAGTAGTACGTGTAAATAAGATAATTTTTATAATATTAAAAAAGTTATATAATAAAAAAACTGGAAATAATTCAATAATAACTAAACAGTTCACACAAAATAGAAAATATAAATATTTAATTTTGTACATCGCCATTGGTGGAAACATCGGATTCGTGACAGTTATAAATTGTCTGCAGCGGAACGTGAAGCAACTCCACTATGTATCTGTAGTTTGGTTCTGAAAAACAAAAGCGAGTTACTTTAGCTTAAGAACCTACACCTAACCTTGGGGAAGGAAACTCCCTCTACCCGGATACTCGGACATTGTGCTGTTGGTCCATGCATACCCTCTTCATGTATTATTTGGACAGATGGAAATTAAACCTAATGATACGATAAATGAGGCCTGTCATGGCGCAGCGGCACAAGCGTGTGACTGTAACCGACAGGTTCTGGGTTCGATCCCCAGTCGAGGAAATGAAATATGTAACATTTTCAATTTAAATATTTAATGTTTCATTTCTGCGCTCTGGTAATAAAGCAAAGCGCGGCGTTGGGTTCCGTCACTCAACACGCAATGCCTCAAATTCGGCGGAAAGTGGTGAACGGAAGTGGAATGGAGTGTCTTAACTGTCACTAGGTTCCCGGGTTCCCTCTGCCTACCTCGTGCGGGATACAACGTGAAGCTAAGGAAATTAAACTATTTTAAATAAATATAAATAAACATATACTCTTAATGAAATATATATTATTCTATAATTATTCTTAATAATAATAATGTGCTATATGTACATTTGGAAAATTAGTTATTTATATATGTATAAAATGATATATAAAGTTAATGTAAATTCAAATATTTTATTACTAAAGCATTTTATATACAAAATACATTATAATCAATATAAACGAATAAATTATAAGTTTCAAATATAGTACTATAATATTATTTTGTTTAAGATTACACCACAACTCTAACAGATAATTATGTACATACATATAACATACTACACAACACAAATTTCCTGTTTAGTTATAAGGTCATTTTTATCAGCCATATATTTAAATTAAATGATGCCATTTATTAATTGTTATTTTGTTATCTATACCAATATTAAAATGTTAAAGAGTCTATTTGAGTACACTTATCTGAGGAATTAAACTGAACAAGTTTGAATTGAAAGTATTTTTGAGCTAGTATATCCATTCCTTGACAAGTTCAGAAGGAATTTATCTTAGGAATTTATCCCTTTCCCATTGCCGCCAAATTGGGGGCATTGCACGTTGAGTGGCGGAACTCAATGCAGCGCTTTGTATTGTTACCAGAGCAAAGAAATGAATATAATGAATATAATATAGAATTCCTCAAGTGGGGATAGAACTTACAACTTGTCGCGTTTACAGTCACACAGTTGTGCTCTTGGGACACAACAGGTATTTACAGGCTCCACAATCAATGTGATTTAATTTTTTAACCTTCGTTAATAAATAGGATCTTCTACTTACTTTTCAAATATTATAACATTAATATGGGACAAAGTACATCACTCAAAAGTTTTGTTTCTAACATAAATTATTTTAATATTTACTAAAATTTTGATGGTAATAATAAATTAAAATGATGGAAATACTTACCATTTTCAGGATTGATATATCCTCGACGAATAAGAAAGTCAAGTAGCACAGGGGCACTGGTAGTTTTGAAGTGAGGTGACAAAGCTCTTGTTACACATTCTTCAGCAGTTAAAAGTTCAAAAGTTTCAACTTCGCCATCTGCATTTTTTGGCATAAAATCCAATGGAAGCTCCAGATCGTAGACATATTCGGTGTTTGGGAAAAGTCCCCTTTCGCTTTCGAAATAAAAACTAAAATCAAAATAAAAAAATATATTTTTTAAGAATCTTTTTATACTTAGCACTGTATCTTGGTTTTCACATATAGTGGAGTAGGCAAAGTGAATATAGTATTAGGACACTTCATTTACACAACCCACTTTACAAAGGATTGCATGTTGATGTGTTACAATAAAGTCAACCACTGAATATAAAATCACATCAGTGTCTTTACACCAAGTTCTCTCTACCCATCACTGCCTATACTAAACTAGAGGGGCATAAGAGCTTCAACAACAAAATACTGAAAAATAAAAAGCTGCAAATTTCTTGGACCTTTCATTGGATTAGTTTACTCATAGAACTTCAATAAAATTAATTAAAATTACATTAATTATATAAAATTAAAGAATGTATATTTGGACTGGAGCACTTTTGTATTTATTCACATACATACTAATGGAATGTAATTTACTAAGCAGTATAACTGAGAAAATAATCCTATATTATAAATAATAAAAAAACCTATTTACGCCTCTCAATTTAAATATAAAATGCAGTTAACATACCTAACACATCCAGCTGGCACAAGTTTCTTTGCTAATTCTCCCATAACAGATGCTTCTTCAGCAACTTCCTTAATGCAAGTTTCAAGAATACCATAACCCACTGCCAGTCCACCACTTACAAAGCAATCCCATTTTCCTTAAAATTATAAAAAATCTATATTAAATATGTAGATGAGGGTGCTGTTGCTTAGAAGAGTGTCTAAATGTAAATGAGATAGTTGTTGCCGCACTTGTGGATGATTATGTAAAATGTAGCATTGAGATCCATCACACAATATTTTGAAATCTAAATTGTAAAGAAAGTGGGAAACAGAATATTTCAGCATATGGTGTAGCAGATTTATACATTTATAAAAATATAAATAAAAATTTACCAGGCCATGTTTGCTTTGTAAAACTTCTTTGTTGTAACCAAATACAAAGTCCCTTAGTTGGATGAAATAAATATCCATTGACACTAACACCATAATTTCTTATACCAAAAAGACATGTTGCACTTCTATCCATTTCCAAGAAGCTTTCATAATGATTTGGTGAACTGACTTCAAAACACTAGAATGCAAATCCAGACATACAAATATATTTACCTGTAGTTATAATTTTATAATATTATGCAATTTTCAGCATATACATATAATTTTATTATATATATACTACAAAAAATTAGAACATTTAAAAGGAAATAAATAAGCCATGCCATATATAATAAATAGGCTATATAAATGGCAAGGCCATGGCAATTTTAAAAAAGTTACTTTTTTAACTCTGAAGGATGTTAACACACAACCTCTAGAAACTGTCACAAGTTCTCTGACCACATACATTCTCATTATGTGTTTACAAGTTATTTATGTTGTGAGCTACTATATAGGGACAGAGATTTATATTTTTTTTTATATTTTAACGTTTATTAATATTTAGTGTTAGTGGTGGTAAAACATTACATAAGAAAATTCGTATGAATACTAAAAAAAGTATATTTATTTGCTAATGTGTAAGTTAACACTTAAAAATGTTAAACATAATTTAAGGAGTTAATTCATTAAAGCTAGTTAAACAATATGGTGCATATACAATGATCAAATTAACAGTAAAGGAATTAGTCACCAGATTACAACTAACTATAATGAAATGTGAGACATGAGCAAAGAAAATTATTGTCGATCAAAATTTACTGTACCTCATCTCGCCAACCCTTAAGAGCGCATATTTCGTTTTCTTTACGTAAATTTTCCAACACTTCAGCAACTTTAGATGTTCTCTCTTGATAATCTCTAAACGCAGGATTAAGCTCTACAAATTTACCGGTAATTCTGAAAACCTAGATATAAAGAACTTTATAAGAAATTGTCTAAAAACGCTATATGCATTTACATGCTAAGTTTATAAACAATGGAAAGAATATGTCTTACCTCAGGGAATCTTTGTAAATGCTTAAGTACATCAGGACGAACAAGACCCACTTGGTGTCCAGCGACTAGAAAAGGCTTACATATACCTTGATGCAATCCTGAAATAAAAAATAAAACATTCAAATTAAAACTTAATAATATAAAAGTGGAAAGGTTGTACACTAACAATATAATTAATGTAGCATTAAGCATACCTGATAAATAGAAGCAATTGAATTTTCTTGCTAGCTTTGTTAATTCTGAAATGTTATTTTTAATTGTAGAATTCATATCTTTCATTTTATTTTACAGAATTCCAATACGAAAATTCAAGTGTACCAATACCAACAGATAATAAACAAATTTTTGAATGACAAACGCCAAAATTTGTGATTTGAAACTATTGCTACTGTAAAATATGATCAATAGAAACGTTTTAAGTTATTTAGGTCTTAACTTAGAGTTCAATTTTAGGTAGAGATTTAAATTTTTACAACTCTTTAGACTTTAAATATAGAAATAATGTATATCGGAGCTTATTTTAATACACAAATATATCATTTCTATTTAGACTACTGTGAGTCAATACATATGGATTTACTTTTATTGTTGGCTGGTAGATGATGTTATTTAGTTCATTATTTCCACCTATTGTATGTTTTATATAATATTCTATTCTCTAAATAATAAAAGAATAAATAAGACAAGTCGTTGCGCAGAAGCACAAGCATACAACTGTAAGCGCGTTCGAGGCTATGAAATGCTTAATATTTTCATATGTCTCACTCCGATACCGAAGCAAAGATTGACGCTGAATTCCATTTTTTATGCTAAAAAAACATGTAGATATTATTTATCTTCAGTTAAGTAAAAAATAGTCTGTATAACAACATCCAGGTACATAAATCATAATCGTACTAATTTATTCACCAAATTTGTTCATGATTAATCTCAGGAAAAAATAAAAAAAATAAAACATTTTTATTTTTGAAAAACAAATTAACGCAATTGTACTGACAACATTTAATCGTAATTTATCTTTTTGAAATTTAATTTAAATATTGAGTTTTCCGGTGTATGTTTTATTTACTTTAAACAAAAACATATAAAATAGTTGAGGTAATAAGATACTTCTTTGGTTTTATGTCAATTCACCTTACGTTACGATTTCTATTTACACTATGTCACAAGTACCAACCGCACTGTACGCTGTATTGATAACGTATATTTTTTAAAGATTTATATTTATTCGAACACTCTTGATAAATAATACAATATTTACAAAAAAAAAACATAAATATATAAGGTGTAGTATATTCCTTTCTGCAATATAAAAGCATGTTTCATGCAATATAAATAAATATGTACAATTATTTAATAGTAACTTTTTGCAATTTAAATTATCATTATGAAGTAACGCATTATGTTGAAAGGAACGTATTCTATTAATTTCGGAATATCAAGAATATGTAATATCTTTTATCTCTCTCGCTCAAATAACATGGAGGTTGTGCCGTGAAACGCTGTTGAAGTGTTTGTCTTTGTTTACGTGTCGAAATCCACGAACGATATTTGTGATATTACTCGAAGTATCATTAGCTGCAGTATATGGAATTTATTCGAAGTTGTTGTATTACAAATTTATTAATAAAAACAGGATTCATTGCATTGAAATGAATAACGGGGAGGTTGGAGGATCCAGAGGCCGAGGCCGTGGTTGGCAACATCCCGACAACAAACCTTCCAAGCTTCGCCGGCCTAAATCACTCGCTGATGATACAAAAGGTACATTTTTTGTAATAACGTAATAATAACTTACATCGGAAAGTACTTTTCGAATTTGGTTAGTAAATTTAAGTAGAGCTTCCTACGTCACACATTTACAGCGCATATTAAATGTTCTGGTGAAAGTTTCAAAAGAATTTTTATGGGTGGTGACGTCGGCTCTGTTTGACAGAATGGAACCGGCAGTAGCTATTTTACCATTTAATAGTTATAAAATACATATTCATAAATTTCAATATGGACAAAAATAATGGAATATATTTGCATTTTTATATTAGATGTTTACTGTACATCCACATTAAAATATGTTTTATGTTACAGTAGAACCATCTAAATCAACGTTGTCAGCAGAAGCTAAGGAATGGTATCCACGTAATTATGTCGCTCCTGTAGTTTATGCACCAGAACCTTACAGAGTCCCACGTTCTTCTGTACAAGATAGAATAAGGCAGGCACAAGAACAAGATCCATATAATTTTGAAGACCTGTCATATTCACTTGATGAATCTGAGAATAATATGAACTTAAGGGTATGGTCGTTTTATAACTTAACCTATAAGCATGTTAGGTTGTGGCTTCGATCTCCACTTAAAATAAATATTGAAATGAAATAAAATATTTAATATTTTCAATTTTAATGGTTAATATTCTCATTTCTTCACACTGGCAACAAGGCAAAGTGCGGCATAGAGTTCTGCCACTCAATATGCTATGCTTCAAAATCGACATAAGATGATAATGTAACGAAATGTCTTAACACAAGGTTCTGAAGTTCCCTTTGTCTATCCATGTCATATGCCGTGTTAGGGATACAGAGTGAAGTTGAGTAGTTTTATAATATTAATAATCTATAAAATGTTTTCTTATTGAATAGCAGAAACAGTACAGTTTGATAAATAATATTTCCTTTACTATATTATTTCTTTTTGATTTACAGATTTTAGTGGAGACCTTATTTTCTTAAAACTTTATTTTTTTAAATTATTTTTGAAACATATGCTTTAATAAGAATATAACAATAACCAATAATTTCATTACTTTACTTAAATCTAAATTTCAACTCCACAAATCAACCATATGTTTTCATAAAATTTTGAACTTACTGTTTAGGAAGTTTAATTTTGCCAGCCAAGTTTGGCTTTTACTTTTTGTAATTCTCCATCAAAACAATTGGCAAATAAATAATCATATATAAAAATAATATTATTTTTATATATGACTATTTATTTGAAATGAAATCTGTTGGTAGCCTATATAGGTTACCAATAGATTTCATCATAAGTTGTTCATTTTTGTCTCAAAATTTCTGTGGCAACACTTTGTCACTATAGCAGTATATAGGTGGTAAGGCAGATGGAATCTGTTTAAAAGACTCACTCCTCTCACTGCACATAACTATTGCATTTATATTAGACCATCATGAGATCATCGTTAGATGCCATAAAGGAAATATTATTAAGCATATCTGTATAAAAATATCAATAGCATATATATGAATGACATTTTTTTTATTTAACAGGAGAATATAGCCAACTTGATAACAGTTATGTGTGAGATAACATTTGACCCAGGCAAGTTTGATACCTTATGTGGCCCATTAGTGGATTCTTTTATTTCAACATTAAGTGATGCTAATTACACTCGCCCTCTTGTTGAAGCTATTGTTAATCAGGTAAAGTTTTAAATTTCTTATTTTTATGTTCACATATACATATTGAAAAACCAACATTTAAATTTCTTTTTTTCTTTCTTATATGTTACCAGCAATCTGTATTTTATATGACACTTAAAATATTATATATTTGATTTCTTTTAGCCTTTTGCTGTATGCCTCACATGGAATGATAGGCAGTTGTAATTTGAGACCTTAGTATTAAGACATTTCTATTTTACTCTACCCCCAGAATTTAACGGATTACATGTTTAGTGCAGTTTAGTTGCTGGTAGAATGTAATTCCACACTTTGCCTTGTTACCAGAGCAAAGAAATATAAATATTCAATATTTAATTTCCTCAAGTGGAGACTGAACCCACAATGTCTCATTATAACTGTTCACTTATGCCCTCTTGACAATACTTTGATTAGGTATTTTATGAAATATTGTAAGCTTTGTAGTCAATTATATAGCAGGCAAGTAAGGAGGTATCGGCAGGCATGCAATAAACATATTGTAACTTGTATATTTAATTTTAGAATGGTTATCAATACTGTTATACACAAAATAAATTGTAATTTATATCTTATCTTTCAGTGTTAAAAAAAATAAAAGTTTTGTTTTGACTAACACAAAGTCACAATAATTATTAAATATAGTATATATACTATGTAAATAACAATTTGCATGTGGTAAAACATGGTTATTTTGAAATTACAGACAGACACTGCATTTATCAGATAGATTTAGAAGATTTTAAGTTAGGTTAATTATTTTAAAGTTAGAAGTTTCTAACCTAACTTGCACTTAAAATTATAATAAACTAATTCTATAGCACCGATTTAGGAATATGGAACCTGATTTATTTATTTTACATGTTGGAGGAACAACAGAGATACTTTATATATCCCTAGGAATTTCACTTTAAATATAAGTAGTACAATCTAAAAAAAATATACTAATGATTTTTTAAAACAACCTATCGTAAGAGGTTCTTTAATCTAACAATATTACTAGTCTTGTACCATAGTCACATGCCATGTGACTATGGTACAATACCAATGAGTTGAGTTGCCACTTACAGAATTAATCATCTTAAAATCATCATTTTATTTAAATCTCTGGTAATATATATAAAACATATATATACATAAAGAGAGGAAAGGAAGGAAAGAGAGGGTTTGTGCCCCTGTGCCTCTATCTCAGTTTTATAATATTATTTTAATCTTTATATTTTATTTAATCTTAAACAATTTTAATCTTTTTTTATATTTAAGCCAAATAAATACCAAGTATTTATTTACATTATAGTTTATTCATATTATAATTCATACTCTAATTATTACAAGTGCTAAAGAATAAGAACTTCATTAATAATATTTTACCATTAAACCTGTAGGGATACTGTTACACACTGACCATATATAGTAGGAATTCTTACCATATGGACAAAATCCATCAAGTTACTAAGAAATATTTTATTAGTAAATTTAAATTTGCACATTATTCTATATTTCTATTTTCTGTTAAAAAAAGATTATTGTAATCTTTATTTCTTGCAGTCAATTGCTGAGGCCAACTTCCGTTACAATGGAGCTCGACTGTGCTCTATGTACGACTCGGTGGCATCTCCAGAGGAGTCCACCTTTAGAGCGTGTCTGCTCGAACGTTGTCTGGCTGAAGAAAATAAAATAATAAGCCGTCAAGAGACCTCCGAGGAGAATATGCGTGGATTTGCAATGTTTTTAGCTGAAATATATACACAGCTGGAAGATAGTCAAGTAAGTAAATATTTGAATTATTAGTAGAAAATGGCACAGTGAGTCATATTTGATGTTCAAGTGCAAATGCGGAGGTTATGGATTCGATCTCAAATCAAGGAAATGTTTTTTTTTATTAAACATGATGTCAATTTAAAGGTGTTATTATATCTTAATATTATCATTATTATGTGTATTACTAATAATCATAGTTGTAATTTATTTATATACCTGATTATGTGTGTCTCTAAAATCAAAAAATGTGCATTGGTAGGTAACAATAATTAAATCTTTTATTTCCGAAAACAAAATACATTTTTGTGTTAATAAAAAAAATAAAATGAAATAGTTTATCTTGTACACTTGGGTTCTCTCTGCTTACCCTGATAATTTTGGGACTAAATGAGAAGTATTTTTTTTTTTATCTTCATACATATTCAATTTTTTCCTTAAGTGTATTTCAATGCTGCTTTATATTTGCAAATCTATTATTCATAACATTTCGAGGAATAAATTACAATATAGTCTGACGCTTGTTGCAACTGACCAATTACCATACTTACGAAGCAGTCTTAACATTGCTAAATTCATTTCGTCATACTAAGTTTATTTTAAATGTATTTAAATATATATACATATATATATGTGTATATATATAAATATATATGTGTATATATATAAATATTATTAATTCGGTCCAATGCTTTTGGATAAAACAATCTAATGAGAACAGAGTGTCTTAACACTGAGTTCCGGAATTCCGTCTGTGTACTCCGCTTTGTGCCCGATTTATTGTTACAAAAGTCTATATAACATCCCTGTGTTCAATAACTAGATCAAATATGTTTCCCAGGGTGGAAGAATTAGATCATTGGGTGAGAGCCTCTGCAAGGTGCTTCTACACTTGTTAGACACCGACAAGGAAACTAATGTAAAAGCAGTCTGCCAGTTGTTAAAGGTGAGTAAAAAATTTATATATTGAATTATAAAAGATAAGATACTGGAAATTATTTCGGTCAGAAGATAGTAACCATTCTTACGTGAATAATATAGTAGCAAGTGTATAGTAAATATTTATTATCATTTACAATAATAACTTATGATATCTCATAAAGTTATCATAAATTATTATTGTAGATGATTATTTTACAAATTCACCATTTTTATGTTTCACCATTTTCATGTAATTTTTGTTGTTGTTGCAATTATATTACAAAAAATTTTTTAGACCTAACGTTTATAACAGTGAAATCCTAAAAATAATATTTTAGAGTTTTATTTCTAATTTAAAAACAATCAGTGATATATTTCTTTTAACAAAAGCAAACTATATACAAGCAAGCCATCATTATCGACTTTTAAAAAGGATATAATGAGTTAGAGTCAGATGTACCATGATTCTATTGCTAAAAGCTTCATCTAAAATAGCCACACACATCTTTGTTTTGTCTCTTATTCTTCCAGTAAAGGAATTATGGAGATTACAACATATCCTATAACTTTATCTTCTCGGTAATCAGTGTCTATTGATGATAACTAACTTTTTATTTTAACAAAATATACTATTATTTTTTTACTATTTCAAGATATTTTATATTTCTTTTATTTTTATGTGACGTTATTACACATATGTGACAGTAGAAATTCATAAACATATATGTGTTATTAAAGGGGAGGTAATTTCTCGGTAGCATCCAGAAATAAATTTATCAAAAATTGTAAAAACATACACTTTTTGAATTTGCTCAATATTTATTATTGATGCCGCCATTTTGCAGTGCCTGTGAAACCAATGGTTGAGTATTCGATTTCCACTTTAATAGGAAATTTTCAGATTTAGTACTAAATGTCTGTTCGCGTCACACGTTGCAATGAATGTAATATAAGTTTGTCCTCCGCAGCTGTCGGGCATAGCACTGGACGCGGACTGCCCCACCAGCGTGCAGGCGGCCTTCGAGCGCCTCAAGTACCGCGCGCAGATGCCCGTGGTGCGCCACGTGCTGGCCCTGCGCGCCGCGCGCTGGGGCCTCGCCGACCAGGAGCCCGACTCGCGGGGCCTGAGCGACCGCCGCAGGGTCGCCGCCGCGGGTACGTTCAACTAGTGATGTTTCTTTACTCTGGATGAGTGTTCTGAAACAATTTCAACTACATGAATTGAACTGTTCTGGAACAAGTTGAAGATTTTGTTTATTTTTAAATTTAAGTAGGTTATTGTTCTTAATATTGTCAAAAAAAAATGTATTGGCCAAGAAATATTTTAAGGTTGTAGTACATACATTTTTAATAATATAAAGCAATATGTACATTGAGTATCCCATGTACATTATTTGGTAATATTTTTTCTTGGGGCCACAAAAAGAAACGAAGGCAACTTACGTAGACAATGCGCAAAAACGTAACTGGAACAAAAAA
Source organism: Eueides isabella (assembly GCA_019049475.1). Taxonomy (NCBI): domain Eukaryota; kingdom Metazoa; phylum Arthropoda; class Insecta; order Lepidoptera; family Nymphalidae; genus Eueides; species Eueides isabella. Next base: position 10,120,456 of record CM032393.1, read on the forward strand.
TGAATGCCTATTAGGAAGGGAACAAAAGAAAAAAACAAATAAAAGCACATTTCCCACAGCTGGAACATGTTCTAACGCCTGAACGGAACAGCTTTATTTATAATGTTACATATTTAGCGAAGAAATTTTTAAGCACGTACACGCCACGTAGAATATTTTACCTGGAGATGCCTGCTGAGGTGGCAGTGTTGTTTTCTACCAGATTTAATTAACAGATTCTATGGTAGAAAATATAGATTTACTTTTATTTTTTTGCGAATTTAAAAATAAAAGATGAAGTAGTAAGTAATAAATTTGGCGGAAACTCGGGAACGGAAGTGGAATGGAGTGTCTTAACACTAAGTTCCCAAGTTCCCTCTGCCTACCCTGCCATGTGCGGAATACAGCGTGAAGCTGAGTAAGTAGTAAACAAACAAAAAATTAAGATAACTGTACTAAAATAATCCGTGCATCTTGGAAACCATCCAATCGCTCTGACCAACTAAGCTATATATAAAAAGATGCTAACGACATAAATAGGTTGTGATGAGCGTACAAGAATTTCGACGTAGCTTGTTGAGTACCTACATACAGCTTATTTGGTCAGAGTCACTATTTCCAAGAGGCGCGGGTTCAAATCGTGCTACGTTCAAATTTTCGTACGTTTTCTAAAAAGTAACTAAGCAATTCTCGGGAATGGGCGTCAAATTTAAACAAAAATTAAATAATTGCATTCGCTAATGTTCAATAACTGACATTTCGCTACATCACTAGTATACGAATACGATTTTTTCCTATCTTAGTATTTTTTGTTAAATTTCACAATTTTAGAGAGCCATGGAAAGTATCTAGTAGATTTTGAATACACGACGAATTCAAAAAAATCGGCAATATCCTTGCATAAACGCTCATTTGTTTTATTTACATTGACATAGGATAGCTTAAGCAACAAAATAACCGTAACCGTAATGGAATCCCTTTATGGTCTTCTTCTTCATATGGAGGAGTAACTACATATGTTTGTATTTTAATTTAAAAGTTCTTAGTTTAACTTATGTGTACTTAATATATGTAATGTGTATACTTAATATACAATTAACTTTTAATTAAATTTAATGAAATTTTAACAATGAACAATGAAATTGCAAAACTGTATTATACAATCTTTACAATTGAAATACAAAACACAATGTTGAGTTTCACCACTCAAAATTCCATACCTTAACAGTATTGATAGATATTATTCAAAATAAGAAGAAACACTTTAGTAAAAACCTTTAAAAATGTATATGTAGAGGGATTTTACAATATTATAAATTTTTTTTATATGATTTCTAAAAACATATTTAATGTGATTTCATACTTAGCAAGGAAAAATTCCTTGCTAAGTATGAAATCACATTAAATATGTTCTAAAAAATACTTCTTTTTTTAACATATTCAATGTGATTTTACACTTCATTTTGTTAAACATTGAACGTCATGCACGCTTCATTTTGTTAAACGTTAAAAAATTATTTACTTAAGAATTGTATTATTTTTCTCAGTACCGAACCATGTACCGCCTCCGCCCACTGAAGGGGAACTGGTGGGGTACCTGGCGGACGGACAGACGCTCACCGTGGAGGAGTGCGATTTCTTGCAAAACAACCTGCCCACTAAACCTGCTGCGTTGGACGAGGACATACTGTGAGTATCTAGAGCACAAACAGAATGTTTTAACACTAGCTCTTATTTATTTTACAAATTATAATGTAAGTATAATTATTTTATATCTTTATATGTGTATATATGTTAATGCGGGACGCAGTGCGAAACTGAAAAAAAATAATGAGAGGTGTCAAGGAACCTGGATGGAACAGAGTTCCTTTCAATTTATTAGTGAAGGAATTGTTATAATATTTTTTTTATTATTAACAAATATAATGTAATATAAACTTATTCATTAGGCTAAATCGTAGTAAAAAATATAATTGTTATTTATTATTATTTATATTATTTTATTATTTATTATGTACTTAAAACTTGTATAAACTTAACAAAGCAAAAATAATCATCGCGACAAAGCAAAAGCATGTTTCTCTGTCTCTCTCTCTCTCTCATAGAAAATAATTGGTTTGCATTCTTATTACACTATAGCTAAAAGTGTCGTTACAACTTTACGTGAATATTTTTCTGTCTAGCCCCTTTCACAACACGCGATAAGGAACTTTGTTCTAAAATATTATATATATAATAATAAATAAATAATAATATTATAACTAAACAGGGAGGAGCTGGATAACGACGCGTGGGAGACGGACATGGACGCGGAGATGCAGGCCGGCTTCCTGGAGTTCCTCAAGATGTCCAACCAGATCAAGCGATAACCGCGGCTCTGCGAGCAAAAACTATACAAAAAAAAATATAAAATTTTATAAAACGATAAAAAGATACAGTGAACGCTTTTCGATCGCTCTATAAATATGATCATGACGTACTCCGCTACTTAAACACATTGCCTATACTCCCCCGTTACAATAGTACACATGTCCTAAATTAAGCAATATTTTATAGAATTATAGTAAAATCAGTACCATTTAAACGCAATAATTCATATTAAGTAAAGAAAAATATATCTAGATATTCTTTTAGGTACGGTTAAGTATTGAACGTTGAAGATTGTTTGTCTGGTTGGATGATATCGTCGTTCACGGTAGCTCGAATAGTAAATATTTTACTTTTTTTGTAATAGTTTTTACTACAATTTGGTCTGTGACTCCGGTGGCTCACGTTGCGTTACGTTACTACTGTAGTATTTAGTAAGACATATTTTTAATAGTAGTATTTTATAATCGAGCATGCAAGTACATCATAACTAGACTAAATGTAAACAAGTAGGGATTTGTGACTTCCATTTATAATATGTAATGTCCGTATTTTTCTGATATTTAATTTTATATTCCGTTTATATCAGAACAACAATATGTAAACCTGTTTTTATAAGCTTTGTTTTTATTGTTAAAGATCACATTTTAAATGAAATCGAACTAATTGTTGACGTTATTTGTATGTTGCAGTATAAATATTGATATCTGTTTCTACTTTCTAATAGTCAAAGGGATGGATAGTCAAAGTTCATTTTTAAATATAATTTACTAGTAATTTATATCGTTTGAAATGAATTAAAATTATGTACTACCGATTACGAAAATGTAGTAGTGCGGGTTAGAAAATTTTGAACAGGTACTTGAAACGCTTGAAAACTTGATAATAGTGTGTGATAAAAATATATCCCCTCCAGTAATGTACAATGGTGTTTGATGTTAGAATTAGACAATTTGAGCTATTCATTAATACAGTGACGGTAGCAGAGTAGGAGAGTGAGTTGGTTAAGATCTATGATAGACGTGTTTTGTGGTTGTAGATGAATATTTGAATAACTAGTGCCTGCCATGTCGTACGTTGTTTATACATTTTGCGTTATACACACTTACAATATGATATAAGTACATTTAAAAGTGGTGCTGTTCCATAATACAAATTTGGGCCTTGATGCACTAAATACAATTGCGTAAGCGTAAAAAGTAGAAAATCTGTAATTTTGAATAGTTTTGTGGTGACGTAGTTGCCGTTAATGATAACACGAATGTTCACTGAAACCTTACATTATTTTATTTTCTCACACCCTCCCTGTTTAATTTTAAATCCTCAATATTCTTGTTTACATTTTGTCTCATACTATAAAATTATTTAGTGATCTCATTATTTTTTCCATTTATTTTGTCTAATTCATGACAATAAATGCAGTGCGACTCGCTCCGTTCCATCCGTTATGAAACTAACATATCGTACATCTACCAGAGTATTTCTCAGTGTGTGTTTGTTTAATACAGTATTTAATTTGTTAATTGTAGCAGCACAAACGTAAACATTACTACTATCAAATAAATTGAAACATTTTAAAAATTCATTTATTCTTTATTATTGCCAGTTTTCTTGACTAAGTACACATTCCGATGGACACACCCTTGCATTTTAATGTTCATTTTCTTGTGTGTTACCACACAAAATAATTATTTAGTACTATGATACTCACAATTCTTTTATACATTTTTTTTAATGAATTACTAAATTGATGTTTTATAATTTTATTGCGGAGTCAATCTAATGCCAAATTGTTCGTTAATTGTTATCAATGCATAATCTCGAGCTGGCCTGTTGGCAGAAGGAGGACTTTAAGCATTATATCTCAAGAAAGACATAATAAAATAATTTTTGAATGTGTTTATTCAATACTGGATTTATTTATTTGAAGCGATTAGGCTGATGTTTATAATATTCCATTGTATTTTTGTTGCAGTGATATTATGAATGTTATATGAATAAATGGATATTTTAATAAAAGTCATTTAAATATATTATAGTTTTATTTTAGCACATCTTATTATAACAATATGCAGGGTTTTTTTTAATTTACTCAATATCTGGCAATACTTTATAAGGATTAAGTATTCCATTTGGGTCCATAGACTCCTTCAGAACTCTCATTAACTGTATTGCAGATTCATCTTTGCTGAAATGTAAATATTGTGGTTTTCTAAAGCCGATGCCGTGTTCCGCACTAATAGACCCTTTGACCTTTGCGACTTCTTCGAAGATAAAAGGTTCTAACATCGCTTTGAATTCCTCACTATACTTAGGTATTGTTACGTTGATATGTATATTGCCGTCACCTATTGATATTATTAATCACTATAATTATGTATTGTTAGAGTAATAAAAACAATGCAGTAGTGTAATTTAAGAAATTAAATAAAATATATTTTTCTTGTTAGAATATTTACATGAGAACATTGATTATATTAGATAAGAAAGATATCTAAGAGATAATAGTGTCAACAAAACGACAAAGATGTGCAAACTTTATAACATCAAATAAGGAAAGAGATATTTATTATATAAGTAGTAGCATTAGGGAATAAAAAAAATGTCTCATTTATTACGATCTGAAAGCCAGAAGGAATTTTAATGAAAATTGTTAATTTTATGATTTAATACGTACCAACATGTCCATAGCCGTAGACACCAGCGCGATTCTTAAACTTTTCTCTCAAGAGTAGTACTAAATCGTAATAATTTTTCAATGGCAACGACACGTCGTACTTGAACGGGTAACCATCAACCAAAGTTGCTTCGGCAATGCTCTCACGAATATGCCAAATATTCTGTATTTAAACATTAAAAAAAACATTTAATAAATGATACCTATAGTCATTTTTAAATAACCGTAATAATGACAATAGTCATAATTAACCAAATAGATATGATACGTATTATATTAATAACTAAGAAGCTTAAGGTTAAAGACTTGAGACATTTTTCCTTTCTTGCCGTTTAATAAATAAATACAATATAAGTGTGCAAATAAATACAATATCACTTGTAGAATGAAAATCAGTTTAAGATAAGATATTTAAAATTAAAAAAAAACTGCAAAATTCATTAGGCTGTGAGGTAAACCTCATACCTCATTAAATCTTACCTTCATTTTGACTGTTTCTGAAGTAACAGTACCATCTAAAATGAGTCCGCTCTCCATGCTGTCGGTGAGGAAACGTGACAATTTCTCGTTATCATGAGCTGCGTCGCTGCCGTGTGTCTCGACTAGCACGTAGAATGGATAATCTGCTATTGGATTCCTAGAATATTAATTTTACAGCTAGGCTTTATTAAAAGTTTTTAAATGCTGTATCTCACATGTAGCAGGTGGGTGAAAGAACCTGGTGTTAAGATACTTCGTTCTCCAACATAATTGATAAAACAGTCGTGGTGCAGCAGCATTACGTTATTAATATTTATGAATAGTATAAATACTTACGACAATTTTAGATTGTTCACAGTTGATGTAATCGAGAAATTGTCTGCCATTTCAAATGCGGATAAAATTTCGCCTAATGCAGATTTAGCATTTTTATATAAATTTAAAATATTCTCGAAAGTTTTCACACCTAAAAACATAATAAAATATACTGTTCAATTGCCACTGAACAACCAATTTTATTAACCCTTGACCTGGCAAAGGTTAATAAATTATCCATTCAAAAAACTATAAATATAAAATTATTATTTTTTTATTTGATCTAAGATGGCACCGATATTTCTCCTTAAGAATACGGACAAACTGATGCTAAAGACATTTTTTTTTCATAACTGATATATATCACAGTTATATATGTGACAGTCAATATTTATAGATAATTCATTTGAAAAAGATTAAATCAAAGCCTCTTAAATTAAAAATAAATATAAAAAAAAGTATAACAGTAGTTGCTGAATGAAATAAAGAAATACTCGCCAAAAAACCCAAGTGAAACCGCTTTTGGTAACGTAGGGCATTGAATAGCAACTTTAGTAACGACACCTAATGTGCCCTCTGAACCTATAAATAGGTGTTTTATGTGATACCCTGTGTTATCCTTCTTCAAAGTTCGTAGGCAATCTATAACTGTACCATCTGCTTTAACCTACAAGTTAATAAAAAACATCTTTGTATTTATTATCACTTTTTATATATATATATATATATATATATATATATATATATATATATATATATATATATATATATATATATATATATACATATACATATACACATATATATACTTTTAATTTATAATGTTTACCTGTTTACATTGTCAATTCAAATAATAACGCAGCTGATACGAGTGCGACCCGCGATAACAAATAAAAATAAAAGATAACAGTGTTCTCTGTAGGTACTCTTTTGTTACATAATTACTCTTACTTACTCTTTTGTTAATAAAATAAAACTATAAAGAAAAGCACATTTTTTTTTTGGAATCTCAAATTATTTAGTATGAAAGAACTTACACACAACTACTTACAGCTTCAACTCCTAGAACGGATCCATGCAAGTTACCATATCTCAGTAGCCTGAGACCACCAGCATTTGTGCTTATATTACCTCCAATATGGCAAGAGCCTTTCGCGCCCAGGTCTATTGGCATTATTAGATTACGATCACGAACGTAATTATCTAAATATTCTAAAACACAACCTGCTTCACATACCAAGGCACCTGTAAAATTATTTTATTAAAATTTTATTTTATATATAAATATAAAATGAATAACAAAAATAAATATGTTTCGTTATCTCAGAGTATATTACTTAGGTCAATCAAGTATATTTTTTACTGCAATGTCATTTTATTTATGTATTATTATAATAATCTGTTACTGATCACTGTCTCTACATGGAATATAAAGTAAACAAAATATTATAGCGAACATATATTAATGAAATAGGGCCCAAACTTTAAAGATTATTGCCAATTTATTTGTTTGTTCGATTGTACGCGGTAATCTCATCAAAATAAAAAAAAATACGTCCATAAAATATCTAGTTCGACAAAAGTGCTAGAATTTTTTAATTAATTTAGCTGAAGTTATCGTTTTAAATGTATAGATATTGTCTTAAAAGTGACAATTTTATTTGGACATAAAGAAATATTGTATTGAGACTAGTAAATAATAATAAATAAATAATATAAATAAAAAAAATTATATAAATATTTTTAAAATACCTGACAATTCATCCAGACTAATGATTTTATTCATTAAACTTAAGCTCAATACAATTTCGTCGAAAACAGGTACCGAACCCCCGACCAACCCTGTGTTGCCACCTTGTGGACACACCGCTAGTTGCTTGCTGTTACAATATGATAATATTTGAGAAACTTCTTGAGTTGTTTTCGGTTTCAAAACAATTTTTGATTGTCCTATAAAGTCACAAACGGTAACATTAAAAAGTGTACTCGATTAAGTCAATTTAATGCACACATACGTTATTTCAGATTCCACTCACCTCTACAATTTTTAATCCAATCAATATTAAAAGGTATAACGTCCGATTCTTCCGTCAACACGCGGTCTTCACTTAATATTGTTTTGAAATAATCTACATCTTTAGACTGTAGGAGCCCAAACATCTTCTTTTTAACACCATACTTCTCCTAAAATTTAAGTGAAGTGTACTATTAATAAATATATATAATAATATGTAGGTATATAATTTTATGTGTTTATATGAATATTGGTAAAGACACTTATTTACATATAAGCATACATATTAATAAAAACATCTTTATTATTAAAGTATCGCAAGCGACATCAAATTTTTGTAATTAATAATCTTATTACTTTATTTAAGATATGTAAATAGTAATGAATTCTTTCTTCCTTATAAAGAAAAAAATATTACTGTCTATACATATATTTTAATATACAGGTCCACTGTATACCAACACTAAGTCCGGTGTCAATTTTAAAAATCATAAATTAATTGTGAAGAAAATCTTAAGATTATATTTTTTTTTTATTGTTTCTTAGTTGTTTATCTAGACTTACCGATGAAAACTGTGGAAGCACGGCTGTCGCATACTTTGCATTTGATACAATATTTATCTTACAAACATTGAAAACAAATAACGATATTGGTTTTAACATTTTGGTAAGCAAGTTCACTAAAAGTCATTTATAATATCAATTTGATTTTTTTTACTTATTACGCCTTATCTAATATGACGCTATATCATTACATAACGATAATAACTCTGTCGGCCGCGTTCTTATGAATACTAAACGTAAACAGAGTTTGTATCATCTATGTATACGTATAGTAAGATACTTCATCTGTGACGATATAATAAAAGTAACGGTTGGCTGTGTATTTGTTTATCCATCACTAGTACCTACAAGTTCAATGCTTTAAAAAAGACGTATATAAAAGTAATTAGTGCATTGACGCTATTTACGTATAACATTTAAATCTTAAATATATACTAAATTTCGCTTTTGTATTATTTTCTTTCATTAATTCATTGTAAACGTATGTAAATATGCAAGCAAACAAATGCTAAACAAGGTTAAATAAGGTATATTTAAAATTGTATTGTCGTATTTATATCGTATTTACGATATATTTTTTTCTAGCATTAGCACAATTCAGCCAGAAAAAGTTGGGACCTCGTGTCCACCGGCGGCGGTATGTATCGTGTGTGTCTGCGATATGTTTTTCTCTACCCACACATTTAGTTTCATTCGTTTTGATGGTGGAGTCAGCATCATCGGTTAATATTATGAGGGATCTTTGGATTTTATGTATACGAGAGCAATTAAGGTAAGTATATGCACCACCAGCGAGTTCAAATGAGTGTTGGCTCAAACAAAGTATCTCAATGATTATTGACTAACATAGGAAAAGGTGGGCATGAAAGAGACATCAGACATATTTTTATAGAGGGTAGAGATAAGGAGAATCATCTCAGTACATTAAAAAGTGGCTACTGTAATAAAGCAAATTGGTGGCGCCATAGTAGCAACAGAGACAATTTTGAAATAATGCCACAAATTATTATTCGAGATAAAAAAGGATACTTAATTAAAAAAGGAAAGAAAAACTTCCGTTTTATCATTAATAATGATGAAAACATTAAAAAAAATTGCTTCTTAATTTTTATTATCATTTTTTTTAAAATGATTCAATTATTATTAAAACAAAAAAAAATGCTGTATATCTGTTAATTTCGGTTTAGTTAAATTATTATAACAAGTTATTTATTAATTCAGTTAAGTTCAATTCTTTCGTTTTGGCGTTCCGAATGTGCCAGTTGAGCACAGAATCACTTCGCCAATGTCATCATAAATGGAGAAAGTTAATTTATACATAATATTGATTGAAAAAAGACAGGTTGTGACGTTTGTAGTCTTGGACATTTTTTCACAGAATAAAGCTTTCCCATTATTTTTGTCATATCAGCTTTATTTTTGCTTGGCAACACTCTTTTTTTTATTACTATCATTTATTTTTTGTAATCACAAAAAAAAATGCTGTTATTATTATTATTATTATTGCTTTCATATGCATGATTATGCCTTAATAAATAACTTTATATATGCATAGATAAATTCATGAAATTTGCAAACAAAAATAAGCATGAATTTTAAGATTGAGTTATTGTTACTTAAAACATCTACTAATAAGATATCCATATATTCACTGAGATAAGTTAGCAGAAATTGAGCTTTGATGCTATGTTGGCAGTTATTTATTCTGGAAAAAGTTTTGCCATACCATTTACAAGACTATTAATTTGACAAACTTCTAAAGATCGTCAAAAATATATTTCCCGAACGCATGCATTATATGGTATGCGCTAGCTCATCTGTATGAGATATATAAAAAAGCAATGTTATATAAAACATTGTCCTTTAAACCTAAAAGTTCACATCTACTTGTAATCTCATTTAAGGCTTCATCTACGTAATTTACAATTTATTGATTTTTTTTTAAGGGAAACAGCAAATTATACATAAACTTATATAGCACTAATGTTATAACAGTACTAATAAAGTATCCACAGGTTAATAGCACATGTCTGTAAGGAACAACATTTTATGAGAACGGAATACATAAAAACAACGTACAAACATAGTTATACATATACAAATACATACATGTTGCCAATCGTTATTATTTTTTATAAAAGATAATTATTTAAGAAAATATATATTATTATTTAATTACAATTGTAGCAATTTTGTTGCATTTTATATTTAGGGATCTATTTAAATAAAACAAACTTATCTTGAAGGAAAGTTACCAAAACACAATGACAATACTGAAAGATGCACTTAAATCAAGCCAAAAATTAGCGTCCACTAAGCACAGAAAAACAGATAAGTTAAAATTTAATATTTTATTAAATTTAGGTAACTTTTCCGTAAACGGAATTAATAAATCTGGCTATTATGATTTAAGTAATAGCAACAAAACAATTCATTGATACATGTTTTATGATATTCCGATAAAAGCAAGTAAATCCGTAACACGAAGCTCAGAAGAAAAATATATTTTTTGTTAAAAAATGCGACTATATAAGACATTTTCTATTTTCGCGATGGCATGGCTTTTTATATAAGATCTGTTTTTAATTCCCATATTCACACTGACGTTTATTTATTTGTCAGGTGACAGTTACTAATTGACGTTAACAGAGTTAGCCGACTGTTTACGTTAAGAGCTTAAACCACGTGCTTATAATTGAACAATAGTGAATTTGTTAAGAAAAATGGTAAAAATAAAAGTTAAACGCCATAAAAAAATTAAAAGCCAAGTAAAAGAAGAAAGTAAGCAAGAAAATGTTGTGGTTTTACCACCTGTTCGAATGTCTGATGACCCTACACCGAAACAGGTAAGAATTATTCTAAAATTACCCTTTTAAGTGATTAAATATAAAAATTCTAAGTAAAATTAATATTTTGTATTACAAGTATAAATTCTAAAAAATCTTAATTTTAATATAACATTTCTAGGTTAAATGGATAAACAGACAAAGAGTTCTTGTTTTTGCTGCACGCGGTATTAATCACAGGCATCGGCATCTAATGGAAGATTTAAAGAAACTCATGCCTCACCATAAAAGTGAATCTAAGATGGAGCGTAGTAAAAATTTATATGTTGTCAATGAGATAAGTGAAATGAAAAATTGTAATAAATGCATCCTGTTTGAAGGAAGAAAAATGAGAGACTTGTACCTTTGGCTTTCTAATATTCCTAATGGGCCAAGTGCAAAATTTTTAGTTGAAAACAGTAAGTATTTAATTATATTCCCTATTACATTAAAATACCATTTTATGTTTAAAATTCTTTTCTGGTTTCAGTTTATACAATGGGTGAGTTGAAGATGACTGGAAATTGCTTGAGAGGTTCTAGACCACTTCTATCATTTGATCCTCAGTTTACAAAAGATCCACATTACAATCTCCTCAAAGAATTACTTACTCAAATATTCGGAGTGCCAAAACATCATCCTAAAAGTCAACCATTTTTTGATCATGTGTATACTTTTATGATCTTGGATAATAGAATTTGGTTTAGAAATTACCAAATTTTATCTGAAGATGGAGCTTTAGCTGAAATAGGACCTAGATTTGTATTAAATCCTGTAAGTAAATATAATAATATAGATTATGTATGTTATTCATTTTATCATGTACCTAACACATTTTTTTATTAAAAAATATAAACTTTAATTATAGGTTTTTATAGGTTAAAATATTTTCTGGATCATTCGGTGGAATCACATTATGGGAAAATCCAAAATATGTTAGTCCGGCAAAACTGAGACAAGCATATTCCAAAAAGGCTGCAAACAAATATGAGAGAAGAATTGAGAAGAAGGTTATGAATGAAGCTACAAAACCAGAGACTGGTTATCCCGATATTGAAGGATCAGATTTCTTCAAAGGAAATCCTATGAAGAAAGCTGAAGACGTTGTGATGGAAGGTGTGTTTTTTAAAACAAATTAATTCTTTTTTTTATGACACAAAGCTTAATTAAGAAATTTCATTTTTATTTCAACCCAGGATTGCACCTGTTCTAATGTGCCATAAAATACATAAAAATATAATTCTAGAATATAGAAAATAATGTGTAAACTTCTTAACTTATTACTTTATAAAAAATATTAAGTTACTTTATTTATAAAAGTGAAAAAATTCTATACAATTTTATTATTTTAGAAGAAATTAAACAAGAAGAGGAATCAATGGCTGAGGAGAGTGATAATGAAGAACAAAGCAAACCAGCATTTAGTATGAGATTACCTAAACCAGACATGGCCATACGACGTAAACAGTTAAGAGCCAAGAGCAAAGCTATTTCTGATCAAATTAAGAAACGCAAGCAGTTCAAAAAGAAAAAACTGGGTAAAAAATGATAATAAAATAAACTCATTGCAATATGCACACTTGTTTTATTTAAATAAAAAGTAAATGTTGACAATTATATATAGCATTAGTAGTTTTACTTATAATATGGAAACAATCATTATTATATTCCTAGAATTAGTGAAATAATTTGTGCTGCTAGTGGAAGAATATTCAGAGGTAGAAAACCTAAAACATTACTGAATACATAATGTTAATAAAATATTGTATGATAAATTCAATACATAATATAAATGTAATAAATGTAAATAGTAAAAATATAGATTGCTAATAAGCAAACAAATTAAAATAATTTCATTTTAAAACTCATACTTGTGTGTAATATACTACTAATCGTTGAATTCAATAAAAAAAAATTAAATGCTTAGCTTAAATTAAATACAGCACTATTAATTATGAAAAGAAAGTATTTATCTTATTTAGTAGTACTTTATATTATTGAGGACGGCATAACATTATCACTAGTACAAAATTAAATTTCATTTCTGTAAAAAAGTATTTCGTTTAATTGTAAACATCTATGTCCTAATATTTATTAAAACAATAATAAAAAAGTATATCAAATGAGATTTTAGTATCAATAGCTAATATTAATAATTTGATACTCATAATTATATCTAATGAATTCAGATCTTTCAGTAACACTATAAATCTTGAGCATGTTGAAATCTAAAAATAAAAAGATGCTACCAATTTCAAAAAGAAAAAATGTCTATTACATATATGAATATATCTAAATACATGTGATTATGTCATACAAATAGAAAAATGGCAAGCTTACGTAATAAATTAAAATGCTAAATGCACATTAAATTGATATAAATTTAACAACAAATTCAGATCTAAGAACTACAACCATGATAGAAGAAAATAACATTCACTGTCTTGGAAGATAATACTTTCTTGTAAATAAATATATAAAAATATAATTTATTAATCACTACAAAAATAAATGATTTAATTAATTTATATCAATATAATCATCAAAGATCCTTAAAATATTTCATAATGTGTCAAGAATGGAACAGTTTACAATTAAATCTTTTACGAGTCTTTGTTTTTACAATCTACAATATAGTAAAGCTGTTTTACTTAAAATAATATTATTAATTGAATAAAGTTTAAAAAAAGTATACTTAAATAATACAATACTAGCACATTTCTTAAATTAAAATGAGATTCAGACAAATTGAAATTTAGAATCTAAGCTTCTTTTTGAAACTTATGAGCATTTGAGACTGCCAATACAAACAATTAAATAATATACCAACTATGTTTAATTATCTAAGACTACACAGGTCTACAAAATGGTTATTTCTTAACGATGTTTTAATTATTTCAACTATTTGTGACTACGTTGTGCTGAATTTTAGAATGAACTCCATTTTTATTTTTGCAAAATTAATAGATTTTTTCTTACTTATTTTACGACAAAGCTCGCTTTACAATATTTTTGTTTAAAAATAGTTTTATAAAAAAGAAAATATTATATCTGTTAAGATAGTAGTTTCGTCAAGGGTTAAACAATAGAAATGTGAATTTGCCTCTGTGAAAAATCTTAACGTACATTTTGTGAATTTTCGTCTTCAATACATCAAATTACGTGAAAATAATTGGTATAATTTAAACAGTTTTTGTTTTGTAGACCGTGTGTCTCTAAATTTACAATAGATTCATTATAACATGAGATAACGCAAATTATAATATAACTATATCTATTATTATATTATTATAATAGATTTTTAATTAAAGAGGATTAAACAAATTTGAACATATAACATAGCCTCTAATCATGAGGCTCTTTTAAAATAAATCAGATTTTGATATAGACTCTAATGTCAAAATCACTACATATAATAAATTTTATTTGAGTGTTCATGAGTCATTTAAAAATTCAATTTTATTTACGTGATATTTTTTAAACACGCTTTTATTAGTTTTGATCGTATCTGTATGTATCTCTGTTTATACGGGAAACTTCAGATAATTTTACACTAAGCTAACTTATCAGACCGATGACAGTGCAATATGAAAAAAAAAAAATAGACATATACAAAAAAAACCTTTAAGGTATTTTTTTCACATACGCGTGTTTCTTAGTCTTTTTTTTACTATTGTTTGTTTCAATTAACAAGATTAAAATATATAAGAATTAATGTTAACTATTTGTTTAAATTGTTGACGGAGTCATACATAGCTATTTTTAATTAAAGAGCTAAACATGTAATCCCTAGAGCTTGTGTATATTCTTTAGTGACAATTGAGATAAAATAATATCTTTTGATATGCTTGTTATGTTTTTCTTTCAGGTAGGTACATACTCATGTTAATAACTTTATCATATTCTATTATAATATATATGTAAAAGTCAGTAAATATTCTTTAAAAATGGCATAAACACTAACTACTGTTAGATACAACATCACAAGCAAATGCAATCATTAAAAATGTGATTAAAATTTCTAAAAATTTAAAACGTATAAAAATGTGGTCATACATATATCTTCTTCAACAGACGATTGATTAACTGAAACAAAAATATTATAATTAAGACTTATCTTCAACAGTGCCCATAATCCAATCATATTATGTGAGCTATATATGTACATTATTTAGTTTCATATGTATTGTTTGTGTGTGCGTGTGTGTGTAAGTTTTTTTTATTGCTTTTTTTATAAGTAACTTCTTTTTTTATCACGCATTGTGTGTACCGCTGCACAAAATATATATAATTTGTAAGATTTTATGTGCAGGAAAGTGTTAAGTAAATAAATAGGATAAAGTATAACAGAAGTGTTTTTGGAGAGAAAGAAGTGCTCGAGTGCGCCGCTTTTTTAACATTTATTCTTCACTCCGATATACCTTCGATTATCGAGATTTAATATAGATGGGCTATCTAATTCTCTCTCTGGAAATTTTGTTTATCTTAATTATTTGATGCTTGTCGTGTCAGAAACATAAGCTTGCGACTGCAAAGGCTATATGTTGTCGGTTCGATCATCACTAAAATGAAAGTTTAATATTTTTATTTCTTTGCTCTGATAAAAAGGGAAAGCGCGACGTTGAACACCGCCATTCAAAACGTTACAAACACAAAACTAAAAACGAATATATGTTGTGTACAAATAAAATATATATAAGAAAACTTACGTGTATGTAGAGAATTAATTAAGTCAGAGTTCTTGTTTATATAAGTAGGGCAATGTTTAATTACTTTGTGTCATTAATTATTTAATGACTCTGCTTGGCACAAACGTAAATTGAAATATTTTTAATTACTTGTCTATGCTTTCACTTATTTACTTTATTTTCGTATGAAATTATTATAATGATACAAATTTTCGAATCTGATAGGAAACTTATCAAAGTAATAGCTTTTTTATTGGCGCAAGATTTTTGTCCGTCTTTCTGATTGTCCAGGTCAATCTCCGGAATAGCTTAATTGATTTTTGTGGGACAAACATAGAAAGATAATATATTTATTAAGTGCTAAATATAGATAAAAAAATATTAATATGTTTTTTTCAAATACACGTCAATAACATAAAATGTCTATTCATATTGAATAAAGGGGTTAAGCCGCGCGAGTTTGCTAGTTTATTGAAATTAAGGATGTAACAAGGCATACTTTTCATAGGTGGTATACGATATTGTATATATACACATAAAATATTTCTATATATATTTATATATATATATATATATATATATATATACATATTTTTATGTGTGTGTTTGTGTGTGCGTGTGTGTGTAAGTTTTTTTTTATTGCTTTTTTTATAAGTAACTTATTTTTTTATCACGCATTGTGTGTGCCGCTGCATAAAATATATATAATTTGTAAGATTTAAGTAGATTTTATGTGCAGGAAAGTGTTAAGTAAATAAATAGGATAAAGTATAACGGAAGTATTTTTGGAGAGAAAGAAGTGCTCGAGTGCGCCGCTTTTTTTAACATTTATTCTTCACTCCGATATACCTTCGATTATCGAGATTTAATATAGATGGGCTATCTAATTCTCTCTCTGGAAAGCAAATTCTGACGTTGATATCCGGCCATTAACACTCAACGACCTAACGCTTGGGCGGTGCGTGAGGAGCGCAACATCAACATTAGGTTACGTGGGATACTTATACATAGGTATATATACATAAATTCAGTACTTCTCCTGAACATCGCGTAATTCAACTCCGTCTCTATCACGTTTAGCGTCACCGAGTTCAGCCAATTTTGAACTCTTCCATCGACCATCCTCACTTCTGTTACGATCTTCGCAAATACACAGGAATAGGGTGTCCACAACCATCTGAAATACGCGTTATTTGTTATTCGACAAATGATTAAAATAAAAAAATATTTACATTCAACATTTTATATGTACTTATTATTATTATTAACTTAGTATCCAATTAAAAATTAAGAAGCCTTTGGGGCAGCGATCAACTGTAAAACTCAGCGATTATGAATTTGGCGACCAAATTCTACTAAGGAAAGTTTATATAAATCTCCTCGTATATGTTTAAATGGTTTCCGTTTCCCCCTTCTAATAGAAAAAGCGCAATATCTAGCTACGCATGGAAAATGAAGTTTCTTAACACCAAGTTCATTCTGCCTACGTTACTATACTAATACAGAAGGTATACAGCTATAAAATAAAATATTTTTAATATAAAATATTTTTCTTTTGTTTATGTGTATAAAATCGAAATGAAACACTGGTCTTTTTATTGGGTGCAATTCAACGCCGCGCTTTGCCTTGTTATCAGAGCGAAGGAATATAAACATTAATTTAATTTCATCTGGGGATCGAACTGCAACTACAACCTGTTGTGTTTACAGTCACGCTTGTGCCCCCGCGCTATAACAGGCGGTTAATAAGTTTTTATGTAAATGAATGTAAAAATAATTTACTAACAAAATGAATACTAAAATCGATACAAACCTCATATAAAGACAGCATACAGTGAGCAATAAAGAATGAATAAATACAAATAACGAGTGTAGGTATAGCGTAAAAATGGAGGTCAGAGTTGCGTTTTAGTAGCAACAGGCCGACAATGCCGGTGACCGCCGTCACTATACATTTACCAAGAAATAATATGAAGTCACCCACACTGTTTATTGTAGCCACTTGTAATGCGTTATTAACTATCGTGCTAAAAGCCTGAAAAAAAAAATACTCTATATGAAAAAAGGATAAAAAAATGTAGGTATAATTTAGATAACTTAGCTGATAAGCAATCACAAAATATTAGCTTTAATTCATAAAATAATAATATTAAATTTAAAATTCATATTAAAGTTTTTTTCTCTAAAATTTATTTGGGCTTCGGACAAAGAAAACAAAATTTCTACGTATCTAGCAGCTATAAACAAATACAAAGGCAAATATAAAACCCGAGTTAAAATATTTGCAGTCTGTTCTAAGTATTTTATTACAGACCATTTCCCTGATCGTTTTTTTTTCGCAACAATAAAGCCTCTTTCAAGCTCCATAACTCGAGTTCGCAACGACTGAGCCACCTTCATATCAGAGCAAGGATTTTAGGAGTTAATTTTGAATAATCGAGCACACAATTGCGTTTACGTCATATGTAGTGATAATAATACTCTTTCTGTAATACACTTTTATATTCTAAAAATAGCATTTGATCGCGTGTCGGTCACCCACATTCACAAAGCATTCGCAGGATGATCTAATAGATTACGTAGACCTCAGCAGTAAATGAGGATATGAATCATAACAATGTGGTTACTTGACAACAATTTAGCAGCGCCTCGATAAGGTTAAGTTTTAAAAAATACATGAAATATAATTTCAAACTAATTATTTATCTATAAAACTCTACTGTACAAAATAAAGGAAAACATTTATAATGTATAAAATGGTATCAAGTAAAACTTTTAGGCCATCTTTTTAATATCTATAATTTTGACACACCAATAATTGCCAACGTATTATTTAATTAACAAAATTAATTGAATGTAAAAAATACAAAACAATATTTGATATTATAAAAATTAAGCGTTTTTAACTGTTACGTTTTGCGATGATAGAAAAAATATGTATACATTACTTACTTTAGCCGCCGCCTTACAGAAGTGGCATCGTTCAATGGTTATAATCGTATAAGCATTATGATTCAAGTAGCGTATAAACTTCTCAAAGCAATATAAACAACAGATACCACACTTTAAGCCACATCTAGCACACTCTGATCCCTTTTCAGCTCTTGCTGTGAGTCTAAAATATAAAAATATCTTGTAAACAAATATATAGCACACATAAGAATTATATTGGAAATTTACTTTACTTTAGATTTCTTTAATACTGCGCGTCTTAATATCATATTTTATATAACTTCATTTTAGATTTGTAATTAATATTCAAACTGAACATTTTAATAAATAATAATAAAATTGGGAAATGCCTACATAACAGTAAAATAGACGTTATGTTTTTCAAAAATTAAAATAATAAATATGAGAAATGTGTTCATTGTACTCACTTTGCATGGATGTATGTGAGAATCAGTCTTGGTATTTTAAATATGGCAATTAAAAGTGAGCCTTTTGCGACGGAACCCAAATGATATTTCAAAAGCTTTCCTATAGAATATAGTACCGGCGACGAATGTGCGTGTTCTCCTCTAAAGAAAATAAGTAAGCGGTTGTACTAACATAGAAATATTTTATGTGTATATATACAATATCGTATACCACCTATGAAAAGTATGCCTTGTTACATCCTTAATTTCAATAAACTAGCAAACTCGCGCGGCTTAACGCCTTTCTTCAATATGAATAGACATTTTATGTTATTGAGTTGTATTTGAAAAAAAAAAATATTAATATTTTTTTATCTATATTTAGCACTTAATAAATATATTATCTTTCTATGTTTGTCCCACAAAAATCAATTAAGCTATTCCGGAGATTGACCTGGACAATCAGAAAGACGGACAAAAATCTTGCGCCAATAAAAAAGCTATTACTTTGATAAGTTTCCTATCAGATTCGAAAATTTGTATCATTATAATAATTTCATACGAAAATAAAGTAAATAAGTGAAAGCATAGACAAGTAATTAAAAATATTTCAATTTACGTTTGTACCAAGCAGAGTCATTAAATAATTAATGACACAAAGTAATTAAACATTGCCCTACTTATATAAACAAGCACTCTGACTTAATTAATTCTCTACATACACGTAAGTTTTCTTATATATATTTTATTTGTACACAACATATATTCGTTTTTAGTTTTGTGTTTGTAACGTTTTGAATGGCGGTGTTCAACGTCGCGCTTTCCCTTTTTATCAGAGCAAAGAAATAAAAATATTAAACTTTAATTTTCTCGAGTGATGATCGAACCGACAACATATAGCCTTTGCAATCACAAAGCTAGTTCCTGACACGACAAGCATCAAATAATTAAGATAAACAAAATTGATAAACGAATAAAATTTTACCAAATTACTTTAATATAATATTGATTTCAATACATTTTTGGAAACCCGAGTCTATGGTCATGGATAGATCGAGGTAGGGTCGGTCCGTCAGTTGACAAAATTATACGATATCTTAATTGCCTCACATTCACATACTGCCATGGATTCTTGCAGAATGAGCATACTGTATCTTGGCTTTTGGATTAGTGGATTTGAGATTCTCTACCTTGACTACACATTGAGTTCATGTAGTGAAATTAAAAAAAAAACATTAAAATTTACCTAAAATACCAATGTGAAACAGCTCCTGCAATAGTCATTTGTTGACATCCCAGTATAAATTCACTCCCCCACACAAGGCATATGAGACACATCCACCACATGCTCTTAACCCACATAGGATCAAACTGTATTGGTTCTAGTAAATAACCTAAAAATTATCTATTTATGTTAATTTTAAAAATTAAAACAAAAATGTTCCTATTTTGCCTTTACTGTACATCCAGTATAAAAAACAAGGTATAGATATTTCTACCAGAATAAAAATAATGTAAAAGCTATAGCTTACTTTTTAAACTTGCAGTTTTATTTATATTCTGTGCATGAATAGCTACACTGTCCACATGATCTGGCATAGCAGTACCGTTAATAAAGAAATTAGTTTTATATGGTATGCCAGGATAATTTGCAGTTGCCAAACATACCTAGGATATATAAAAATATAAACATTAAACATAGCTGAAGTCAATTTATAAACATTAAAACAAATTTGTTTCTAACATAAGCATTAAGGTTTATAGGTAAAAAGCAAATAGCAAATTACAATACATTTAAATAATGTATAACTGCCAAAACTTAATAACTTATTAAAGAAAAAAACTAATTTACTTGTATGTACTTACAACAACAAGTGACCAAAATGCTAAAAATAGGACAAGAAAAAAAAATGTCACAATAGGTTGAAAAAAGAGGGCTGGAATGGAACCCAAGCAATGGGCTGTTTCTTTGAACAATTCTGCTAAAAACGATACTCGAGATCGCATTACCCACACCAACAGTAATAGTATGACCTAAAAAACAAAAAAATACTGTTAAAATTATCCTATTAATATATAAAAAAGAGGTGGACTAGTTTGACCTGTCTGGTTATTTTGTATAACTTTATAATGAAGCTTTCCTGTGTCACACATATAACAGTGTAAATAAACAATAAATGAATAAAAGTTACTTATTGTGCAGTACTCTGGTGGTCTGAAACTGCTGCTGCTGTTCTACCTTGCCAATACAGAGTATTATAACTAATTAATGCCCTAAAATGAGCTCACAACCATCATGGTTGCACCATAGTTACATAATATAGACTTTATTTAATTTAAACTAAAAATATCAAATCATCTTTTACGTACAGTTACTTAATACTTACAGTTATTATTGTAGCTATGATAGAATACCACAAAAATGCTTTCTCATTTTTCAAAAATTCCTAAAATGAATAAAACATCTTTAGAAAAGTTAATATTACTTTAGAATAAACATTTTTTAATGTATTACTTACCGCCAAAAAAATAGTGGTATCAGAGAAATCTTTATGTTTTGTTCTCAATTCATAATAAGTATACCATAACAAGACAGTACCTGCTACACTTACAACTGATATTATAATCATAAATATCCATGACACTAATGATGCTAATAAATGTAATATGGAAACCATAATCAAGGAACAAACTGGAAAAAATACACTCAATCATTTTTTTTTATTAATAAAAAAAAATAACTTTACTTATTGTATGCTACCTAATAATACTTACTAAATGCCACTATGACACATATAACCATTTCTTTCCATGAAGAATAAAGATCAGAGAGCATCTGCTCTATAGTATCCCAGCTATTGAGTAAATCGTAGAAATCAGTGAATACTTTTTCAACAAAGTCTTTAGTATGCTTTGGAAAACACCTGTTTAGCAATGGAAAGGAGTCATATACAGGCAAAGTTGGACATGGCCCCATATAATTATGAAAATCTTTTGTATTTGGTACATTATTTAAATTTATGTCATATGTACAGAGACTGGATCCAGTTGATTTATAAAATTCTTGGATATCTGTTATTGATTCCATTCGTTTGTTTGGACATTGTTTAACACATATTTTAAGTGATCTTCGAAGTTCTTTTACATCCATAAAAAATAAATAACTCTTATCAGCAGTACTAATACCAGCCAGTGGGAAATTCATAAGTTTTTTATTATTTTGAACTCCACAAGTATTGCCATAAGAGTCGTAGCCATTTATCAGCCTTCGAGGATTTCCATAAACAAATGATATCGCAGCTATTATTATCTGAAAAGAAAACAATATTTAAGGACTTCATCTCCATATGACGATATATTAATTAAAGAAGAAGAATAATAATATATTTCATATTTACCATTAAAATCCAAAATATAACATAAATAACGAGCCACAAAACGTCTGTACAGCCCTTCCGAGGAGTTTCATTTTGAGGAGATATTTCACTTTGAGTGCAACCCATTATTTATTTAAAAACTTTTATAATTTTGTTGTACACATAAAGATATGGTTATTCAAGTGTAAGATCTGGTATTAATATTTTCAGTCTTATAATTTTAAACATAGCGTACTTATACATACATACTATTGCATTTCCACTACAAAACTACACCTACAGGTACAGACACACAGACTGGTTATAAATTTGTGAGCTTGACGCACAGAACCACAGAACACAGAACACATTAACCCAATGGGCTTGACGCTTTAAAAAGAGCAGCGTAAGTAATATTACTTTTCTCATTTAATCGTATATAACCAATAATTGGTGAAGTAGTTTTCATGAAATTAAATAAATTAATATTAAATATTAACTATTACTAAATTGTAAATATAAACAAAACGCATATGTACCGTTTATACGATTATCGATTACCATATAGTTTTTACGTATTCTATATTTACTGCTTATTGTTAGAAATGTCATTGTCACAGCTAAAATGAAAAGCGCTGTCATTTCAATTCTATTTCTATGAACACTATTTTGGATTAATATTTCTTAGATTGTAATTTGTAACTTTCTCAGTTCTCAACGTAAATAAACAAATAATTGACATCTAATCTGTAATTTTAAATAAACTTGCGATGAATTTAAAAACATTATTAAATTTAAATACTAAAAGTGTCCATTCTTATATAAAACGAAATTTAAATTGTAATGTGTCCAGCATAACCAAAATACATAGAGAAATTTTTACAAGAATGTACCCTACAAAAGTTGTATTAGCAAATGGAGCATCAATAAATATAAGATATCACGAACCTAGAAAAATTATTAAGGTAATATATTTGAATTATTGTTAACTATAGTGTTATATTTCCATCTTTTAAACTTTGATATGTAAATAATTGGTATATTTATTTTTTTTTTTTTATTCTTTCATAAGCTACCGTTGGACTTGACATTACTTTCGGAAGAAGAAAGAAAACTTAGATTAGAAAAGAGGAAACCTAAAAGAAAAGTGAAGATCACTGAAACTGTTGAAGATAACTATAATGCAAAAAAATATTTAAAATATTTAAAGAAGTAAGACATATTACAATATATGAAGAATATATAGATATACATATTGGTTAATAAATGGCTAATTGATTTTACAAAATAAATAATAGAATAAAATATGTTTAGAATAAATGAGTAAACAAATCATATATTATTAAAAATCCTTATGTTTGATTGTAGATGTCTTTAATTTGTACAGCAACAGCAATAGGTTGTTCTTAACAGATATAGTTTAATTTTTTCTCTACAGTAAACTCAATGTAACTGTACTCAAAGTACTCAATGTATGTTAGTCATATAATCATATAATATATAATAAAAAAATGCTGAACACAAATCTATATTAACTATAGATCTATATTAACTAGGAGTGTTCGTTATAACTTATCACGTATAAAAATAAGTAATATTGTTAAATAATGAATATATTTGATACTTCGTTATAACGAGTAAGAGTGAAATATTTTTGAAGCGTGATATTATGTGAGAGTGCGATGTAACGACGCGACATCTCACTCACACGAGTCACGTGACCCGTGTGAGTGAGATGTCGCGTCGTTACGTCGCACTCTCACATAATATCATGCTTGATAAATATCCAAATGTCGCACTCTTCTTTTCTATGTAAGAATCGAAAATGTTAATAAGGGAATGTTTGTAAATTTTGTCAAATTCAAGTTATGCTCTAAACCAATTGGATAAGAATTATAATAGTCATGAAATTTTAAATTAGTAATATTTAAAATTTCGTAAAAATAGGTAGGTTTATTAATATAAAATAATCAATATTAATGATAATAATATATTATATATAATTGATGAGTCTACTTATTTACAATTTACAAATTAAAGTAATTACTAACTGTATATTATTATTTATAGGTAAATTGACAAAGACGTACTCTTTTAATGTGTTAAAATAGAAATTATATAATAATAAATAGAATGAATCCACATAGTGCTGCCACCACTGTTTATTGTATACCAATACGTAAAAATATCTAATATCTTAAAAGAAATATAATAAGATGAATATATTACATTCGCAAAATTGATGTATGATGTAATAGCTCAGTTGGCTAGACAACGGTGATAGTGCTTTGTTGCCCTTGTTCAAATCTTGTAAATATTTTTTTTTATTTTTTACGTTTTGTTTTTTTTTTTTAATTTATTTTGATTTTGTTTATAATATGTTTATTTATAATTTTCAACTTTAATAATTTGTTTTTCTAGAACTTTAGATTTTTTTACTTTTTTCTTTCAGTTTGTATTATGATCAAATATAAATTTCATATATTATGATTATATAAAAATGCTCTTTATTTCACGCAAATGATTGAATTTTATTAATACGTGAAAATATCTAATTTTTTAAAATGTATATATATTAACTTTATATATTCATTTTAAAAATCACCTATCGTTAAATATATTCAATGAATATATTATCACGTAAAGAATAATAGGTGATTTAATAGTCGCATATTGATATTTAACGTTTACAAAATGTAGCCGTTGCGAACACTCCTAATATTAACTATAGAATTGTCTACAAATCTATTAACTATAGATTTGTGTTCAGCATTTTTTTATTATATACACTATGGTTCCAAGTCTAAATCTTGTACCATCTTTATAGATCTCTAAAGCTGTTCTTGGGCCTACCCTCTACCTAATTGACCTGAATGACCTTTGTTAGATTATCTACCTGGTCTTTTGTGCTCAACTGGCACGCTCGGAACGCCATAACGAAAGAACTGAACTGAACTGTACCTGGTCTTAAGCTCGGCATTCGGCCGAGTCAGCCCTAATTGCTGTTATGGACTTGCTGTCTCACTTTGAAGACTAAGAGGCACTCCTTGAAAGCTTGCACTAATTTTTGTAACTCGAGGATATGTTTGTGTACTCAAGTTGTCATTGTGTAGAAAATAAAATACTTTGGTGCTAGGATTTGCAGCCCTCTCATGGTCTAAATATATAAAACTTATAATGTCCGGAGCCAGAAAACTTTAAATTTACCATTTAATTTAAAGAAAAATAATTCAAGGCCATACCTTCCATGCAAATTATTTCTAGATACATTCATGTATACATAGTCTGAATCTGAAGAGCCATGGCTAATAACACTGATAAATAAAAGACAAGTCAAATGGGATGTTATTATATTATGTGAATGTGATTACCATTTTCATTCCATATAGAGAAGTACAACGATAACACTAAATAGGTGGACTATAAGATTAATAGTACTACTTTTACATCACGCAGCCACCACTTAATTTTACATAAATATGGGGGGTGGATGCTTATTATCTTAACATTAATATTGCATTAGCTAACCTAACTTATGTAAATTGTTTAATACGAATTACTTACGTGCTTAGCTTCACGCTATATCCCTAGTGGGGTAGGCTACGGTCTTGGCATACCTCTTTTGCCTCGCCCACTGTCATCAAAATCTTCATACATGCCCTACGAGGAATCCTCATACTTTTTACGTGACCTGCAAAACACAGTATCGTCGATACTGTGTTTTCGAAACTCCCCCTCCCTCTTTTACCACTCACTTTTCCTTGTGAAATCTTTTTTGCCATTCTTTCTTCACTCATTCGCCCGACGTGCCTAAACCACCTGAGCACGTTCTTCTTCAGTCTCATTGTGACATCCACGCTAGGATCTATCATTCTGTGTATCTCTTTATTGGGTATGCGATCAGCTAAACTGACTCCGCATATCCGACGAAGAGATCGCATCTCATTACAGTATTCATCTTTCTTACATTCTTCTTCTGTAATACCCTCATTTCGCTGCCGTATAACAGCGTCGGTATCTACACTGCATTGTGTACGGCCAAACGCCTAGCTATACTGACGTTTCGCCGTCTCAGCAATGCTAGTTGCATTGCATAGGCTTCGTTTACTCTGTTACCGGCAACAATACACCTTTCCACATCCGTTTCGTATCTTCCGTCTCTGCTAAATATACATCCCAGATATACTACTTTATTTACTTGTTCTAAAATCTTATCATTTACACTGATCTTGCATTCTGTCCTTTCTTCATTTTATTTAAATATCAGAACTTTCGTCTTATTCGCTTCAGGCTTAGACCATTGTACGTTCACCCTTCTTTCAGAGTGGTAAACAATGTCTGTAACTCGCTTTTTGATGATGAAGCACTGCATCCTTAGCGTACAGCAGGCAATTTATATTCGAGGTACCCTACTTTCACCCCCATGTCACTTTGTCTCACTCCATGAAGACAGCTGTCCAAATACAAATTGGACAACCAAGCTGACATGGCGCAACCTTGTTTAACACCTGGATTGGATGTCAAACCAAGGCGACATGCCAGCTCCTACTTGCACACAGGCTGAGTGATCTCTGTAAAGAGACTTTACAGCCTGTAGCAAGGGTCCGCTCACATTGTACCGGGGCAGTATGCCGATAATCTCTTTCTTACAACCCTGTCAAACGCCTTTTCCAAGTCTACAAAAGCACACAAAACTTTTTGGCTTACTGCCAAAAATTTCTCTGTGATCATGCGGAGGGAAAAGATCTTATCCATACACCCTCTTCCAGGTCTAAAGCCCTGGCCTTCCCACAACGGCCTTTCGGATCTATCTTGCTTGTCTCTCTTATCGCTTATATTTTAGCATTTACTTTACTACATAAGCTAATCAAACTGATAGCCCTACAACTTGCGCAATCTATCTGTGAACCTTTGCCTTTATACAAAGGCACGATGACTGCACCTCGCCAATCGTCTGGGCCCTCCTTCGATTTCTAGCATAAATTGCACAAAAACCAGAACAGGTCCAAGACGCGTGACCCACCATATTTGATCATCTTGGCAGTAGCTCCATCTACTCCCGTTGCCTTGTCACATTTTAAACTTCATATGGCACTCTCAACTTCGGTTATACTGATTTCGCCATCAGCTATATCAAGACTCAGTGTTTCGCTGTTACTTAGGCAGGGGCGTCATCACATTCATACATCTCCTTGTAAAATGCCGCCCATCGCTGCAAAACTTGTGGTGGTTCTGTTAAAAGATCACCCTCCTTCGATAGCACCCCTTTCAATCTACAGGTTAACGAGCAACTCCGGGTACCACTCACTTTTCGCCAGAATAGCTTCGTGTTTTAGCAGCTTAAACTCTTTCTTTCTTATCTCTCTCATGCTTTTATCTTTACTCGAGACTTCATAATCCGGCCATATTTCTTCTTTCTTTCTACTGCATCTTTCACTTCAACTATCAATTAGGAATAGATCAAACATTGTGTTTGCCACAAACAAATTCCTAGCAAATTTCCAATATAAGTTCCAGCCTCATTCATTCTCTCGTCAACATACTTCTTTCCTTCGTAACCGCTACGTGCAGTGCCGGCCCATCCGTTTAAATCACCACATATTATTAGTTTCTCATTATCTCTAACACTACCTGCGATGTAATGCGCTTGTTTAGACCATGTTATAATAAAAACTGACATTAAACGCATTTTGTCCCTATCTGCCTATCTAGATCTACCTAATTAAAAAATAAACATCAGCGTATTATTTTGAAAAAATGTATTTAAAAAATATAAATAGTAGTGTGCGCCTGACACCTTGATCGATCTCGAACGTAGAAAAAAATACTAGAGGTACGCGACTGTGTGCGCGTGCTGTACGTCTATTAACATATCCACCGCTTTTGGCAGTGCACTTGTATCACCGAAAAATTAAAATGATGTTTTACTAGAATATTGATTATATTATAAACTTGTGACAGTGAATAGTTATAATATACAAGAAGACAGGACGCGCTCTTAGCTTTTCTTCTGAATGAGTTACAACATTGAAATGCAACGTTGTCAAGGTTTCAGTTATTAGATAATCTTCTGATGGCAATTTGCATGAACGTTTTAGTGAAAACTTGAATATTGTAGTTATGTTGTCAAGAAAATATCTACAAATGTGTTGTCTATTTTTCGTGCAAATCAGATTCTACATCATTAACAATAGAAAATTATTGCAATTATGTAAATTCTGCGTTGGCTGAGTCTAGTTACATATTGCTCTCATTAAGAATAATACAAATCTCTTTTTCTAATATTTTTTTTTTCAGTTTTTGCACACATAAATTTCATTCATTTACTAGTGGTAGACCTCAGTAAAACGTCGATTGAGGTAATATTTATTGTTAAATGTGTTGGTGGCAAATATTCCAGCGTACGCGCCGTAATATTTTGTGGCAGAACCACATATTATATCTATTTATAATATTTTATACTTATATATTCCTATCCTATTTATAGTACTACAACTACATACATACACATAAACATACACATGAATATACACACCTTAAAATACTTACCTGAGATTCACAGCAGCCGCATCGTCGTGTCGTGTCGTGCCGTGCCGTGCAGTGTAAGAGGCTTCTATAATCACCTGCTGATGACACAATGCGCGGGAGCCGATCACGCCAGAACCGGTCGCCGTCGCCCGACCGCGAGCAGTGCTACACCGACTTCCACGGCATACGCACGCCTCCGCTCTTATCGCTCACCTACCTTGCTTACGCGACGAACTATCTATTCCTTTGTGCTTACCGCTATTTGTTGCTTGTGCGCTTTATATATACTGGCTGCAATAAACTTTTCTACAGTGAAGTGCTTGTGTTTTACTGAACTGCCTTCTACACCATCTAAAGAACACACGCCTCACCACAAACTGGTGACCCCGACGTGATCGTTTTATTCAAGGAATATACTTGAAAAATCAATATCAAGTAAGCCATAGCAAATTTTTATTTTATTTTTTATATAAAGAAATAATGTCTTTGTCCGGTCATTGTTCGAAAGAAGAAGGTAGGAGCGACAATGAAAACAAAAATCCTTTTACACGATTCGACATTGATCGTGTCGGCGTACGACTTCCCCCGTTTTGGGCGGAAAAACCTGCAGCGTGGTTTGCTCAAATTGAGGGCAACTTTTTGCTGTCAGGGATCAAAGACGAAGACACAAAATTTTATTATGTCATGTCTCAACTGGATCAGAGGTACGCAGCCGAGGTTGAGGATATAATTTGTAATCCGCCGGAAAAAGATAAATACAAGAAGCTTAAGACCGAGCTAATCAAAAGACTGTCCATATCAAGAGAGAAAGAGGTCAAACAACTCTTGATTCACGAAGAACTCGGTGATAGACGTCCTTCACAGTTTCTCAGGCATCTGCAACACCTTGCTGGACCAAACGTTCCAGACGATTTTATAAAGACTATCTGGACTAACCGGTTGCCTGTTCACCTTCAGACTGTCGTTACCAGTGGAAAAAGCGCCACACTCGAGGAACTCGCAGAACTAGCAGATCGGGTTCATGACGTGGTAGTACCGAATTCATCGCAAGTAGCTGCTGTTGGATCTTCAGCATCTTCATCAGCGATGGACAAGATGGCTGCTGAAATCGCAGAACTAGCGCGACAAGTGAAAGCGTTAGCTTCCAACCACCGACCGTCAAGACCGAGACAACGTCACGACAGTTACCGGCACAGGAACCGTAGCCAATCTGGGAAACGCACTCAGTCGAATTATAGGAAGCTTATAATTTGTTACTTTCACTTTAAACATGGTGATAACGCTAGGAAATGTATTAAGCCTTGTGACTATCAGGGAAACGTCAGCAGCAGTCACTAACGTCGACAGGTGATTGCTACAGTCTTAAAGATCGCCTATTTGTTACAGATCGAGCCACAAAAATTCAGTTCCTAGTGGACACAGGGAGCGACTTATGCGTGTTTTCTCGGTCTAAATGTAAAGAGCGACGACCGCAGACTCACTATACTCTGTTCGCAGCTAATGGAGTATCAATACCCACATATGGCTCCATTAACTTCAATCTGAACCTGGGTCTTCGACGGGAATTTTTATGGGACTTCGTTGTAGCTGACGTCAACAAGCCAATCATCGGCGAAGATTTCTTGATATTCTACAATCTCATCGTTGATTGCAGGAATGGCCTTCTTATTGACAACAGCATGAAGTTAAGATCAACCGCAGCATCAGCTATTTAGTCGGCTGACATTGCTTCCGTCAAGACGACCAATGGTCATACAAAGTTTATGCACCCGCTCCGGCAATACCCGGATGTCACACGCCCATCCGGGATGCACAGGGCCTCTCATCACAACGTTGAGCATCATATTGAGACAACGCCAGCTCAACCAGTTTTCTGCAAACCTAGACGTCTAGCTCCAGACAAGGTCAAGATTGCGAAACGGGAAATAGAGGCAATGCTCAAAAATGGTACAGCCAGGCCATCCAAAAGTCCATGGGCCTCACCATTCCACCTAGTCCCGAAGAAGGAGATTGGAGAATATTGCCCTTGTGATGATTATCGCAGTTTGAACGCAAGGACAGTTCCAGACCGCTATCTCATTCGGCATATCTACGACTTCAGTCATGCCATCTCTAGTTGTACAGTCTTTTCCACTATAGACTTAGTTAAAGCGTACAACCAGATACCCGTGTGAGCTGAAGACATACCGAAGACGGCGATTACAACGCCATTCGGATTATTTGAGTTCCCGTAAATGACATTCGGGTTAAGGAATGCAGGACTAACATTTCAAAGGTTTGTGGACCAAATGACGAGAGGACTAAATTTCTGTTACTGTTATCTAGACGACTTTCTCATATTTTCCAAGGATGAGACGTCACACTTGGAACACCTTCGACAGATTTTTGCGAAGCTTAAGGAGTACGGGATGGTTATCAATCCAGCCAAATGCACTTTTGGAGTCCCCGAGGTAACCTTCCTGGGTTACAAAGTATCAGCTGAAGGCGTCAAACCACTGGAAAACAAGGTCGACGCAATTAAAGACTTCCCAACACACAGGACGATAAAAGAACTCAGAAGATTCTTGGGAATGATAAATTTTTATCGTCGGTTCATCCCAGGTGCTGCGAAAATTCAAGACCCGCTGAATGCTCTTTTGATCGGATCAGTAAAGGGATCACACCCAGTAGAAATTACTGGTGACACCATGACAGCCTTTGCAGAAAACAAAGATAGCTTATGTCGAGCGACAATGTTAGCATACTCAGATTATGACGCTATGCTAGCCTTGGTGACGGATGCATCAGATATAGCCATCGGTGCAGCATTACAGCAGCAAAAGAACGGAAAGTGGCAACCACTGGCCTTCTTTTCGAAGAAACTGAGCCCAGCACAGCAAAAGTACTCACCCTATGATAGAGAGTTACTGGCTATCTACGAGGCTATAAAGTACTTTCGCCACATGCTAGAAGCTCGGCACTTTACGGTTTTTACGGACCATAAACCATTGTGCTATGCCTTTCATCAGCGAAAAAAGAGTTCGCCTCGACAATTTCGCCACTTGGACCTTATAGCTCACTTCACCACAGATATTCAATACATCTTCGGAAAGGATAACGTGGCTGTCAGCCACCACGTTGTCTAGGGTGGAAGAAATCGCCAAACCTTTAGACTTAGCGCAACTGGCAGTATCTCAAGCTAAAGACACTGAATTGAAAAGTTTAGTTGATGGTGGATCATTGCTGCGTCTAAAACTCAGATCTATACCTGGAACAGACTTGAAAATATATTGCGACGCCAGTACAGATATTGATAGACCGTTGGTGACGAGCGACATGCTACATCAAGTGTTTACAAGTCTTTACATTTTAAGTCATCCAGGTGCTAAAGCGACTGCCAAGCTTATAGCACAACGCTACGTGTGGCCAGGCGTCAATAAAGACACGAGAGAATGGGCAAAATTGTGCCATTCATGCCATCGAGCCAAAGTAACCCGCCACGTCACAGCTCCACTTGGGCAGTACAAGCTACCACGAGCTAGATTCCAATGTGTCCATATAGATATAATCGGACCATTACCCTCTTCTGATGGACAACATTATTGCCTCACTGCTATCGATCGATTTACGAGATGGCCTGAGGTGATACCTATTTCTGAAATCACAGCAGAAACCGTTGCAAAAGCGCTCATCATGGGTTGGTTCGCTCGGTTTGGATGTCCAAAACAAATAGTAACAGACCGCGGAAGACAGTTTGAGTCAGCCCTGTTTGACAGCCTGTCCAAAATGATTGGATTCCAGCATAGGAAGACAACCGCCTATCACCCACAATGCAATGGCATCATCGAACGCCTTCATCGACAGCTCAAAGCGGCTATTACATGCCATGAAGGGCAAAGTTGGACAGAGGCTCTTCCACTTGTGTTACTTGGCATAAGAAGTGCTTATAAGGAAGACCTGAAGGCTTCAGCGGCCGAATTGCTCTATGGCGAGACTCTGAGATTGCCAGGAGAATTCTTCCATCTGTCAGAAGACGCATCTACAGATATCACGGATTTCATCACGAGACTGCGCAAGGTCATGTCTGAAGTTCGACCTGTTCCTGCAACGCGCCATGGCGAAAGAAAAGTGTTCATTCACAAAGGACTCACTAACGCCAGTCATGTGTAGGATGACACGGTGAGAAGACCTTTGCAAGCTGTATACACAGGTCCACACGAAGTGCTGCAAAAGAAAGATAAAACCTTTAAAATTCTTGTAAAAGGAAAGGAACAATTGGTTTCCATAGACCGATTGAAACCGGCATATGTAGTCAGCAGTGAAGAGGATAGAACCAGATTACTCCCACTTGTACCTGAAAAAGAAGTTAGTAAACATAAAGACAAAGAAAAAGAAAAATTCAAAGAAACGCAGACAGGTACTTACCAAACAAGATCTGGAAGAACAGTCAGATTCCCAGACTTTTATCGACCATCTTAAGATGGCCTCTGGAGGGGAGTGATGTGGCAGAACCACATATTATATCTATTTATAATATTTTATACTTATATATTCCTATCCTATTTATAGTACTACAACTACATACATACACATAAACATACACATAAATATACACATGAATATACACACCTTAAAATACTTACCTGAGATTCACAGCAGCCGCATCGTCGTGTCGTGTCGTGCCGTGCCGTGCAGTGTAAGAGGCTTCTATAATCACCTGCTGATGACACAATGCGCGGGAGCCGATCACGCCAGAACCGGTCGCCGTCGCCCGACCGCTTTAGTTTATCTTTTTTTCTTATGTAACTGATCAATACTAAATAGAACATTAAATTAAAATCCAATTTTTTTATATATTTTTCAAGAGTCGCAAGTAAATTATTTATAATTTTTATAATGTCTTCATAAAATCTCGTATATCAGTGGTATTATTAAAATTTTATACAAGAATAAAATATTTTGCACGATTTTTATTCAATATTGCCTTTTAAAAATATTTAGTTTTGGAAAAAAAACATTTAGTATCTTTATAGTTCTAAGTAAATCTTACATCTTAAACTGTGCATGAATAGCACGCCTAACAGTCATAGAATATATAACAAGTTCGAAGGCTCATAAAGAACTGATATATTTAATCTGTTGAATTATTTACGTCTATGACAATGTCAAAATTACCAATTCTCAATTTGTTCTTAGGGATGTCCACTTTGAAAAAACATCAATGGTTTTCGATTCGATAAATCGAAACTATACATCGATATATTTTGAATTATCGATCGAAAACATGGATATTTTCTACACATCGATAACTTTTATACTTACATACTTTTTATGAATATTCTCGCTATTATAACAACAAATACCAAGAAATAGAATTCACAGGACCCAGATCAAAATACTACACATTATAACGCAACTTTTTATTTAAACTTAAAAAATAAACCTTCAGGTGGGACTGAAGTTCCTACCATGTTTAAGTAAGCAATTATATGAAGAAGTCTTCATTGTTGAAAATATAGAGCAGCTCGCCGGCCGACATAAGCACAAAACAGTTATTGTTAAATGTAAGTTGTCACTACATTTGGTCATCGGCCAACTTAAATATTAGTATATGTCCACCATTGAATAATATATATATATATTTTTTTAAATAAAATAGAAAAAAAATGCTAATATTTTAGTAATCAAACTTAAGTTTTTGTGAAAATTGGTGGTTAGAATCAATACGATGTTTTTTAATGAAATCTGAAAAAACATCGATACATCGAGTATTTTCAAAGTATTTCAAAACATCGGATCGATTCGATGCATCGCAGTATAAGCATCAATGGTGTTTGGTGTCACTTTGAAAAAACATCGATTTTTTTTCGGTTTGATGTATCGATCGAAAACATCGATATTTTCTACACATCGAATACTTTTATTCTTACATACTTTTTTGCGAATATTTTTTACTATTATAACAACAAATACCAAGTAATAAACACAACACAATTCACAGGATACAGTTCAAAATACACTAAAACACAACTTTGAATTCAAACTATCAATCATTCCAAGAATGTGTTATTTAAAAAATAAAAGCCATATATGAAATTAAGAAATCTTTATTGCGTAATTTCCGTAAGAATAAAAAAAACATTGTTTTTTATTTAGTTGCTAAGTCAACCATAACATATCCTACGCCAGTGTTTTTTTATTGGGAGTCTTTGCAAAAATCGGTTTATTTAAATGTCTTACTTTACGGCGATTTGTGCCGCTTTAGAAAATAAACATTCAGATGGGACTGAAGTTCTTAGCGTAGTTATGTATTTGTAAGCAATTATATGAAAATGTCGTTATTTTTGAACATATAAAGTAGCTCGCCGGCCGACATAAGCACAAAAGATTTTTTTTAATTGTCAGTTGTCACTACTTGTGGTATTAAATATTAGTATACGTCAATCCACTATTGAGTAATAAACATTTCTTTTTTAAATAAACAATAGTTTAAAATTCTTAGCTAATAGCTTAGTAATCCAACTTAAATGTTAGTGAAAATGGTTGGTTAGAATCAATACAATACTTTTTAATAAAATCAAAAAAAACATCGATACATCGCGTATTTTCAAAGTATTTCAAAACATCGAATCGATTCGTTGCATCGCATTAAAGACATCAATATCCGATCCGTACTTGTTCTGTCAAAGAAATTAAAGGTAAGAAGTGTGTTTAAATGTATTTTATCAGGAGAAATATAAGAATTTCATTTTATTGTGCAATTGGATTAAAAAATAAACATTATTTACATCATTAATACGTATTTTTTAAATATTTTCAGTCATAAAATGTTAAATGACTTTGTTTAACCTAATCTTACGTAAGAAATATAGTTAACGAAAATGGGAAATAAGGTATCTGCAGCAGAAGTTAATACAAAAATACACGGTGGTGATGGAAACCCACCACCAGAATGTCCAATGCATAACAAAACCCCAAATTCTAAAGAAGATATTAAGTCACCACCTTCCGAATGCCCTGTTCAGCATGACAACAACATTAATCCTTATAACATGGTAAGTTTTATATAAATGCAATATTTTCCTGTCACGTATTTCCTCATTGAATTTAAACATAGTGTAAATAATATCCATGTTTATTGTGAATTATGTTAGCAATGTATCTACATTAACCTTATCCCAAAGCACAATACTACAGAAAAGCAACTATAAACTATTATATATGATTGATGTTAGATGCCTCCAGCTAATCAACAACCAGCTCCAGATCAACCATTTTTACTTCCAACAAATCGCCAAGTATCAACTATTCCACGTGCCATGCCAGATGGGTCTACTGAATTTTGGGTGTATCCAAGTCAGCAAATGTTCTGGAATGCAATGCTTCGCAAAGGCTGGAGATGGAAGGATGATGATATTAAACAAAAAGATATGGATGATATTATAAAAATTCACAATGCTAATAATGAACAAGTATGAATCAGTAATTTAATTATTTTCATTTTATATTGCACCATATATCATAATTTTCATAATATTTTTACAGGCATGGCAAGAAGTTCTTAAATGGGAAGCATTGCATGCTAAGGAATGTGGCCATCCAAGGCTAAAAAGTTTTGGAGGAAAAGCTACAGACTATAGCCCCAGAGCCAGATTTCGTTCATTGTTGGGGTATGATATTATAACTTAATAGGTTTTAATTTCTTAAATTTATTATACCTGAGGTCTATAGTGACACAGAGGCAATAGCAGAAAAGGTTTGTGGTTTGATCCCCACACAAGCAATCAATTAAATTTTTAATGTATTCATTTCTTAACTTTGGTAACAAGACAAAGTGCATTGTTAAGTTCCACCACTCAACATTCTATGCGTCAAATTCAATGGAAAGTCAGAAATAGATTGTCTTAACATTAGGCTCCAAAGTGCCTCTGCCTATCCTGCTATATGTGGGATACATATATTG
This sequence comes from Eueides isabella, assembly GCA_019049475.1. Lineage (NCBI taxonomy): Eukaryota > Metazoa > Arthropoda > Insecta > Lepidoptera > Nymphalidae > Eueides > Eueides isabella. The sequence goes on from CM032393.1 coordinate 10,157,550, forward strand.
TACTTTATATAAAATATTTTGACAAAATGTTTTTATTTAATTAGTCTTAATTAATTGTAAATTATATTACACAATTCACTCACTCACTCTGCTTCCTACTGTATCCTGCATGTGACAGGGGAGGCAGAAGATACTTGGGAACCTAGTATTACACTTTGTTTCAGTACTCACTTTCTACCAAACTTGAGGCATTGTGTGTTGAGAGGCGGCGCTCAATCTCACGCTTTGCCTTGTTAGAGGGAAGTAATAAATAACATTAAATATTTCAATTAAAAATATTAAATATTTCATTTCTTCGAGTGGGGTTCTTCGACCCATAACCTGTCGTCTTTAATGTCACATGCTTACTCTGTGACTACCCTACCCTACCTACACTACAAGAGTCCTTAAATTATATAATTGATATGTAACTAATTTGTGTATTTCAGGTATGAGTTACCATTCGATCGTCATGACTGGATTGTAGACAGATGCGGGAAAGATGTACGCTATATTATTGATTATTATGATGGTGGTGAAGTTGATAATAAATTTGAGTTTGCTTTACTTGATGTCAGGCCAGCAATGGATTCTTTTGAAAATATTTGGGATAGAATGAAAGTTACGTATATGAGATACCGTTACGAACTTATTGGAGAAAAGAAGAATAATGAGTTAACTAATTAGATAATTTTAACCTAGCATAGTTTGCCACTAGACATTTTATATAAATTTATTTTGGATCATCATTTAATCCAGTTAAAATTGTAGAATTAGTGATGATAAATTAATTAACCGAACTATAATGTGGGGTACTTCTGTCGACACAAATTGTCACTGCAGTAACTCTTTGTGATTTTAATTATTTTATTTTGCATTAGAGTTGTACTTAGTAGTATTATAAAAAATATGTTTGTTACCATTAAAAATGTATGGTATTTAACATAACAATTTTAACGTTTTGTTAATATAAATAAAGAATATAAGCCATGGAGAATATTTCATAAAATAGCAATAGATGATGTCAAATATGTTTGCATATAATACAAATACTTGAACAGAATGTGTCAACGATCTGCTCCAAATCTGTCATTGTTGTGTGCCCTATTTTGTCATATCCTATTCTAACAATAAAATGTTATTTTTTAAATTGTTGTTTTATGTTTAAATATATATAGATTTAATTTATTATTTGTTATAACTCATAATCACATAAACATCTGGTTATAATTTTCATTATTTATATAATTATAAGAAAAATAGTGTTCAGATGCTGCTGCCTCTGAACTACGATGGCCTCTAACCATTGTATTAGATATGGTGAAATAATAAATAATACAACAATAAGTCTTAACATTTATTTAAATATACAAAGTAATCTTATTCTATACTTAAAACTTGTTGACTTTGTGTTGCTCCTTTACATTCATTTTTAAATATTTCAACTTGTTGCTCTATATAGCCTTCAAAATTATTATAAGGACAACTTGGAAGAATTTTATACTTTGGCTTCCCTTTTGAGCAGTGGTAAACAGAACGAAGAGTTAATATAGGAGGTTTTTCTGGAAAATTAGCACCTGAGGAAGAAAAAGAACCTTTATAGATATAAAGATGTCTATAATATACACAATATATTCTAAAAATAATTGACTAACATTCTATTTCTATTAATTCATTGGATTAAATTGCATTTATGTGCATCAACTAAAATGTAATATTTTTTCATAAAAATATAAAGGACATGCAGTTTGTTTCAAAACCCAATCATCTCTATGTAATGGACCAACCTGTGCTTATGCATTTATTGATGCAAAGAATATATAAATTGTGTTTATATGTATTCTACTTTTGCAAAATATGCACATTGGGAGCACCAAAACATTTATAAAAGAATGAAATACCACAAATCCTAACTAGTTGGATGTTTATCTATATATAATTTTTTATTGATAACATCAATAACTTTTTTAGTTTTTACTAAATGAATTTAAATTTCATTTTCTTTTCTTTTAAAATCTATGATTTTTCTGTCATCTTTGAAGATGACAGAACTTTACTGGCATGTAGCAGGGTGAGCTGAAAGAACCTACTTGTCTGATTTTGAGACATTCCATTTTATTGAATTTCATAAAAATATATTTGACAAAATTTTGATGATTATAGCTTCTAAAGCGTAATAAAAACCAAAAATCAAATTGTTCACCTATATCAATTTGTAAAATCCAATGAAAATCATTCATTTCAAACAATAGTGCTGCACTGCTTGCATCATGTTCTAATATGGCTCCTTCATATTTTACAATAAGTTGAGCTAATAATTCACGCTTCAATTTGTCATTATTGATAAGATCATGGATCTGTAATATAATTTAATTTTATGTTAAATAAAAATAATAATTCGTAAGTTTGTCATCATTACAAAGTTTATAAACAATAAATGACCAACCTTGTTATTTAAGATTTCTGTAACCATTGGTACATAATCCATTAAGACTCCTGATTGATGCATCCTTCATAAGCAATATTATATATTAAAATTTAGAACAAACATTAATTGAAATATTTTATAATAACATAATCAAAATTGTTTTAGTACAAGACTTACATAGGTAAAGTAATGTTTCCCAAGACTTTTGTAAGAAATGGTGACAGAATCAACTCTGCATTAGTAGAGTTTGGATATCTCACAAGAAGAAGAGCTGTGTCAATGCCTGGATTTAGGTCAAGTCTGAAAATAATTACATCAAGAAAAAATTACAAGTAGGAGTTTCAAATTTTTGTTACTGTAATTAATCATTATAATGTTTAAAATATTATTTGACATTTTATATATACTATGTATTATATACATGATTTTATATTAATATAATATATTAAGTATATCATTTACCTATCATTATATAATTCAGGTAATCTTGATGTATCAACTTTTAGTTTAATTAGAAATTCAACAATGTGTCCCCCAACCCACACTTCAACATCTTGTTCAGTTGTAAGGGCATTGCCTAATAAGGCACTATATTCAAAAGATGCACGAGAACCTTCATCTTCATTTAATTTTTTGACCTGTAAAAAAAAATATTGAAATACACCACAAGAAAAATATACTCATAATAGTAATCTCATGTTACAATTAATTACTTACTTGATGAATTTTATACATATTGATTAATTGTGAAATAACATCACTCAGCGATTTTGGATCATTTGCATCCCAGTTAGTAAGACTAGGAACACCATTAGCTATAAATTCTTCATCAGCATTGATTAAAAAACTTTCATCATCAAATCTAAAATCTGGAGCAAACCAAGGGGTAGAAGGATCGAATATTATGTCCCATTTTAATTTTTTGGAGCAATATGGTAGCACTAATCGAAATTGATTCTCTAAAGTATTTGCACTGCCCCCGACTCTTTCTAAATCCACTTTCGTTTTGCAAAGACCTATAACAGTAAAAAATAATATTAATGCGGTATTTAGGAGGTAACTTTTATTATTTATAACTTTTTTTACATACCTAATTTTAAGTCATGATATATATTTAGAACGTAAGGACGAAAGAGTGGAGATATTTCACATAAAAATCCATAATTTTCTGTTGTCATTATAAAATTGTACAGATATTATACATGTAGAGTGGAATCATATAGTATTTTTATCGAATAATGCTTTGTTTTGATTTGTGACTCCGCGATTTATTAACAACCAAATGTCAATTGTCACCTGCTCGTCTTCATTCTAACAATACAATCACAGAGAATACAATGCCCGATAAACATCGATTTTCAATGAATATCGATGTTAGATGATAAAATATCGATGTTGTAAAACATACAAACAACGACCCGCCTTTTCAGATGGGTCCTTGTGAATGTTGAGAAAATATTTAATCAAATAGTGGCAATTTCAAAACGTAACGCATCACAAATGCCTCCACAGGTAAATATAATTATATGAAACGAGGTTAAAAAAAGATTACAGCTTATAATCAGCACAATGATATACATTTTTCCTTGATTGCCGATAACTTTTATTTAATACGGAAAGACATATTTTAGTAGATGTGAATTTTAATAATATTTAAACGAAGAATAATTAAATACAACACTAATTATCATTTTTTAGTCAATATAAAATCCATGTAATCCAAAATGTTTAACAATTATTAATTTAGTATATATAAATATATATTTATATATATATATATATATATATATATATATATATATATATATATATATATATATATATATATATATATATATATATATATATATATATATATATATATATATATATATATATATATATATATATATATATAAATATATATATATATATATATATATATATATATATATATATATATATATATATATATATATATATATATTCCCTCTGCCTACCCTGCTCGAGCGGGATACAGCGTGAAGCTGAAGTATTTTTATGATTAACATTTTTCAGATTCCATAAGCACAATAGACCTTGGTATGTTTCTATTTCTAGAAGTTGTCCATTGTTTCATTATTTGGCCAAATGCTCATTGCTAAGATGGGGTTGTGACCAATTTATATAGATACTAACGCAGAAATGCAGAGCAGTGACACAAAAGCTTTCGGTATTAACTCGAAAACGAAACTGAAACCGAACCAACGTGTAAACACGTTGCAGACGCTGCCGAAAGGTCTCGCAAGCCATTATTTTAGCCATTGGGGCTGTGGAAGTTTGGCAAATTGTCACAAGCAAATAAATGCTCTTTAACATTAGGGCTATGTTCCGATATACACTGTGAGCACTGCGCAGTATAATGGCAAATTAGCATACTGTGATGTCGTTTCTTTATAGTCAGTTATACTGGTTACGATTTAAAACGAAACGCGGGCCAGTATACTGTCGTTCTTGTTTTTTCACGCTATTTTCAAACGTTAAGTTAAACGTTTTTAATTTAATGTTTGCTTAAACGTTCTCTGTTAAATAAGAAAAGTTATTGTTTGAATGCTTAAAATAAAAAATATTTAATGTTGAATTTAATTATAATTTAAATAAATTTCTGATATTAGTAAGTATCCTTTTTATGTTTCAAAAAGTATTTTTTTACAAATACTTGTAAACCTATAAAAAAGATTATGTATAGTTAAAGTTAATATTTTGTTTGCAATCAATAATAGTATATTAATTAAATTTTAAAAAATATATTTCGACAAATAATTAATTAAATTAAATAAATTGGTTAATAATTAATACAATTAACCACAAATTTTTATTTGTAAATAGATAACTGGTGTTAACTACATACAACTCACGACAAGCTTGTGATCACGTGACCAAAGCACTGCGAGTACCTTACCTCGAAAATGCCAGTGCTCACAGTGCAAAAATGACGGTGATTTATGACGTCATATATTTCCGTAGGGTACTGTAGCATTATACTGGCATTCCATATCGGAACGAATTTTTCACCTCACAGTGTATATCGGAACATACCCTAGATAAAACACCATGAAAGAAATAATAGTAATGTAACGGTTGTCAGTTAGTTGGGGCCACATAACACATTAACACGATGGTTTTACTTTTAGCTATTAAACATGTTCGAATGCCAATATCTGCTATTGATATTCGTGAATGTGAAATCTCAGGTTTAGTTTTTAAACTGGGCGTCCATTATTCTAGCTCATCTATCCTATCATCCCATCTTATCGCTTCGATGGCATTGTCGGTTGAAGGAGGTGCTTTCTGTTTATATTTTGCTGTGAGAATTGCAGTTATTTTTAAAAACGTATAAAAATTTGAACACAGCGGAATTTGAATCCACTAAAGCGATATATTTTTATATATCTACGTCAATATTCTTAAACTTTTCTTTGAAAATATTTAAGATGTTAGCTGACTGTAGGATGATTTGTACTTATATATGCCTTAATTAAAGCGCCTAGATATGATTTTATTATTAGGACTATTATCTTTATTTTTTTGAGGCCTATCGTTGCGCAGCAGCACAAGCGCGTGACAAACCGACAGTTTGTGGGTTTGATCCCCACTCGAAGAAATGAAATATTTAATATTTTCAATTTAATTTATTGTTTACATTTCTTCGCTCTCGTACTAGGCGTAACGCAGTGTTGAGTTCCGCCAGTTAACACACAATGCCTCAAATTTTGGTGGAAAGTAGGGAATGGAAGTGGAATGGAGTGTTTTAACACTAGGTTCCCAAGTTCCCTCTGCCTACCCTGCCATGTGCGGGATACAGCATGAAGCTGAGTGAGTGAGTGATCTTTATTTTTAGGATTATTATTTTCATTTTTCGTTTTCCTTACTATTATCTTTTTTTTAATTTTCATGTTCACAAAATAATCACAGGAATTTTGGAAATACAAATATATTAACTAAGTTTCTTTCAAACAAATATATTAACCGACTCCTATTTTAGGATCTGATCATCATCGTAATGTTTCAAATAATAGAAATGCATTTTTTTTTTGTTTCATGTTGGCATAATCTCATGACATGATTCAGCTGATGATGATGATAATAACCCAATCCTAAATGGAGAAGCAGGATGTTGCATTTAGCGGTTAATCTCAAATATTATAGGGCCTTTTACACGGCTATTTGGTTACTCTCAAGTTATTCAGGTAAACTAACAATTTTAGATTAATTTCCTCATGGTTAATTTATGTCATTAAACTTGTAAATAATAATTTATATATTCTATAAAGATTAATTAATGAACTGAATACCAATGTACTTGCCATCAGTTGCACTAAATAAGACAGACTAACTTTTGAAAAGGCTTCCCTCCTCTATCTTCAAATGGAAATAACAATTGTGTGTTGTTGTTTTAAGTGTGAAAAAAAAACCTTCTTAATTATTGTTGTTTCAATAGTTCATTTTACTCAATTATCATAAAAAAAACAAATTACTTGTTCAATCTATAGTTAATCCAATCATTAGCTCAAGTCTGTAATCAGTAATTGCAATAAAATATAACTCTTAGCTAAAAATATACATTTACAGCATAATATTCTTTATTAAATAAAATATATTATGTGGAAACTGCTTATTACTAGATATTTTACTACTACTGTCTATATACAATCAATTTACTATAAATTATATACAATATTTTCTTTGAAAAAAATCTTCTATATCTACAAGAGGTTGAAAACAGTGATAGCAGCTACTGCTAGAGTGCAGTAAGATTTAATATAACATAAGTGGATAAGACTACAGAGATCCTTTGATTTCTTTATTGTTTATATGCTAAATGATTCTCCACATCCACAAGTACCTTTGATATTAGGGTTATTAAAGACAAATTCTGCAGAAAGTTTGTCTTCGACATAGTCCATTTCAGTACCTGAAATATGATAAATTTATTTATTTATAGTAGGGGGTAAATATATTAAGGTACTAATGTGTTATTTACAACTGATTACATAATACAATTGAATTAAAATTTTAATAAAGTGATGCTCTTGGATAAAGAAACATATTTACCTAACAGTGTAAGTTGTGCTTTCTTATCAATGATTATGGTCACACCATCTTGTTTCACTTCTTCATCAAGTTTTCCTCTTGCAGTAGCATAGTCCAATGTATAAGACAAACCATTACATCCCCTTTGTCGGACACCTACTTTTAATCCGATGAAGCCTTTAGCTTCTTCTTGGGACATTATTTCCTTAACTTTGTTTACAGCTGAAGGAGTCAGTATCAGTGCAGCTCTTGAAGGTAACATACGCTTTTTGACAGCGCGAACCGTTGCACTTGCAATTGTTTTAGTAGCCATCTAGAACAATAATAAAAAGGTACATTCATTCTATTGAAAACCATACTGCAGTATTAGGAAGAAAAAAAAATATCACTATATAGGTTCATTTAGTACACTACGCAAATGTGAGAGGTGCGTCAAATATTTTGTATTTAAGATTTCCATAACTTAAATTAATATGGTTATGAATACGAAATACACACGAAATACCTTAAATTTATTTCAATAATTTTTTACAGTTTTTAATTTTCTCATATTGACCTACTGTCATATCAAATGGTAAGTGTCAAACCTTTTAATCTACGAACCTTACTCTATATAAATAAATTTTACTCTGTGTCAAATATTAAATGAAATAATGTCAACTGTTCTTTATTTTATTTAATTACAAAAACAATATTGAAAAAAAAAAACATTTCAATTAGTATTATCACTGTTGTATGTAAAAAAGATAATTTTATCAACTTATTCAATAGTAATTTTTACATTAATTTGCCACGTATCTCGCATCTGGTAGGGTAGACAGAGGGAACCTACTTAGTTCTACTGTTCCGATCTTCACTTTCCATCGAATTTGAGGCATTGAGTGTCGAGTGGCGGTCTTTAGTGTGAAGAAATTAAAATATTATAAAAAAATTAAAATAAGGTATTTATTATTTTAATTTTTTCTTACTTGATATCAATGTCAACAGCCATTATGGAGAGATTTTTTTTTATAAAAAGGAAAAAAAAAGTATATTGATAAAAAATCCTGGTACGAAGTGCCATCATCACGACCATCCCATTATAAAATAAAACCGTTGTGACCATTCGTACTGGCAGCACTGATTGCCGTCCAATGTTATTTTAGTCTGTGGTCTTAAGCGAAATCACTACGAAGTACAAAATTATGATTTGTGAATGACACGTCAGGCTATTCGTTGTTCATGTAGCGCGGTAATGATTTTCTTCTTTTTAAATTGAATAATGATAAATATTTATAATGGGAGGACAAAAGTTTGAATATGATGAGAGTGGAGCGACTTATTTTTATTTTGTATTATCGTTTCTTGCCCTTGTATTAGTACCGGCTACATTTTATTATTGGCCAAGAAAACGGAAAGAAGGTAATCGTTTTTTTATTTTCCAATAGTAAGCATTAAACTATGTAGAAAAAAAGAGTCAAATTTTATTTATTTAAGTGTTTAAATTGTAAGTTAGTTTTTAGCAGAAGTTATCGATGAATAAATTAATGTCACGGTACGGTACTTATTTCTAATTTGACATACCTACTCGGAATATATAACACGTTGATATAGTTTATTTTTTAACCATTTAGAACTATTTATTATAATGTATTTATAATGAACACTTTCAGATCCAGCGAAACAAGCAGAACTATGTCAATGTCCAAATTGCAAACAGAAGCAGATTGTTATAGAACAGTCAGAACCATACAAAAAAGTAAAAAACTTTTTTGTTATGTTAGCAATAATATCAGGATGGCTATTATTTGCATTCATTGCTGTTAAAGTTTCTCAATTTGATTATGAAATGTCAAATTTCGATCCATATGAAATATTAGGTTTGCCTCCTGGTGCAACTCAAGCAGAAATTAAGAAGTCTTATCGTAAGCAATCTTTAATCTTGCATCCTGACAAGGAGACAGGAGATGAGAAAGCCTTTATGAAACTCACAAAAGCATATCAAGTAGGTATCTCATTATTTATCACAACTAAACAATACAATTCAGTGAAACCTGCTTATCTTCTGACATCAATGTATATTTGAAAAACTACAATACAACTTCATTGCTTAACAATATGTACTAACCTAAAGTCTGTATGACTCACTATTCCCAATAAGACTTCTGTTCCCCACATTTTGCCAATTTGAGATAGTGTATGTTGAATGCTGGATCTCAATGTTTACATTAAGAAGAAACAAGTGAAAATATTAAATATTTTATTACTTAGAATGGGGATCTCAACTACACACATTGTGTTTATGTTTATGTATGCATTTGCAAAAGTATGGTGTAGAGCCACAATCCCTAATCATTATCAAGATTATTTTATTAATATTATATATTTTGTTGCTTTATATAGTATAGTAATAAAAATCGAAAATTGATAAATATATACACATTTTATAGGCTCTTACTGATGATGAAGCCAGAAGAAATTGGGAGAAATATGGTAACCCTGATGGCCCTGGTGCTATGAGTTTTGGTATAGCTCTACCTAGTTGGATTGTTGAAAAAGAGAATAGTGTATGGGTGCTTGGATTATATGCTTTAGTATTTATGGTTGCATTACCTACAGCTGTAAGTATATTATATATTTTTTTTATTTCCTTAATTATGGAAACTTTTTATAAATAATTTATTTTATCAGTTTGTTCGCAAAAATAACTATTTACTTAATAAATTATTTTTTGGTCAATATGTCTATAAGTTATACTACTTCAAGGCAGAATAAATTGGCAAAATATTATATTGTTTAGAAAGGCAGCTTAACACCTTTTCCTATTTAGTAATGTAAACAGAAATCTTAGTGTTAAGATACTCCATCTTCTGCTTTCTACCTGTATTGCTGACATTGCACATTGAGTAGAACTCTCCCTTATGCTTCAAATTGTCTGGCCAGAGATGACACATGGAATTAATTTATTGCCACCATTGGGAATCAATTCCATACCAATTAAGTTTACAGTCAGAGTCCCACTATACAACAAAAAACACTAATATTAAATAGTGACAATATATAATTATATATTTTTTTAATATATACTGCACATAGTAGTGGAGGCATAGAACCTAATATTAAGACACTCTGCTCCTACTTTCTGATGAATTCACTAGACTTTGTTCAGCTTTGCATATATTGTTAGAATTTAGTATTTTTTTTGCTTCTCTTACAGGTTGGTACCTGGTGGTATCGCTCGATAAAGTTTTCAGGCGAACAAGTTTTATTAGATACTACACAAATGTATTTCTACTTTTGTCACAAAACACCATCAATGCCTTTGAAAAGAGCTTTAATGATTTTAGCAGCATCCTGTGAATTTGACAGAAGACATAATTCCGAAATTATTGAAAGAGTTACAGATAATGAAGAAGTGCCTATGGTATGTATAGTTTTTTTTATAGAATTGTTAAGACAATGTGCCCACTTCCTGCTCAGTCTTTTTGAAAATGCATGTTGCATGTGAGAACTCACATATGAGATTCTTATTTTTATACTGAATTATCAAAATATAATAGTGACAATAATATGTGTTTTATGCAGATATTTATAATATGTGTTTTATGCAGATATTTCTTTACCAAATTGTGTGTCAACACTATATATGGAAAGCTTATGAGATTTTTTCTATTGAGTTTTGGGAATGAAATATTTAATATTTACATCTCTTCGGTCTGGTAAAAGGAAAAAAAATAAGTAGAATGTAGGAAATGGAGTGCTCGAACATTATTTTTTTCTGGCTGCTCTTGGAAATAATGTGAAGCTGAAAACAGGACAATACGAAATATCAACACAGATACTGATACTAATGTCTAATATTTTTTTTAATCATGTACATTAATGGTACCAAAACCAACTATCAGTAAACAACAGTTGTGTGTTTGATTGAAAAGGATTGTTCTTATATCGTCATTATGGTAAGCATTAGGCTCTACAGCAGGATACAGCAGAAATATTCAGCTTAAACTCTTTTTTAGCAAAGTCAAAACGTGAGTCATTTGACTTTCCTTAAAGGGAAATTACATTAAATAATTGTGCTTGTATAGGGTCATATGAGTGTATTATATGCAAATGCTAGTATAAAACATTTACCTATTACATGACCTATTTACCTATTGAATGACGTAGTTACTACGTCATTGTAAATATCTCAATGTCGAGGAAATGAAAATGATTTATTTTCACAAACAGAGATTACAGTCAGAAGCTTGGCTGTCAACTGTCTCATAACCATTGATAATATATGTTAAAACTCTTGATAACTAGCTGCTACGCGAACTGCCGAACCTGGGCGAGAAGAACAAAGAGCAGCCGCTCTGCCGTCCATACAGTATAAAGGCCCGCGCGCTGCTCCACGCGCACCTGCTGCGCATGCGCCTGCCGCCCGACACGCTGGAGGTCGACCGCCGGTACGTGGTGTCGCGGTGCCCAGATCTCATTGTGGAGATGGTCAACTGCGTCAACCAGCTTATTGCTTTGGCGTACGCTAGACGGAGTAAGTCAGTTCAAATTTTTTAACATGAATAGTTAAATTTGTATGACACAATAAACAAAAACGTTAATTGTAGTATTGTAACGAAAACAAAAACGTTAATTGTAGTATTGTATCGTTTTCATCTCTGCATTTGATAGTTTTTCGTTCGCAATTTTTTTGTGAATATGTATTTCAGGATAAACAAAATAGGAGAAAAAATTGTAAATATTCGTAATTCTAACTTCATTACATATTATATAACCTCTTTATTCTAACCACATATTATATGATGGTGTTATATATTTTTACTTTAGGTAATTTACTTAATGTTTAGAATTGTAAAATCAGTAGTATTATTAATTTTCTGTGATATTTACATCACTAAAATATACAATACATATTAAATATGTTTAACAAAAATTAACTATTTATTTATTTCGTTATTTTGTTTCAGTACCTCGTTTACCTACTATTGGAACAATAGAAAATTGCATGAAACTATCGCCTATGATAGTCCAAGGCTTATGGGATAAGAAATCGCCAATTCTTCAACTGCCTTACATAACAGATGATCATTTAAAATATTTCGTTAATCGTAAAAAGCCGATTAAGTCACTTTTACAACTGGCCCAGTTGTCTGGTGACGAGAGGCGGCAAGTAATGCGGTTCTTGAATGACAAACAGTACGATGACGTCATGAAAGTGCTAGGCAATATGCCATACATACATTTCCAAGTAAATACTGAAGGTATAACTTTTTATATATATTTTTATATTTATTACAGTTTTTCGTAGGCAGAGAGTGTTTGAGGGTTAAAACACTTTATTTCAATCCTCCCTAACCATTAAATTTGAGGAATTGCGTGTTGAGTGGCGGCGCTCAACGCCGCGATTTGCCTTGTTACCAGATTGAAGCAATAATATTTTATATCTAATTTTCTGTCTTTTTGTCTTAAGTGGGTACTGAATCCATAACCTGTCACTTTTACTATCACACACTTGTCACCATGCGCCACAATAATTACATTCATTCCACTTTCTATTCATAATTGTTTGATTATTTATTTTACTTTAGGTAATTTGGAATAATATCTTGTTTTTAGAAATACAGTCTGAACTCTTTGTAACATTATCCTTTATAACAATAAACTCCCTATAAAGTAGAAGTGAGCACAACTTGGTTATATTGATTGATAACTCCATATAATGATAAGTCTCTAACAACAAAAAATGAAATAACAACAAAAAATGCTCAGTCCCTTTGAGTTTCATTATAAAGAGTTTATACTGTAATTCTAAAGGCTATGTTTATATATTTATGACATTTTTTTTAACAATGCAAACATATACAAAAAAAATGTTATACTTCTTAAATATGTGCCATTGTAAATGCGACGGACGTGATATCGATTCCTGCTTGGAATTAATTATTTTTATATTTTCAGTAATTGACGATGAGAACTCTACGGTAGTGACGGCTGGTGCCATCGTGACAGTGACGGTGTTCCTGCGAAGGACCAATATGAAAGAACTCTTTGGTGATACCAGCATTAAAGAGAAAAATGTTATGAAGTAAGTTGGTGTTTATTAAAACTATAAATTACAATACTATTAGTCTACTAATTTATAATCTAGTGAAGTATCAAAGTATTTCAAAGTACACGATAATTATTAAAGGGTAACTTCGTTTTTTTAGAAAATTAGGCTATTAAAATAATAATATGACCTATCACAGCGCAGAGGCTATTATTGTAAGGGTGACTTAATAATTCGGTGTCATAACACCAGGTTCCCAAGTTCCCTTTTCTTATCTTGCATTGTATAAAATACCGCGTGAAGCTAAAAAATATACTAGAAGTAGCTTATACCTGTGGCTTTATCAATGGTAAACCATAAAATGTAATTAAGAGTTGTGATGAATTTCAATAGATATTTGACATATTTACATTGAAATTGCTAGATTGAAGTTAATATATAGCCTAAAATCTTCCTTGATAAATGGATCATCTAAAGTTCCTGAGGTTAGCATGTTTATCCACAAACACTTCAGATTAACAAAAATAGTATCGATAAAACTAAATTTAAACCTTTGATTACTTTTAAATGATTAACAGGTAGTAAATTATAAAAATCTTATTTTATTTTAACTCTGCATACTACTACTACTTTTTACATACTACTATTGGCTATTTTTTTTCATGTGTTATTTTAATCAGTATCACTAAATACAATGTACAAGAATATGCATGTATTTCTCTTTTTAAAACATGTATTATTTTCAATTTGTGATATAGGGACGATGATGAAATCAATGAAAATGGTGATAAAGTTGAAAATGACAAGAATGACAAGAACGAAAAGAAGGATGCCAACAAGAGGCCGGTGTGGATGAAGCAGAAAAAGCACGCTCCGGCTAAGAAAAGTAAGAAACCGGCTCAAAAGCAGGCGAAGGTGGCCCCCGCACACGCTGCCCCTGCCCCCGCCCCACCCGCCGTCAACGACGTCAAGCACAAGGAAAAGGAACCAAAGAAGAAAGATGAAGAAGGTAGTTTCACGCATTTTTTTGTTTATGCGAGGCTGTCGTAGCGCAGCGATGCAAGCGTGTGACTGTGAATGCGATAATTTATAAGTTCGATCTCCACTAGAGGAAATGAAATATTTAATATTTTCCCAAAGTAGAGATTGGAATGAAGTGTGTTAACACTAGGTTTCAAAATGCTCTCCTTACTTAAGGAGCAATAGTTTTAGGTTTAGAGGCAGAGGAAACAAAACATTATGACACTCTGTTTCCTGTGCACCAGCAAGGTTTTGAAACATTGAGCGTTGAGTGACGGAATGCAACATGAAAAGAAAGTGTCTTTTTTATCAAATTCTACTCGATGGAGCTTGAACCCATAACTAGTGGTCACACTCAGACTTTTGTTTCTGGTTTGAGAAGAGTAATTAAAAGTCCACATAACCAATAAGAGCTTTTCTCTTTCTTTACTATTTTTTTCAGTTCTTTACTTTAACTTAAATTGATTATATTTTAAATACAAAATAAATTTTTATTTTTTTATTATCTTATTAAATGTAAAACAAGAATACTATTACAAACAACGTAAATACAATAACATATAACACACAGGTCAAGGTGATGAATCGGAAGACGAGAACTCAGACTCCAGTTCATACAGTTCAGAGTCGGGCGACGAGTCGCGCGACAAGTCGGCCGACGCGCCCGACGCGGACGCCGACGCCGACGACGACGACGACCAGTGGGACAAGTTCCAAAAACGTTTACAGAAACGCGAGCGTTTGGAGGGAAGGTCCAAGAGCTCGCATCCTGTGCATTGCCCATATTTCCCATTGGTTTGTGAATTTATTATTGCATTTTTTTGCGTGTTTAATGGTATGAGGTTCATCTATATGTTATCTATGGCAGGATTTCTAAGGAAATTAATGCTTTCACTTTTTGCCATCATAACGCAGCAATGTTTCTTTTTCCAATATACAAATTTATTTTAGTCATCTTTCAATATGTATTATAAAAATAATGGAGTGTTGTTTAATTAGTCAAGCTTTCCCTGAACACCGTGTAAGTGTCTGAACCGTATAAAAATAAAATAATGTTAATGTAATTGTGTAATAACATTTAATTAAAAAGATGACGCAAAACTCATACAAGATTGCTGGAACTCTAGTTAACTTGCAATCTATTATTATCTTACAATTATAGCTGATAGGTGAAAGTTGGTTATAGACCAGTGGCCCGTGCTGGCCCGTGCTGTAGTGTAGTACTGTTGTGATGTTCTCATGTAATTTGCCAGGAGAAGCAGGAGTACTGGTGGTGCTACATCTGCGACCGCAAGTCCAACACGCTGCTGACGACGCCGGCGCACGTCACGGCGCTGGTGCACGCGCACGAGCTGCAGCTGCGCTTCACGGCGCCGCGCTGGCCCGGACTCTACACCTTCACGTGTTGCTTGCGCTCTGGTACTTTACATCTTACTACTCCAGGGAATCATCACTGACTGACTGACTTGTATATGGAAGATTGTAATGGCGCCCAAAATTGTGATTTGTCTGTTTGTCTGTGCTTTTGTACGCGCTAATCTCAGAAACGACGAGCCATCCTTCAGCATATAGTGTATGTTTTAGTTAAATCTGGTTATATTGGTTGTTCACATAGAAGATAAATCTATGCTATCGCGGACTTTTTATTAAGGTGAACGACCAAATCATACATTGCTTTCATATGTCTACCAATCGGCATAATTTTTTCCGAAAAAATGCAAATTTGCGCAAGCGCTCTGATCTGAGCACCTTAACATTTTGACGATTCAAAAGAAGTACATTTTTTAATATGTTTTCTATAAAAGTAATAACTGAGCTGGCTACTATTTATTTCGATCGTGACAGATTCTTACATCAAGCTGGAGCAAGAGCAGGAGATGAAGCTGGACGTGAAGGGCGCGGCGGCCGTGCCCGCCGACCACCCGCAGTGGGACCTCAGCGAGTCCGACTCGGAGAACAACGACGAGGTATTTATTACACGGAAAATTATTCATAATATATTGTTAATTAATATTCATAAAATATTGTGAGAATAAATTTCAGAAGAAAAAACAAGAATAAATAAAAATGAATAATGAAAAGGTATATTTTGAAACATAATAAGGTATCTTTTTAAATATAACAAAAAATACTTTTACAAATTTTAAAAGTATTTTTTGTAATCTTTACGCATCGCACACGGCAGGGTAAGCAGAAAGAACTTGGGCACCTAGTGTTAAGGCACTCCGTTCCGGTCCCAATTTTCCGGCGATTTTGAGGCATTGCGTGTTGAGTGGCGGCACTCAAGGCTGAAGATATCAAATAATTATTTTCATTTACAGTCGTAAGCTTGAACGACAGACGAGAGTTTATTGTTTGCCAAACAAAATGTAGGATTTAAGATATTTTAGATGATTGATTGAATTTCCGTTTCCAGGGCGCCAGTGAGAGCGAGTTCGCGACGGACGACGAGGTGGAGGAAGAGTAGTTTAAATATTAACTTATTTTTATAGAGTTTTTAATGAGGTGTATGAATTATGTATGAATTGAGAGCGGTGAATATAGTAACTTTTATATTCATTTTTTTTTATTTTACCCTACCTTTAAGAAAGATCGTTGCATATTTTTTCCTAATTTGCGCTACTACTACTACCAGATGCATAATTTATTAATATTTTCTGTAAAACTAAAATAATATAGACATGCATACAACCATAATTACTTTTAACCAAGTAAAGAAAATATTAATATACACTCTGTTCGGTTGACTATTTGTGTATCTTAGATAAGAAGAAAATAAAACATTGTAGGAAATGTACATAAGATATAAATATTATAAATATTAGTCCTAAGTAAATCTTCGACAAACGATCCTGGTACATATAAATATTAAAGAAATTTTCATGCCACTTTCATTTGCCAGCTGTTTTACGTAAGTCGTTTCCTTTTGCCGGGCGTTTGTACATATTTCTAAATTTAGACGGGTCGCTATGGCTCACATGAGATCTTACTTTTTATATGTCAACATAAAATTGCTATATCTCATATTTATAATAATTAGACACGCTGGGTCTGGTCAGGGCTGCTTGGTAAGGTTTCCAGTTTGTGTTCTACATGTGTACTTTAAAAATAAATAAATAATCTGTATGTTGGCTAAGGATTACTAATACATATATAATAAAGTAAAATAATACCTGTCGGGTGGCACAAGTGTGTGCCTGTAAAAGCGACAGATTGTTGGTTCGACCACTCAAAATGAAACTAACTCTTTAAACTAACTCTTCAATATCTGTAAGACGCAATTCTTTCCGCGATTCTCAACAATATATATGTTGCCAATTTTACGGGAAAATTGTAAAATATATGAAAACAAGTAAGTAATAAGCGTTTTAGTTTCATAGTTAAGGTGGCAATCTACATATATCTTAATATATTATATGATATTTAACCTGTGTATGAAACACCATAAAATATCGGCAAATAAAACAAGTAGAGGTACTAACAAAAAAAAAAGGAAAAGTAAAAAATAAATGGTTTAGTTTACTTTGCTTACTAAAAGCAATCTGCTGCATCCAATAACCTTTGAAAATATCTTGAAAAGCACGTATCTACTTAAGCTTATGAGTAAATCAGTGTTAAATACTTAAGACGATTAAAAGATCCAAAAGTGGTTTTGCAATAATCTTACTAATATAATAAAAAAACCGTAATGTAATGCATTTGTAACTAAGTTCATATTAAAAATGAATATGTATATGTTTTAGCTTCACGTTGTATCCCGCACGTGGCAGGGAACTTAGGAACGTAGTGTTAAGACACTCCGTTTAGTTGCGTATTGAGCTCAATGTGCATTGCGTGTTGAGTGGCGAAACTGAATGCCTGCGCTTTTGCCTTGTTACCAGAGCATAGCAGTGAAAATATTAAATATTTAATTTTCTTGAGTCGGGATCGAACCTACAACCGTTCGCCTTACAGTCACGCTTGTGCGCCTGCGTCACGGCTTTCCTCGTTCTGTATATGTATATTACAAAAATAATTTAAAAGTTCAATTAAAAAATAATGAACGTGACTATGATTTAGAATTTGCATTTGCAGTCTACCTGTGACCACGGAAATAGTTGAAATGTTCGATTTGCAAAATAAAGTTATACTAAATATACGCGATTGACCCGATTGAAAGAATTTAATTTAAGAAACGGTAAAAAATATATATACCGGAGATCCGGAGAGAGATATAAGTGAGGAATATATCTTAAATTTTATAATTGAAAATTAAAACATTTTAGTTTTGATTTTAAAATTATATTCCTGAGTCCTGCCAGTGTCCTAAGCCTGATTCACTTTGATGTCCAGATTCTAGGCACACTACGGAGCTATAATTTACATTAATTTATTATTCGTTTACACATATGCCTCATTTGAGTAGTATGTAACTTTAATGTTTATTAATAAAATCATACTACAAAAATTAAATAAAGTAAATATATAAAGATGAGCCGACTGCGTTTTATGCGTGTGGCTCAGTGCTAAGCTGCTAAGCTACAGTCTACACAAAGGGATGTAAGTGCAACGAGGGTATCGTCCTCCGAGTCGGAGGCTGCGGACGCGCCCCGCGGGCTGCGGGCACGGGCTCCGGGCAGGAGGCTCGAGGGGAGGCGGAGGTCGAGGGAGGAGGACCGCGGAGGGGAAGCGCCGAGCCGGCGGCGGCGACCCGCACTCGCGCGCCGACGCCCGCCACAGACCTACGACCGAACGACCGACGCCCGCGTCCGGTGTCGTATTACCGCTCTAAATATATCTCGCGCCCGCGATCGCCTATTTGGAAAAGATCGCGCGCCGTGTTTTGAACCAGTGATTGACAGTGCCGAGTGAAGAAACCTTTCCTAATTGACGATATTCCTGTCACAGTGAGTATCCTTGCACATTTATATAGGATGTGACTCGCAAATATTCTATTACCGCATCTCAATTTTAAAATAAACAGCTGTTTCTCAGAATCGATGGCAGTGGTTACGCTGCTAAATTGGGATTTTGTTTTGGATATGGTTAAGGAAATCCGAGAGGCTGTACTGCGGCTCTGTTATTTGAGAATATTAAAATTAAAACTTTAATTTATGTACGTAAGCCGTTCCTTGTTTTCATAACAAATGACTTATTGCTCAAATACCTGAATGCTTTTTTTTAATAATATTATAATCTTGGTATAAGATGAGCATTAATTTTAAAATGTCGTATTAATATTTTGTAAAATTTATTGCTTCCAATTATGTTGAGCAGAATGCGAACAACAATAGGTAATCTAAATATTCTTATTGGACGGACTAAAGCTGGTTTTGCGATGTGGACCATTGCATAAGCAGTTGTATTGTCCGTATTGGCATCTAGTGGGTAGCGAAAAGTATAGAATTCTGATTCATGCTAAATTTTGAGTTGGCAAGAAAACAGGAGGACAAATTTTAAATAATATAAGAAAAAAATTAAAACAGTAATTATTTTTAATTTTACAATGCTTAAAAGATAATGGAAAATCTTACAATTCTTTAAAACGTATTAGGAGACAGTCTTAGTCCATATATTCATAGTAGGTAAATATATGTGGTAGTAAACCAAAGCCAGCCAGTAGTCTAGAGGCGTATATATTTCACACATGAAAGACAGCTAATTAACGTATGGTTACTATATTAATTGTTTTAGGCATTTACATTAGTTTACTGTGATATATTAAACAAAAATAAATAAATTGTTTCCTTTATGGTAATGGTACGCTCAACATTTTGCTTTCCTCTACAAGTCATTGTGAAAATTGTTCAGAATTTTAGTGATCAGTAATATGTTTTTTCATTATAACTCAAGTGATTTAAATCGTGACTGCAATTGCAATTCCATTAAAAAATGCATCGACCTTGATGATTTTTAAATGGCCTGATAAAGTAGGTTACGTCGTAATTCAAATTGTACCAAATTTTTATTATATGTACTACACATATTATATTATAATATGTACGCGTATTTATAGCTGACGCTATTATATATTGTTATTTTTATGCAGTAGGTACGATTTGTGATATCCCAGCATTGGCCACGGACTGTCGCGATGAATCGAACTGCAGACTGATAGTGGGCCGGTTAGACGAGTCCCAGGCAGAGTGCAACGGCCCAAACTAAAGGGATTTTAAAACGTTCATACTTGTTAGCCCTTTGATCTCGTGATGCATACCTATCCTCTGAGCACTACTTAAATTACACTATTCAAAATATATAAAATTTACAGAACTTTTCTAATTGTTAACATTTATTTATATTTATTATTACTAAATGAAATAGGTACAAGAAATGGTAAATGTTTTCTCATCGAGCAGGAAACAACCGGTTGTATAAACGAAGCAGATGAGTTTACGCCTTTCATCTATATACATATATGTAAATTAATTGATAGACTTATTGCGTAGTTCAGTCTATTTAAATGCAAGGTAAATTTTATGTAGGTAAGATAACGTCCAATAATAAATAGATGCGACAGTTAGCGATTATACGGACTTGACATTGTGGTTAGTTTATATATACGTATCAATTATAATTTATATTATTTGTCATTAAAATTCTATCATTTCAATGTAATTATGTACTTAAATGAATATTCATAAACCTATATGACCTGTACATAAACGATAATGCGATAGTTAGGGGGTTCAAATCCCAGCTAGAAAAAGAAATAATTAATAATTATATTTTCCTTGTCGTTAAACAGTACAATAGTGGGCATTCGTACTGAAGTTTCTGTTTGTGATTTAACTACTATGTAAATAAATATAAAATGCAGAAATAAATAAATTAAAAAGAATATGTTTAATTAATACAAATGCAACGTAGTGCAAAATGTGCAAGGCTTACAGAAAAGCACTTTACAAAATTAAAAAAAATATTTTAAAAATATAATGATTTTCTATGTAGGTTTAGTCCAAACAAAACCTATATAACTACTTTTTGAAACGATAGTGGTTTTGGGTTTTCCATGATGACTGACGGTTCTTAGAACGAAGTTAAAAATCTACACTTTATTGTGCACAATACATGAATGTAAGCTCAAATAAATTTATATTTTTACTTAAAAATATACCAAACAAAAGTACAATATACCCTAAATTGTATGCAAAATGTTTGAGTTCTAGAACGAACTAACGTTATAAATTTTAGACACCCAAAAACTATCTAATGATTATGCATTAGGCATGATGTTAACCCAGTTTCAGAGCGGATATATTTTATTGCATATGTGAGGTAACCTTGTGTTTTCCTTATATATAAATAAACATGTAGCATCGGCCACCATGTGCACTTTAATCACGCACACAGGCGGCGCAATGTGTGCGGAATACCTATACATAGTACATACTATACAACTGCTGATAAAAAATATTCTGTACTACAATTTTCTGTAGACGCTACGCTGTATTTTTAGGCATCGTTTATAGGTCCAATATATTAAAAGAATGTTTATTTTATGTATTTTGATATCGTTCCTCTTGCTTGGTAACAAATCACTCAATTTAGAAATTGGCGAGAGTGAACTACATAATTTTTCACCACAAGGCTTTTAACTGTCGACACTGATCTATATAAGATGTAAAGTTTTTTTAAAGCAACTCTACTTAAATGTTTAATAACGGTCAGTTGAGGCCTGTCGTGGCGCAGCGGCACGAGCGTGTGACTATAACCGACAGGTTCTGGGTTCGATCCCCAGTCGAGGAGATGAAATTTAAATATTTAATGTTTCGTTTCTTCGCTCTGGGAATAAAGCGAAGCGCGGCGTTGAGTTGCGCCACTCAACACGCAATGCCTCAAATTCGGCGGAAAGTGGGGAACGGAAGTGGAACGGAGTGTCTTTACACTAGGTTCCCAAATTCCCTCTGCCTACCCTGCCCTGTGCGGGATACAGCGTGAAGCTAGGAAATGACGGTCAGATTGAACACCGCTATAGAATTGGAGGGCAAGTTTGATTAAATGTTCTGTACTCATCTGTGCTTCTAGTTTGTTTCCAATTTGGAAATAATTATTGACAATTTTGGTATTTTTACTAAATCATTGGAATTCGGAATTTATATCAAGGATGTCATGTACTTACATTTATTTAAAAGCAAAAAATAGGCAAGAAGTAATTAAATTTAAGAGAACTTACGAGTACCTATAAACTATAGCATCATTTTTAAAAGAAACATTTTTCATATTTTATACGAGGATAGAAGGTTGGCTAATGTTTAAAGTTAAAATACATTTATTACTTTATATTAAAGTATTTATTATATTTATGTACGTAGTCAGTTCACATAACTTAGACAAATTTTAATATGTTTCTATGCTAGTCCTTATATGAGGAGATATAGTAAATGACATTCATTATATATACTACAAAATATGAAGAATACAAGTTTCCACTGAAATTTTACTCACGGCATCGGACGAATTTCAAAACAATATCCTTAAATATTTGAATAATGAATCATTATCGAATTATACGTATTTTTAATATTCGATTTAAAACTACAATATTATCTCTTATCTAATGTAATCTTTATATTTAAAGTACAGAAAAAGGGAGTGAACGTTAACTAAAAGTAAGAACTCGCTAAATATTAATGGCTTCAATAAACAGAATCTGATGGACTCTAGGTGTCAAGTTTTCAATGTCGTTTAACAAACGAAACGGAAACAAAGTGTTGAACAAAAGAATTTTCATCATTAAACTTCTCGTCATTACCGAGAGATATGGAATCAATGACATTATGTTTAATGCTTTACATTTTTTTTGACTACTCCAAAATTTCTATTTTTTATTTTTTTTTTCTTTTTATCTTTTTTTTCTTTTTTTTTCAGCTTCACGCTGTATTCCGCATTAGGCAGGGTAGGCAGAGGGAACGGAAGTGAAACCTAGTGTTATGACACTCCGTTCCACTTCCGTTCCCCACTTTTCGCCGAATTTGAGGCATTGCGTGTTGAGTGGCGGAACTCAACGCCGCGCTTTACCTTATTACCAGAGCGAAGAAATGAAACATTAAATATTTAAATTGAAAATATTAAATATTTCATTTCCTCGACTGGGGATCGAACCCAGAACCTGTCGGTTACAGTCACACTCTTGTGCCGCTGCGCCACGACAGGGCACTCTATTTTTATACATTAAAAAATACCAGACACTATTTAAAAAATGTCACAATTATTAATAATATTCGTAATGTTCAAATTTTTCTAATAAATGTGTTAGATTAATTAATAACTTTACGATATCTAATGACGTATGTATCGAGATAGCGTCAGTCGATTTTATTAATTCAATAGATAATACTTTTGCTCGATAGTTTAGTCACTATCAACACCTAGAATAAATATACATATGTATATATGACTCATCTAACATATTTATTTATTTACCTCTAATCAACATTGGAAATCAAGCAAACGTGTTTTCTGTTTGAGGAAGCGGTGTATGTTGTTAGATCATTCCGAGAACTTGGACCGTGTACAAAAGAAATCTTGCATTAGCATATAATGACGCATTTTTTGATAATTTCTGTTAGTTTAAAACCTATTTTTATTATTAATGATTAAATAATTTTATTTATTTTATATAACCAATGTTATTGTTAACGCACTAGGAAATTGTCCAAGTAGATATGAACATTTATCTGTTATATTACTTACTAATATTGAATCATAAGAGTCTCGTTCTTTAAATATTAATGTTTATTTATATAATTAGGAATAATCAATTACATCTTAGCTTAATTAAAAATAATACAACTTAAAATGGTAGGATATAACACCAATTAGAAAAAATGTGTAGGTACCTATCATTTAAGATTTCCTAGTAAATAACATTACATACATATAAGTATATCATACATTTTTCTATTAAAATATCCAAGCATGATAAGAATATCATAAGAAATATTAAAAGGTCAGATATACAATTAAGTGGGAACATTATGTAAAATTAATCGTTGTTTCCAAAACTGTATTAAAATCTGCCGAAAATGTCGTTGAAATTGTTGTACAATATCTTAACTTTATTAGTACTTATATGGACAAAATTATTAAATACAGATGTAACAAACGGTAATTAAATATTAAGTTATCTATAAAATTTACAATTCTCATTGTCAACAAGGCAAATGTTTCCGTTTTAGTTTAATTGATATGCTGTTTTTAATATGGTAGGACCCAAGGCAGTTCACTAATATATGCAGTTATCTGCTTTGAATTTTAGAGGCGAGAAGGCCAATCAATTACAGTAAATACCTACATAGTAACTCTTTAAAATATTTTTTGTTGCCATAAGCTTCGTTCGCTGAGTCAGAGGTCGCTTCGATTGGTCGGGGCTTGGATTACTCATAACTGTATCATAGCCCATACAACGTTTAAGATACCTCCCTTTGTGTAGCGATGTATATATTGATCCTGTCTTGTGTATATAAATTAGGGATTTATTTATTTATAAACTGAACCTAATTCATAATACTTACTATAGGTAATAATATTTACATACTGCTTAACATCATTGACATCATATTAAATTAAATAAAGTAACGGCAAAATAGTGATAACAAAAAATAACACTTCTAAGTAACAATAGTAAATGAATAAGAGACGAAGTCAGAATGGGTAAATTCAATGTAACTAACTAACATTGAGTTGAGGGAACGTGCCATTCATAAATATGCCAATATGGCACTGGGATCAATCGTGCACATCCGTTTTGCTCATTCTTAGGTCGTAAGCCAAGTCCTTGTCTGGAACAATAATACTAATAGATGGCTTGCGTGCCTGTGTGCCGTACATTGCGTACGTAACACTCAACGATGACCAATTTATGTAAATACTTTTCTAAATACTGACATATGTATTTTATTTCCCAGCAATTTTTGTACAACACATTGTTAATTTTGTTATATTTATTTCTTACAATCGACGTAATACTACGCTTGACCTATTTATTCAACCTACGTGTACATAAATAAATATTACATAACGATTGTAACCGATGATATAATTTTTTCAAGAATTTAAAGTTATTAAAATACCGAAGTTTTTCGTGTTGGTTATTTGCCAATTTCAAATACATTTGCTTCTTAGCATTTTATCCTAGCCTAAAATTGAAAAGTGTGAAATTAGAATTTGTTTAGCTTTGTAAAGCGAATCTCGTAACGTTATACGATGTTTAAAAATAAAGCTAATTTTACGTTATTGATATTAGATATTGTACGATGTACATAATATTATCGTAATCTGGCCATACATTTTTAAGTAACTGAATTAAATTATTAGTCTCATCTCACTGATATGAGGATTATAAGATTATAAGTGAATCTGATCGTCAAATAAACATTGCATGTATATGAATTAAATACATTGATACTATCAAAATGCATGAAGAAGTCCAGCGATGTATTAAATATACAGTATTGATTATGAAAGTTAAACGAATGTGTTATCTTTGGCTGTAATGTTATCTATTGGACCAACAGCATTTTCAAAGTAATGTTATCAATGAGGCGTCCACCCGAGGGATATCTATAACGCCGCATGGCTTCCCGCCAACTGTTTCGCAATCGCTCTATATTTGCCCATCAAGGTTCTTACGTAGCATTTTGAGGGTTGTTGACATTTTCTTCGTATTATACAATCGGTTTTTTGTTGTAAAAACATGAAATTTTGGAGTCATTACATGGAAAGTTGATCTTGAGACGAGATCTCAGTGACGTGTGAGAAGTGCCAAGTTTACGTTACCGCCCACGATTACAAAAATAATTCGAGGTCACGATAATGTCGACAAGAAAATTTTAAATACCTAAAAGAAAATATTCTTCTCGTAGCACCTGTGAAGATTCGTTACCAAATCTTTGGAAACTGTGAGGACAAAAATAATGTTACTCGGAGTTGTATGTAGTTACGTATAAGCAACAAGTAAGTTGTTTTAACTACATTATTTATTTTCATGGCCCATGTTTGCGAAGCTGCATTTTATATGCAAAATTGTTGATTACGTCACTGATGAAAAAAATAATACTCATGAATTATTTTAAATAAGGTTTTTTCAGCTCACGCTGTATCCAGCACATGGCAGGGTAGGCAGGGGGTACTTGGGAACCTGATCGTTCCCCACATTAAATCACAATTCGGGCATTGCGTGTTGTTGGCGGAACTTAACACCGCGCTTTGCTTTGTTATCAGAGCGAAGAACTGTAAATAATAAATATTTCATTTCTTTGAGTGGGGAACGAACCCTCCTCCACAACCTGTCGCGTTAGCAATCACATGCTTGTGCCTCTGCACCGCGAATTTATTTGATTTTATAATAAACTATATATTTATACAAATAATAAGAATGTCAAATGAAACTACACTATACGTTCAAATATGTCCAGGTTGATAAAATGCAGATAAGGTTTTTCAGGTCGATCATAATTTATTTGCCTCAATATTTGCATAAGTTTTACTTGGAAGCACCGATAACTACCTATATCTTGATATTATTTCACTAAATAAATATTGCGTAATATAAATATTCGAATAACTTTAATTCTATAAAAAATCACAAAAAAATTACAAATGACTAGAAAGAGTTTGCTGTGACAGAAATATAGCTGTGATGGCGCCATGTCTCTGTTACCTTTGAATGCGCTTAAATGCAGTTGACGCCAAAGCTTGCGACACCTCGACCGGACTCGAGCATGCAATATGCGTTTGTCTCATACGCAACCAGATGTAACAGTCTCGAATCGATACAAACTATTAGTGAAAGCAGCGTTCTGTCCTCCACTTTGGTAAAATCAAAAGTATGTAACAATGTAAGCGACTGTGCGACCTCTGAAGGCCGCAGCTGCGTAAACAGCATATGTATCTCGGTATTACTACAGCAGCAATGACATCAGCTCTGTATGACAACAACTGTATTTTCACACATTACAATATACAAATTATATTTTTCCTTTTATTGTAGAAGAAAAGAATTCATTACATTTTTTAGAACTAAGTGTTACAAGACCAATATAATTAGTAATCGATAAATAAAATATAATATAACACGCAAATTATACTATGTGTACATACTTAGTTATTTTTATTTCAATTGCGTTATTTATAGCTATCAAATATATTATTTTTAAATATGGGAAGAGTACAATTAACTAGAGGCCTGTCAGGTGTGACAGGTTGTGGGATCGATCCCAACTTGAGGAAATGAAAAAATTAATATTTTCATGTCTCCGTTCTGGTAACGAGGCAATCCACGACGTTGATTTCAGCACATTAATACGCAATGCTTCCAGAATACGGCGGAAAAGTGGACGGAAGTCTTAAGACACTTCCCATTAAGATGAGAGCGTTATTACGTTCCCAGGTTCACTCTTCCTGCCCTGCTACGTGCTGGATACATTATAAAACACCGTACAACGAAGAAATGTAACGGTAATTACTGAGGATGTTTATTTTGCAAAAAAATATCTCCCACACATCCCGTTTGCTTTCGTGATACCACAATACACAGGTGTAAATATTTATCCTAACACCTACTCGTTAAAATATAATTTACTTTAGCTAAATTTGTAACTGCTTGCCTGGCCATTGCTTGCCAAAAAATCTATTTAAAGCCAAGCAGGCACGACATTAACTTTGAGACATTATTGCCAATGCCATAATGACATAAAATTTAAATTTATTTAAAAAAGCAGATAACATCTGTACATTTTCGAAAGACTTCGTCGTGTAACGTAATTAAAGAAACACTGTATTGTGGTGCAGTGTTTAAGTATTAATAATATAAATAGTTTTGTAATATGACTAAGTTCTTTCCTATAGCACCGAATCAACCATTCTTATAAGACGGTGTATAAGAAAGATCATAAAAAACATTGTATTGCGAGTGAAAAAGTTGTAAGTTGTATTTCGAAGAATTTGTATAACATATAATATAAATTCTTCGAACGTTTAGTATAAGTAACTAATAGTTGTGTATGAATATTATATATTACACATTCTAAGTGCACTAGCTCACTCTGCTCTTAGATTAAATGATTAGTGTCATCTAATGTAGCCTAAAGTCTTCTCAAATGGATATGGTCAGTACTTCATGAGAACAGCGCATTAAACCAAACCCATTTTATAATAGAAGTGTAGAAAAGGATGTATATATATTTTTGTATACATTTAAAGGAGCTTTCTTCATAAAATACAATACAATACAATACAATGAAGCTTAATTTCTTTTTAGAGTAACTTTTGTACTTTTGTATGATTTCCAATCACACATACCAAGAGTAATATCTCGCGCAGGTGACGATCTGCCACTGACCGCAATGTTCCTCGCTTACTCACCTGTGTGACGTCATCGATTAGTGCGTGAATAACAATCTGGTAAAAATCAAACTTCATATTTGATATTCGTTGAGACAACAAATAAAGAAATAACGTTTTACCCGTATATTACACGAATACACAAATCAATGAAATCATCCATCGTATTACATTTCGGAAAATTTTGTTATATTTATAGACATTTCTGTACCTAAATTACAAGGAATCCAATATTGTTCTGTTGACTAAGTTTCATAAAAATAGTGATAACGTAAACGTCATGTAACAATCACTGGTCAGCTGAACAGCTGTCTATTTTTATTACATAATTATATCTTGAGTAGTTTAGGAGCTTACACTAGTAAACATGTATTTGATTGATCTTTTCTATGTGTTGTTAGGTACTATTTAATTACAAATTGTATTATATATACAAAATTTCATATCACCACATAAACATATTTTACAATTAAAAAAAGACAGATAACAACACTAGTTTATTAATTTATAATTCCATATACTTCTATTTTACGATTCTGTATCGATGCTCAGAAATAAAAACAATGTTGAGAATTATACATTGAAATGTGTTCTGTAATTAATGATAATCAACGCAATGTTTTTTATTAAAATCTTATTTATATTTTAGATGCAAAAATTGAATTTCTTCGTAATAAAATCATATTATTAATTATTATCACAGATTGCATTCCTAAGATAAGGCAATCGCACGTACCCGACGTTCAATCACGAGCCACTGCGGGAGATGGTTCTGTAACTTGTTTTTATACATACACAACAATAATACTAAACGAGTTTATTGAGGAAATACTTCTATATTAATTGGCATTTGTCAAATAAACAATAATGTAAATTTAGTTTCTCACTACTGTAATACTTATCAAATGTAATATTTTCTGTGAAACATCGTTATGTGTACATAGCAAAATTATAAAGACTGAATGAATACAATTCATTATTTTATTACCAAGTATTTGCGCCGTATTTAGAAGACTTTGTTGTAAATTGACATGAATTGATGTAGGTAGAGTGTAGACGTGAGAGTGTCAGTTGAACAGCGACGCGTCGTCTTCGACCTTTTGATTAGTGGAGCTGTAATGGACAATCCTGAAGAATGTCAATCACATCGATCTCAACGTATACTCATGCATGAAAGGAAACAAAATGAGACTTGCATTTCACGCTCTTCGCTTGCAGTTGCACAGCCAGTTCACTTTTTGTCATGTTTTTATTATTAAATGTATATATTAAGAATTTTTAATACAAAATTGCCTACTATGAAATTATTGTAAACTGAGAAATCTTATGATAAACTAATCTTTTTTCGCTCTTTGTTTCTGTGAGAGACGTTAATAGGACAGTTATACGCATAAATGTACGAGTATTATACGAGTAGGTGATTAGAAAGAAATTATCTATCGACTAGTTAATGTATTGATTGTTATAGCTATTGTTTAATAAATATAAACAATTCTTAATATTAATCCATGAATTAAAAATATAATTTAGTAAAATGTAATTATAATTTGACGATTAAATGCATACTCATGAAATTATTTTTTGTATTTTTTGAGGAAAGCAAGTACGGCACTTTAACCTGTAATTATGACACTGTTCTCAATACTAGTACTATAAAATAATTATTTATTATTGCAAACTGAGAGGCATTACCAAACGCATATTATTATTTCTGCAGTTCAAAAAGGATATTATGTCTCAGTTGTTGCTATCACAGTTACGCACGTACAAAAACTTTACTAAGTAAATACATATAGGTATATATTTACATATATGAATAGCGCGCAATTAAATTTTCCTTCATTATTCAGTAAAGTAGTCACTCTGTGCAAACGAAGCCTGAAATGTCTGAACTATTAGTATAATTGACTGCCTTTATCAATAGTAAAATAAACAAAAGAATTTATATTCACAATCGAAGATTCAATCAACTCTAATGAAATTTAGAATAGCGCACCGCTGTGAAATCTTTATGGAAACTGATAAATGATTATTTATTGTTTATTCCTTGTATCAATAAACGAAAGTTTTGCTCTCAGCCTCCTTTCACTAATATCTTTCGGTTCGCACTTAGATCTCTGCTGCGATAAAATAGATCGCAATGTCCGAATAGTTACCGACTGCGGTCAGCGAAGCTTTGAGAGAAAATAAATCTTCAATTAGGTCAATCAAATGCCACGCCTGGCTTTTGCTGTAACGTAATTATTTATTGCTTTTTTT
This sequence comes from Eueides isabella, assembly GCA_019049475.1. NCBI lineage: Eukaryota > Metazoa > Arthropoda > Insecta > Lepidoptera > Nymphalidae > Eueides > Eueides isabella. The sequence continues at coordinate 10,188,644 of CM032393.1, forward strand.
GTTATATTGTAGGTATTATGTAGTGTGATAAATAAGAAATTTTCTCCTATAAATATTTATGATAAACTATGTAGGTGAGACCTATCGTGGCGCAGGGGCACAACACTGTGCCTCGGCGCCACGATAGGACTGGGCAAACGACAAGTTGTGGGTTCGATCTTCATTCAAAGAAACGAAATATTTAATAATTTCATTTCTTTACTCTAGTAACAAAGCGCAGTGTTGTGTTCCATCATTCAACACGCAATGCCTCAATCTCGGTGGAAAGTGAAGAATGAATTGGAGTGTCTTAACATTAGTTTCCCAAGTTCACTCTGCCTACCCTGTCCGCAAGAAGTTGTCAAAAAAGTATTAGACACCTATCATCTGGTGTAAAGCTTAAGTCGTCAAGCAGTATTTATATATATTTATGACCAATAAATTAGTGAATTTAACATAACTAATTGAAATATATCGAAATAAAGAAATTATTAACAAAATTTTATCTTCCACAGATGGCACAGTTGATAACTGTGCGGCTGAACAAGTCGGACCAGCAGCCTCTGGGCTTCCGGTTGCAGGGTGGAAAAGACTTCGGAACACCACTCGTCGTACAAAAGGTAGACTAAACGTACTCTGAACTAAATAAATGTAATGCAGCTCCCTAATTTCTCTCAGATTTCATAGGTTATCATATTTTAATCTATCTTCAATTAGTCCTTGACTTATTTACATGAGTGAATTCAAACATATTTTATAAATTAGATATTTAGTTATATTTTAGGTTTTTCTAAATTGAGTTAATGCCTAAACAACGACAATTTAATACCTGCATTTCACAACTTCGGTTATTATTTCAAGTTTTATTTAAATTGTTTGATTAGGCATTTTCTAATGAAAAGTGTCAATGTAGCCACCCACGCGTGGTTAACGACCGATCGATTTGTCGAGACGCTATAATTCGGAAAGTATGAAGGCGTGTTCTCTGTATGCTTTAACTTAATCTAAAGTATTGTACACAAATATATTGTTGTAAGTGTATCAGAATCTGAAAACTCAATTTTACTTTTCAATATTTTATAAGTACTTTTATATTAATAAAAAGAAATCAATTTATTTATGACTTTAATTAAAAAATAGAGAAAGTTGTCGTTAGTTGATTGATGAGTTATGGTCAGCAGTAATTAAATTATATTTTCAACTAACATATACTTCTTGAAAAAAATTAAAGGAGTAACTGTAAAGCTATCTCTTACCTACATATTTTTAAGAACGTCATGCGCAATTCAACTTGTATTTAGTATTTGTCACGTTTTATCAGTTTTTGAGACTTCAAGTGGGTGATTAGTTATCCGAAGGAGCTTTTACCTCTCATTAACGGTTATATGGCCTCGTTAAAGTAGTTTCAACTTTTCTACACTTCAAAGGCCTCACAAGGGTCATTTTAAAAATTAGGTTTACCTTCAGATTTGAATTTAATTTAAAAAAAAATGTTGCTGCATTCGTATACAAATTTGTTATTGAAGTAATTGGATATATTTTTTATTTCTTTTATTGTATGCATAATTTGTGTAACTAATCATTGTTACTGAACAAATATGACGGTTTGTTTGTAAACATACATACATAGCAACATCTCTCTAAGTGGATAGTCTTGTAGAGTATACGGCGGAAGTAGAAACTGCGACCTTTGTGATCTTGGTATAACCTTTACAGCAGTAAGAATATGTTAAAATCTGGAAACTCTTTATGTTTTTAAATGACGCAATCTTTTTGTTCAAAGCTCTTGTATCGTCTTAGCATTTTAATAAAAACAATTGAAGATTTATTATTGCCAGCCAATACTGTTTTTAAAAGAAATAGCATGTCTTGGCTAAGATAATTAGTTAGAATCATGAATAGATGACACTTTTATCATCAGTACAAGGTGATACTTCATCTTTCTTATTAGATTTAACAACGACCCAGTTGGCATAGTTAATGCTGGCCTTGCTTTAACTATAGATGAGAAAGATACGTATATATTATGTTTTACCCACATTTACAAGTGTTATTTCTATAAAGATTTTATATTTATACCATAGTGATATCTTTAGAAAAACATAAAAATAAAAAAATATATATTGTAATTCGTTCTCTATCGCATTTGCATATTTTTTAAAGATGTCAATATTTGCATAATCTGCTTAAGATGATTTTAAAACCATTATAAAAGTGACAAGAGCTTACATAAAGGTTATTCATTGTTATTAACTGGCTTTACAACTTTATCTATTGCTTATTATTTGAATATTATAGTTATAGCGACAAATATAAAAGTAAAAACAAATCTCTTTGAACAGATTTAAATAAAAAATATATAATTGTTTTATATATCAAAAATATAAATTATATTTAACTGAAATTATTATTGATACGTTAAAAATGTATCTATAATGATTATTAATATACTATGAATACACTATTAAGGACCTAGAATTTGTATCTGACCTTAAAATCAATCAACTGAACTCATGAGACTTATCGAACATGACGGTCAAGTATGTACAAATATTCAAGCCTAATGGATGATGATTTGCAATGATCAACGGTACTTTTGCTAGTTTAATTTAATTTTTTTTTATTAACATAAAGGTTCATGATAAAATTTAAAATATTTAATGAATTAATATTTTATATTCAACAATGCGTATAAAAACTGTTTACATTTACGGTGGATCATTTAAAAGAAAATTGGACTAATTGATTACTATATTAGTACTGTCAGTTCAATGAACCCCTTAATTCCCGGATCTGCATGGATGTGGCTAATCATACCGAAATAATGCTTTGTTTATAAAATTCTATTAGATAGGATAGCAACTCGGCCGTGTATGACGCGGGTTGTACATGTGGGTGTCTACAAAACGTATGTACAGATGTCAGTTAAAGATTTAATCTGCAAGCAAAAAATATGCTTCAAGATATTGCAGCCTTTTTCTCGTTTCTGACGTCACGATTTAAGTCTGTTTATTAAGATTATTTTCTAAATAAGTTTTATATTAATATAATTGTATGTCAAAAGATTTTGTATATAAAATGGTTGTTCTCATTTATTGAGCGGTACGATTGTTTTCATTATAAATATTTGAAAAAAAAAAGAAAATCAACAACATACAACTACACAACTGATAAGGCATACTGAAAGGTAACTGAGACTTAACTCAATAAGACTTAACTCAAGTATGATATGGGATGTGGTACAAAAAACAGTTTTCAAATATGAAACGGGCAGCGACAGCATAAAATTGAAAGAGTGTAAAATTATATATATAACTCTGAACAAATGTACGGCGATCTTGAGCTACATATTAGGTAGGTATATAATTTTGTATTAGCCACAAGATCAGTCAGGAAAAAGTGATGACGTAATCGAGACAGGTTTTTGTTGCATTCCAGGATATGTTGTAGTCTCACCACTTTCCCGACAGTTACTGGAGCGCCAAACGATCCATAAACCTATAATAAAATAAATATAAATCTGGTAAACATTATTTATTTTGTACAGAAAGTTTTACAGATTATATATTTATTTTTTCTTGTTGTTATAATCTTTTCAATCCTATATAAGAAGGTTATACGTTGTATTGTATTAGTTATATATAGTTATGTTATGATCCTCGCTTCCTTTTATGGTCGAACAACGTACTGTGTGTTGACATAAAAGTATTGCCTATTTAAGCTAAAGATATAGAGCAACACGATATGCCGAATAGCTGAAATTCACTCACGTTTGTTTTAGAAGATATTATGGTTACAACTAGCAAAATTATTGCATTAGTATGTATCTGTATCTTCTTACAAACATATTAAAGTTGGTAATTAGATCTATAATAATTGTATTTATACAAACATGAAATTTATGATAGATATAAAATGATGTCATTAAAAGGCCTATATTTTTTATATTATTATTCATCTTTGACTTTAGAGCTTTTTATAGCGGTCATTAAAAGTTCAGAATCATATGCTTTATACAACAATATGACCAGATTCACTCTTATTACCGGACTGACTGGACAGCCGTTGTTGGCGGGTGGTTGCGTAACTGGTCGGGTTTTGTCGTTTCGAACTTCTGACACAATCTGAGTCACGTACAGGCAGGGATTTGTTTTGAAATTAGAACGCCGTGCGGCGACAACGTTCTATGGATTATCGGCATTGGTATTTTCTAATTATCTATGTACTTAGCGACGTATCTACATTATTTGTCTAAAAGCCCGTTCTGCAGTCTAGAAGATGACTAAAGAATTATTTGTAATAAGGAAATTCTATTATGTGCAAATCGTGGCCATTAATTGTTACGCTGTTCCTGCGAAGCAATGTATCTTTGCTCATAAAAGTACTTGAATATTAATGTATCTTCCTTGTTGTTTCACATTCTTCTTTGTCAATAATAACAATAGGAATGATTGAACAAAAATGTTGTGGAATTTAAAAACATCTTTCTGTGGCAGTGAATGGAACATAATGCATTAATACACACAAAATCCACAAAAACTAATTAAAATATATAATAAAAAGTAAATCAATTTAATAAAAAATATGTAATTGAAAAGAGCCTATTAATATAATTATTCAATACAACATTTTGTTATATATCCAGACATATAACCAGTTCAGGACTGTTATGGCTCAGGTGACCAAACGTGCGACTGTAAAAGCGTCAGATTGTGGGTTCGGTCCTCACTCGAAGATATTGAAATATTTTTTTTTTAATATATTTTTTTTCATTGCTTTGTTATTTTAACAAGGTAAAGCGCATTGAGTTTCTACACTTAACACGCAATGTCTCAAATTCGGCGATCGAAAAGTGGGGAATGAAACGAAATGCTACATCTTAACACTAGATCCCCAAGCTCCCTCTGCTTCCCTGCCATATACGGGATTCGACGTAAAGCTGAAAAAAAAGCAAGCATAGCGTAGCATAGCAAGAAAATAAATCCACAGGTACTTGTACTGCACTAGACGCTATTCTTGCAAAGAAGTAAACAATAAAGAAAATATAATATGGTATGACCTCGCGGGCGAGGAACTGCATTAATCTCTCGTTCTTGTATTTCTGCTCCCGTATATGGAATGCGCGTGCGCCGCCACGGTAAGGGCAATGCCATAGATTGTTACTGAAGTCGAATATAACCTTATTATTTTTAATTTTTATCTATATGAATAATAAAATCCTAACTAATCTATACGTTGAAGATAGATAAGTAAAAATGTGATTGGGGGCATTTAATGTTGTAATAAAATCATAAACAATAGTTTTCAACATTTTTTGTGCGTTTTAAAGTTGTTCTGTTCTGTTTGTCTGTTTATCTATGCGTTTGTTCACGCAAATCCCTGCTTTAACCGATTACATTGCAGTTGCTGTTAGGGTATTTTTGATAGATCCTGATTCTATTACCATAGATTCTATTAAAAAATATTTGTTTCATTGAAAATAATACCATTTAAAAAAACATTCTACAAAATTGTCGAAAATAACTGTTTTATTAATTTGCTGAAATAACTTTTTAATAAAGATATGGTTTTTATAATGATATTGTAATTAGGAAATAAAAGTAATGCAGATTGATAATCATGGAGATGAAACGGACGACGCCGCCAGAGGCTGGCCAGTTATAAATATAACAATCATATAGTTAAAGTAGAGGAGTTAAAAGCTATACATAATAAATATGTTTATAAATACATTTCTACATATATATACGTATTTTTATATAAAAATTGTAAATATTTTTAAAACATGTTTTATTTTTTTTATTTGTTTTTCTAGTAAAATTATATTTACGTATTTTGTTTGTTAGTTAGTACATCTAAGAAAAAAATATGACTAAAAATTCAATTAATTAAGAATAAGAAAACCTACATATTATGTTGAGTTTACAGTAATTGGTAAGAAGAAAGATTTAATTTTATTACATAAGTACAAAGCCGGAAATCATATAGGTACATTATTTATAATAACGAAACTTTTCTAGTAAAGTGCCAGTAAATCTCATATTAAAGTATGATGGTAGAATTAGTATTTAAAATTTAAAAGCACTTCCACATAGATCCAAATCTTTGGTAGAAGACATACAGGGCCGTTCAGAGGTCATTACCGACCACTTTGCAACCAAATGAAGGCTATTTTATAAGTTTTACAGCCGACAGAAACGTTGAATTCCTGACAACATATTAAAAGGAAGGGGCGCGAGATATAAACGTGAACAAGTGCACTTGCACTTTAGTTTGATCATAAGCACGTGTACTTGAGATCGTTACTTTCCATATGATATTGTGGATATATGTTTCTTAAACTTTTAAAGAGAAAGTGGACCAAGTGGAGGATATTTTTATTGTGCATTTTTTGAGAAATTTAAATGAATCACCAAATAAAGCGAAAATTTGTTCTTGGTAAGTGAATTTACAAAGAACAGTGATTAACATTTGGAGTTATACTGATGTTGACAACATTTTAATTATCTATTTGGAACAAATTAAGCTTATTTCAGATTTTTTAGAAGGCGAATGTTTATATGTTATATGAATTTTCTTTATCTGTTCTTAAATAAACTGTCCATACGCAATTTGGCCTTATGATATAGAATATACCGTCTGGTATATGATACGAGTGATCAAACACAAAGAGAAGAAGTTTATCGCATACATGTATATTACGAAGTCCAGACGGTGCTGATCCCACAATGACGTCAGCATTTCCTTCCGTCCTTTCTATCGTGCTTACATGTAATATACTACTGCTATAACTGCTGAAGTAGACCCAGACTTGTTTATAATGTACCTCTACGCGTTTTGACGAGGAAAATTCACAGGAAATTAGAATTATTCAGCACTTATTTACGGAGTGGTTACTTGATTATGTCAATGTGACTAAGAGTTCAAATGGTATAAATTAAATCATATATTTAGTCTTATAATAGGAACGCGTACTGTTTTTAATGGGATATGTAATGTATCTATCTACGGTAACAATATGTCTTTAAAAGAAAATGTGAAGACGCAATACGATTACAAAAAAAGAATTTTCACGTGGTTCAATAAAAAAAGGATAATTCTTCAAAAATTATGAATCTTTTGTAAAGTTTTAAATAAAATTGAATTATGCTCAGTAATGTAAATGTAAAGGAAAAATGAACAAGAAAAACGTGTGAAAATACACACATTGTTCTTGTTCTTTTCGTCACCCTTCAAAGAATCTAAGGCATGTTGTTTTTATCTCATAATGACTTATAAAATCATGCAGAGCATAGACATTTAATTCATATATTATGAAAGGTTAATGGTAAATGTTATAAAAGGTATTTCTATATTATTTAGAAGGTACTCCGTGCTTTTAATTTAACTTTCATAATTATTAACTGTTATATTCATGTTAAACTACGCACCATTTATTATTAATAAATATCAATAGCACGAACATTTATTTTGACAAGTATGAAATATTGCTATGAAACAATGCGTATTTGTACGCCAGACAAGAGTAAGAGTTGGTGTAGGCCATGAGTACTTAGAGGTATTTAATCAATTATCTGGGCTACAGACATCTTCTGGACGAAATCAATACGGCATACATTTGTATCGTAAATGGAAACTGAGTCTAGGCAATTATCTGTAGAAAGAATAATTAACCAGAATTCGCTAATCGATCGATCGATCGTATCTAGTGTTGCTCAAGAGGTCCTCGACTTTAAGCTAATCTTTGCTAAACTTGCTAAACTTTAAGCTAAACTTTGAGCTAATCTGCTCTTTTTGAGTAAATGATTTTTTCGACACACTTAGCACCCGACTATTCTGGTATAAGCATTGACTATGTGCCATGACCTCATAAACAAGTAATAAATATGTATTTTAGTGCCGCTAAATTATTAAGAAATAATTAAATAAATTGAAGGCTGTTTATAATCTTTACTCAGCTTCACGGTGTATCCCGCACATGGCAGGGTAGGCAGAGAGAACTTGGAAACCTAGTGTTAAGACATTCTGTTCTACATCCGTTCGTTCGTTCCCCACTTTTCGCCGAATTGGGGGCATTCCGTGTTGAGTGGCGGACGACAACGCCGCTTTTTGCCTGGTACCAAAGCGAAGAAATGAAAACATTAAATATTTAAATAGAAAATATTAAATAATTCATTTCCTCGAGTGGGGATCGAACCCACAACCTGTCGGTTACAGTCACACGCTTTTGCCGCTGCGCACGGGAGACTACCGTTTCTTATACATGAGTATATCAAATTAAAGAGGATCATTACACTAAATAACTTTAGTTTAAGCGACATTCTATTTCTCTTCTCGTTTAGCCCAAGTGTATAATAGCTCGGCTCGACTCTTACAGTTTCTCATCAGAAATACCAGGTCATGGATTATCAAATGATGGAATATCAAAGACCTGGAGTTGTATAATATTTGTTAATTTGTCCCTAATCTGGACATTAATCCCTACTCCTGTACCAAATTTCAGCTATTCTGATCTATGGGAAGTTGTATTTTGATTATCAATGTGCGAGGGAGTCAGTCAGTGAGTGAAAGAGTAAGTGAATCAGTGTCGAAGAAGTAAATCAAAAGTTCTGATAACTTATATAGGTAGTTTACTAGAAGACGATAGCTTAAAACTTTAAATCTAACCAGATGTTCTCTAATAGGAACTCGAAAACAAGCCTATATGGTTCCAGAAAAGGATTTTACAGTTCTTTGCTTCGTGCCCCACTGGGCGAGGGTACTGCCGTGCCCCCAGATTACTAACACGTTACACATAACGTCACTAACAAAATAAACCATTACAACAAAATTATTTCGTAATTACCAAACATTTAAGATACAAACAGAAATTACTACAATTCCGCATAATCACACTTCAAGCAAATTACTAAATAAAGCTACTTTAGAGCTTAAAGAGGAGAACATGAATAGTATTAGATAGGCGGGATTAAAGCAGAGAATTTAAAAGTGATAGAGACAATAATGTAAACTTCTAATTGTTTCAGGTTAATGGTGGTAGCTCAGCGGAACGCGCGGGCCTTCAGGCGGGCGACGCACTCATCCGCGTGAACAGTACCGACGTGTACACACTTAGGCATCAAGAAGCACAAGACGCTATCAGAGCTGCTGGAGCCGCGCTCGAGCTTACTGTACAACGGTAGGTTTTTAATTCCGATTATATATATAGTACATTCAAAATGAGATCACAAAGATATCGAAATTGGGTTAAGTGCATTTTTTGAACCAAATACAATACTGTAATAGAAGTTTGTGGTGGCGTAGAATCCCAAGCGTTGAAACGCGCTACTCAAAATGCAACTTGGCGGAAAGTAGGCAACGGAAACGGGTGTCTTAAAACTATGTTCCCAAATGATCTCTACCTACTCTACCGTGTACGAGATACGGTGTAAACCTGAAAAATAAATGTTTAATTTTATTTTGGTGTGAGCACTGATGAAATTCATATTAAAATTATGAACATAAATTCTTCACCATCTTTGAATAAATGTGTTACATACATTCTTAATTGAATTTTAGTATCTTTTGTATAGTATATTAATAAACTGGCACGTGCTCCGAACCTTACAACAAAACCTATACCTTACTCAGTACAACAACGAGTATTCATAATTTTCAATAAAATTATCTACTTACATAAGAATGCAGAAAAGAAAGAATAATTATTAAAGTCCAGCATTCCTAGTTCGAGGCGCCTAGTTTCCACTCATTAAATTACCGTATTGACATTCAAGATGCATGTAAGCTAATTACGTCACTTGAGTGATACTTATATGGAAGCCAGGTGGTAGTGCTCATTATACAGGCTATTTGCGCAATTGAAGCCCGATAAAACAACAGTTCTTGTGTTATCGTCGTTTATTTTTCTTTAGAGAATTATTGATTTTACGAGAGGTATTTAATTGTTATTCCGCTTTTATATTTACTACTACATACTCGCCCGCTACTTTGCCTGCTTGAATGTCACTATTTTGATTTATTAACCTCAATTATTTTCTTGTTCTATAATATTATCACTTTTAATACAACATTATATGGAAAACTAAAATTTCAGCCAACTGTATTAAAATTTTGTAGCCATTTTCCGAATTAAATATTTTAAACTGATGTATCTTTTTTATTTATTAACCGATTGAAATAAAATAATAACTAAATGTTGAGGAACAGTAGCCAAAATATAATATAAAAACTGTATTTAAATCTGGCACAGATAAACAGACAAAAATTTATAAACGACTTTTTTTTATACGAGTATAATATTCCATGAACAGATCAGTGATTAGTTATAGATTTATATAAGTAGGTATAGGTACACTTATTATTTCTGATTGTTTTATTTACTGTACCAAAAGTTAAAAGTAGCACTCAATTAGTGTTATCTTTTTGAGTCAACATTTAATTTGACCTGAAGCTATAAATTTTGAAAATATTAATGCCTTGTATTCAAACACACATCAAAAAGTTAACGTATAGGATATGTGGTCTGTATAATTAGTATGTTATATTATCGGAATGAAATATTATTGTATATGGAAAACTTAATAATGTGAGGGATTTATATTTTTCATAAACAATCCATAGTTATTCCAATTTTGTACGATTATCGGAGACTAAAACTGAAGATGCTTGATAGTAAAGCTTAACAATGTTTATTATTTACAATTTTTTAACAAAAACTTAACAATAGTATTGACAAAGATGCAATATGTTTGTCGTTTCAGTGGAGGCGGTACGTGGAAGCCATCCGTCACTCCCACGGGTAGTCTGCCACGTCCGGGAACGCGACCTCTCGGCTCCAATCCCGTAGCTGTCACTAACACATCCTTGAAGGCTACACCACAACCTTCAAGGGCTTTTGGATCTGGACACAACAATGTTGCGAAGCCTTTTGGTTATGTAAGTATTGTAATGCCTCTTTTCTAATATTTTACAATTCAATATGTATTGTAAAATTTTGAGTGGTAAATATAGGAAATTCAGCAACCTGAGTGTTACGACACTTTCCCCCAAAAAGACACTGACTGCCGAATTTGAAGCACTGTTGAGTGGCAGGACACAATAACTCAAATGTTAAATATTTCATTTCATCAAGTGAGGATTGAACCTACAGCCTATCGAATCTTAAATTATTTTGTATAAGCTAGCTATCTTTTTTTAAAAAAGGATGTAAGTATATGTTCTTTATAAACACAAACAATAGAATTGCATTGCCATTTTTTTTCTTAATTTGTTTGCCTCAATTATGTGTTCTTTCATGTGCTCGTACACATTTAATGTTTGTATTTGAGGCCGCCGTTGTTGGACTGTGTTCAATTATTATGGGAAATTATAACAATTAAGTATATTCGGAGAAACGATTACAATAAAGTTAATTTCTCCTATTCTGTTAACAACATCTATTGAAGTATAGAATATTTTGTTTCTTTCTCTTGGATATTTTTGTTAAATAAAAATTTTCAAACAGAATATTAATAGTTTTGATTTTATTCATATTTTTTAAAATAATTTCATTATTACAGATGAACGGCAATGATTCCGTAAAGAGTATCGTTAACAAACAATACAACACACCAGTCAACATGTACAGTGATAAGACAATCGCAGAGACTCTGTCTGCGCAAACCGAAGTACTTGCCGGAGGTGTCTTGGGGTAAGTTAAAGACAACACTTAAATAACAAAATGTTTATAATTATGATTGAAATTAATTTTATATCATATTTTGATAACAGAGTAAACTTTAAGAAAAACGAAAAGACTTATGACGCAGAAAAGAGTGCCGTATTTAAAGTTCTACAAGAGGAACAAAATGATCCAGAACCAGGTAATATATAATATCTCTGTTAACATAAACTAATAAATTTACAATCTCAATAAAATGTTTATGATAGATTCTGTGATTCGTTTCAAATGTAAAGAAAAGAACAAATCACTATTTATATATCGCACATCGTAACAAACGAAATTGAACATTTTTGGCCACTATTTGTACCTATGTATATTGTTAACATGGAGTTGAAATTGCAAAGTTTCGGAAGTATCGACGGGTGCGACTACGCCGGTGAGCGGGCTGCGCCACGTGGCGGCGCCGGTCGCGCGCCCCGACGCGCCCGTCAACAACACGGGCGGCCTCCCGCCCGGACAAAACATTTGCGAGGAGTGCGAACGACTCATTACGTAAGTCGGACGAATATCGCCCGACGCGGTCGCAAACGTCTTATTTTAAATGTCTTCATGGAAAGAATGCTTAAAAACTTAAAAACTCCTGGGTTAGCGTTTTTACCCTTTTGTTTGCAAATTTGTTTGTAAAAAACAAATTACACATTTGAGAAGTAAGAAAATAATCTGGTAGGTATATAACGAAACGAACACAAAACTTAGATATATGTAAACATAGTTAAAACAAATTATCGACTGGAACCTGGACCGAACTGAAAATTTTCGTAATCAACTTTTTTTGTTCGATCCACAATAATTCTCTATAATTACTAAAACTTGATTATATGTAACGTTAATGTTAATTATATCCGAGTAGTGTGTGAGTGTACATAGCGTAAGTTCCCGCAGTGCGCGCGCTGCTGGCGCCCGGCCGCGCGCACCGGCCCAGCCTGCCCGTCGCGCGCGCCGCCGCCGCCTCGCCCTGCTGCGCCGAGTGCAAAGCCACCATAGCGTAAGACGCGACACCATATGCCTGACGTTTGCGACCGTGTCGTTCTGTGCTTTAGATTATTGTAGTACATATGTAGTTTTTAATATTGTGCGAGTTACGGCACCAACGTTTACTTGTCATATCAATCGTTTTGTAAATACTATTGTCATATCGAGTGGTGTCGTAACAGGTGAGGCGAGATGCAACGCTTTCACCATATCACTGTCATATACTAATTAAAAAAACGAATGGGTAGAAGTATGTCGTTGCGATGATATTAAGCTCATGATATCACTAAGCATGTCTCGTAATATAGCAAACACTGTCGTTTCACAAAATGGTGCACGAATGAAATTTCAGCATGTATGTGAATTTCGACAAAAATGCATTTAATTGTTGTCGTAAGTAGTCATAGTAGTTATAACCCATTTAGTATGTGAATACAATCGCAGAAGTTTAGAACATTACTTTGATGGACAGTACTCGATCTTGGCAGACACCAACATCTTATTTGTTGTCGAAAACAGAATAAATTTCATATTATCATATCATCAACGCAAGCAAATACTCAAGATTAAAGTATGGTACATTCGTACAGTGGCGTGTTCGTGCGAATCAAGGACAAAAATCTGCACGTGGAGTGCTTTAAGTGTGCAACTTGCGGCTCGGCGCTCAAGAATCAAGGGTATTACAACTTGAACGGCAAGCTGTACTGCGACATCCACGCCAAGCTCGTGGCGAGGCAGAACCCGCCCGCCGCCAACCTTGATCCGGTCACTGTGCCACCGTAAGTACTTATAATACTTATTTTTTTTCTTATCGAATAACAGAGCCGGCTAAGAGATCACATTTAGCGTCAGCGTCATGCTGTATCTCGTACATGGAAGGGTAGGCAGATGGAACATGTTGTTAAGAAACTCCGTTCCGTTCCGCGTTATAAATTGAGTTGTCCGTTTTCTGTCCGATTTCGGAATATAGCGTGTTCCGTTTTGGAATTCATCTCTACGTTTTGTACTGTGGCAGAAACATGAAACCTATAATAAATCTGTTCTTAGTAAAGTTTATTCAGAATTTGCCATCAAAAGGCATGTGCACACGACATAACGTCTTCCCTAAATCAATGCACTCGCAATCTTTCTTCGACGCTACGTAGAGCTTCTTTTTGAATAAGTTTTTATTTCCTATATTAAAAATCAGTTGAATTAAAATTAAATATTAGTAGTACTTACCTTCTTTTGAGTTAGGACTCCAACATATTTTTAATAAATATAGGTACTATAAATAGAAATGAACAATAATTACTTTTTTTTTATGTGTAGTGGCAGCAGGATTCCCTCCAACGCTTACTCGACGCCACTGCCACCTCTGGCGACTAATAATTACACAAATGGCTCATCGTCCATGTTTAGCGTGAGTATTTTCCTATGTAACCTAGACATTAGTAAATATTCTTGTTTTTTAATTTTTTAACTGTATAAAGCAGAATTGTGTGTGTTTATCAAATATAAAATTGTTCTTATGGCCAGGAGAGAGCCAGGTCCAAAAAGACCATCATTGCGTGTTATAAATACTTATTGAAAGTCTTGTATGTTGTATCATCCACCCACTGTTAAGTACTTTCACATTTATGTGTATATTAGACGTGGATCGTGTTTATTTTAGCAGTTAAAAAGAGAGGTGTATAAAATTCGTAACTTATACTACCCAATCGAAATAAAAAAGTATTATTTGTATAATGCGGCCTTTAGCTTTGCTTCTACAAAAGCAGATTTATAAAAAATTGTTAATAAAATGTTATTTAGCCGTAATATGTGTATAGGCGCTTGTAATTTATTAAAGCTTAGAAGTGTCTGACAAGAGGCTAAAAGAGTGCATAAATCAAAATTTATTTGTACGAACACACAGTTGCAAAAAACAATTTTCTTCATATTATTTAATAAAAAATATAACTATTTTCGATGTAACTTTGCATTATGTTCGTAGACGCTAAGACACTAGACAGACACTCTAAACAAGATTTCAACCCCTATACCCTAATAATTACTATTAGGGTATAGGGGTTGAAATCTTGTTTAGTAAAGGCTCTGATATTCAAATTATCACATAATATGTCATATTCAAATTATGACATATTATGTGATAATTTCAATGTATATCAGAGAGAACATAATGTTTCTTTTTTAACTTTACTTTTATCCGGCATGGCAGGTAGACAATAAATCTAGAGTTAAAACATTGTACAACTCACAACGTGCTTAGTGGCAAAATTCAACGCATCGCTCATGTTATCGCTTCGCGCATCTTGGGTAGGGTAAGCAGAGAGAACTTGCAACATAGTGTTAAGGCACTCCGTCCCGATCTCCACTATAACAAATATTATGATTTGCCCGATTAGATATGGAGACAATCATCGCGTCTTCAGTCTGTCTCTACCTACGATCTACTTTTAAGTTGTATCTACATAACATAAATTGAAACATCACAGCCATCTAGTAACTTATCGGGTCCGAAACCGTTCGGGTCGTCCATCGGGTCTGCGTACTCGCCGGCGTCGCTGTCGCCGCGCTCGGCGCCGCTGTCGCCCGCGCGCCCCCTGGCGGCGCCCGCGGCCCCCGCCCCCGCGCCCGCACCCGCCGCCGCCCCCGCGCCCGCCTTCGCACCCAGTAAGAGAGTCACTTTCGCTATATAATGCTAAAATTGTATGGTTTTTATGAATATCCTGAGAGACGGCTCACCGGCTATGGTGGATTACTGTAGGTATTAAAGATTTTAGTATTGCTTTTATTTTACTTTAAATTTAATAATGTTGTTATTAAAAATAACAATTTAATTTCTGATGATATATTTTTTGAGGAAACATGTTTTATGTCTAGAAAAAAAATCTGCGAAAGCTTTGGACTAAATAAGATGCAACGCGGTGCGCCATCACTCAGGACTAGGGCTAAAATCTAAGATTGCCAGTGTAAACGTGGCCTAATATGCTATATATTCATCATAAATGTGTCGCCAAGGGTATAGTTGGTCAGATGATTTTTTTTCTAAAATAATAGAACACTAATTTTATTGTGTAGAGAGTAATAAAATAACAACAGTACTTCTTTTAGCTTCTCTCTGTATACTTTGTTTCCCACTCTCCATCCAATTATCGAATCACTACATTATAAGTGGCGGGTTGAATACCGCGCTTTCTTTGGTTATCAAAACCAGGAGTTGAAAATATTTCATTCCTTCGAGTGGAAGTCGAATCTGCTAACGTCACGTTTACAGTCAAATGCTGCGCCACAACAGCCGTACCTACATATATAATCTAAATGTTGCTATTTATTTTTATTTAGGAATATATTTTAGGCGCAATTTTTATTTGTTTTTGTACCGTTTATTCTTACGAGCTTGCTTATAAACTTGTAAAGTAAAATAAGCAGCGTACAAAGTTAAAACAGAGAGATGGTAAAAAAGCCCATTTTGAATTGTACCAATGATTATTATTTTTGCTATATTATTTGTTTATTATCCAATAAACGTTTCGCGATGCTCTTGATTCCTGAATAATGATACAAAATTACATAAACGAATGTTGCAAGGCATCAAATCCTCTTAAATAACTGATATAATTAAAGCCACGGCTATAAAATTAAGTTTTTATATAAGCTATAGGCCACATTTGGACAGACAGTCTTGTTGAAAATCTTTGGTATCAGCATTAATGAGCAATGTATTATATATTTTTAAATATCTTACAAATATATTTTTATATTACTTATTATTAAATCATAATGATTTAAGTGCTTTTATATTTTATGTAAGGCAATAGAAAAAGAATTTTACTGTTATTTTGTATAAGTATGTAACAACAGTAGTAGAATATAACATTATTGTTAGATACAATGGATCCTTTGCATCTAAATGTTTCTACGGTGCTTTTAATAATCTATAAATGTCTCATTATTTATATATTACCTAATGTAACGGCAATGACCAGCCCAACATCATTACATCTCGTTTACATTTTCCTTACCACAATGAAAATTACTTTTAATTCTTTATTTAGTTGGATATTATTATTCAGAGTTATTTGGCACGTATTTGACTACGAAATCTATATATAGATCTTTGGCAAAGAATCAATCACTTCGACAATGTGCTTTCTATAGGCGTATATATACGGTGACATAATCCTTGCCAGAACACTCTTTTGTTGCTTCACTTGGCGAGTTAGCCAAATTGCATTAGTTAAACTTCAGCGGCTGTTCTGAAAACAGTGTTGGAAAATAATATCTGGTAAGGTTATTTGACTTATAACCAATTGATTTCAAATATTTTTCTATCTTGTGATAAGTAAACTTGATGTCCACTTTATTCTCCTTTGTGTATAAAGGCTTATCGATATGTTACAAAGATTAATATTTCTCCTAAAAAAAATTAAATCCAATTATGTCGCTTTCAGGGGGCCAGCGTAAATTTATATCAATCAATTAAAAAAAAACCTTTATGTAGTTTATGTGTATAAGTATTGCTGAAAATTCTGTCGCAAAACTTAAAATGACTACGCTCGTATAAGCTTTTAATAATAAAAAAATCTAGAAAGTTATAGGTTGTTTATTCAATTAAGAATTTATTTTCTTTCGTATTGGAAAAATTTATGCAACACTGTTTTTTATTTCGACAGAGGTCCCAGGTCCTATTTTTAAAGGTAATTAAGATGTATGAGATCAAGAATTTTTGTTTTAGCTTTTTATAGCTATGTTCGTCTGTAAATATCATTGTAACATGTATTCGCTAAGTAAGCATCTCTTCAAAAAAAGTAACATCGTCCTGGCACTTTCCGATATTCTATTGTACTTTCCTAAAAGAAATTAGAAATAAATATATTTTTCTGCTTTATTGAGAAAATATTATAAATTTGCTTTTCTATCGAATTATAGTCAGTTTTTTCGAGATTTCTAATATACTTTCATCTATTTTTTTCCTCCTTCCATTCACAATCATTTATCATTAACTATTACCTAACAGCTAAAAACGTTAAAAGCATTGTGTGGCCCCCTCCAAATCCCCCAGAGGATGAACCCCAAAACCCATTAAATACAAATACTATTCAAAATATACATTACAGCGATTCAACTTCCATGGCTCAAGAACCAATAATGATGTCAGTAGCTACCGATTTTAATCCTAAAAATGTAATGAAACCTCCAGTCGAAAATTTGCTGTCAACCCAATCAACAGGATTTTCTTCTAATATTGCAATGTCCACATCTCAAGCCACATCTATAACAGAATCTTTAGTACAGAGTCAAAAATCACAAATGATGCAAGAAATGTCTAGTTGTACTGTTCAATCTTTTTCACAACAAGCAACGTCTGAAAGTCAAACTTATTCCATGTTCCAAACACATAAAGCTTCTGATCAACTTAATTCCGAAATTAGTAGTAATAAAACTTCAGCTAATATTTTTTGCTCAAAAGATAATCAATCTTTTAACACAAAAAGTGAATTTGGCAAAGAAATTAAAGACACAAATTCGAAAGATCTACAATCAAAGAATTCAGCTATGATATTTTATCCTGAGAACAAATTTACATCAAATAAAATAGAAAACATAATTAAAGAGGAATCATCAAAAAAGTCCACTTCGTTTGACCAAAATTTTAATAGAAATACCAAGACATTGGCACCAGGCAAATATGAGCCTGTTAAATCTACAAACGTTCCTCATAAAAAAAATATCCTTTCTAAATCAGTATTTGATAACAAGGCAGCGAATACAAATCAATCTACTGATGCCATAAGATCTTCAACGAGCACAAACAGGCTATCTTTGCTAGATGCCCTTACAATTGCTCCAGATAGACCTTTCAGCCCATTGTCATTTAATATCCCTCAGTTTATATCAACAAGTAGTAATCAAAATTATCAAGACAATGTAGATATTATCACTCCGATTACTGCTTTACAACAAAATAACAATTCAACAGTTATTGGTCAAACAGAGCAAAATATTACAGATCTTAGTCAAAATATTAATCCACCCTCTCTGAATTCTACTGTATTGCAAACTGGCCCTGCAGAATCTGCTTTCAAACCTGTAAGAAAACAAGTTTTTCCACCACCGCAACCTCAAGAATTCTCATTAGTAAATGAAAATTTTCAAAATCAAGACCAAAAAGAATCCAAATCATTTGAAAATACAACGACAATCTCTTCTCATAACTTCTCACCGGCTAAATCTGTACAAAGCTCCGAAATGGGTTCAAAACCAGAATTGTTAAATACTGGGTTACATAGACCTGAGAGTATTCCACCTTATCAACAAAACCTGGAATATATGGCAACACATAGAGGTCAAACACCTGAATTGTGCAGTCCTCCGTCTATTTCACAAAATATTGCGACAACTGTAGAGCAAAAAATGGAATGTCACTCTGATACTTTCAAGTCAAATCAATATGAATCTCAAGAAGTAAGTCCTACACAGGCATCGGCTATTAAAATTAAAAGCAAAGATTCATCTATTCCATTTCAATCAGTTTTAGATGAAACTGTATCAACTAACTCACCGGTATTCAGTCGTCCAACTACTCCGAGCATGATAAATAAACCGGCGCCGATAATACCTCGTTATCAAATGAATTTAGTAACTGTGGAGCATTCTGCCCCAGAAGGTCGTATGTACAAACCACATGGAACCGAGAATACCCGCTCGACATCTCCAAAGCCTAGAGCACAATCCCCAGCGCCAGGGCCTACATCTAATCCATTAAAAGCACATGCTCCTCGAATAAAAGAAAATATATCAAAATGTATATCTTCACAAGATACCTCATTAAATAAAGAACAGGAATCAATTCAGTGCGGAACTCAAGGAAGTAATGTCACGAAGTGGTTACAAAATCAACCATTTAACAAACATGAAATGCAATCGAACATCGAATATCATTCGGAAAGTTATAATAAAGGTGATATGAAAATTAAAGAAGATTCTATGATAAATCAAAATTATAATCAGAGACAAATGGAAGCGCAAAATATTTTGGAACATGGTAACACTACAATCCAAACGACTAAAAAAACATTTGAAGAATTTGAAAGAGCACAATCCGCTAAAGTTATTGAAATACACCATGGTGGTTCACAATCTTCTGGTTCACGTCAGCAAATACAATCTAATATTCAAAAACATAACGATTTAATACAGGTATACCCTCCTCCCATAATGGAAACAACACCGTCCCAACAGAACTTAACTTTTAATAATACTAATGAGAATTTCGCTACCGCTAGCAAACAAACTGAAATTTATCAACCGATTCCTTTTGTATCTGGTGCTAACAAAGGTCCAGTGTGTGATCCTACCCCGTCGACAGGTTCTGGCGTAGGCGTTTCCGCCCGCGGCAAAGCCTTCGGTGTGTCGTCGGCTCCAAAACGGGGCCGCGGGGTTTTAAACAAGGCAGCCCTTCCTGGGTCGCGAGTGCCCCTTTGTGGCTGCTGCAATGGCCAAATTAGGTGATGTAATATTAAAATAGGAATCTTGGATGTTGTATTGCGTGGTGCATGCCATTGTTGACATTTTTTTTAATGGCGCGTTTATTATAATGTGTTTGAAATCTTTTTTGTACTTATATTAACATAACTACTAAAAAATATTAATGTGTGTGCTTATTACTATTTTTTTTTATTTTCTAACAGCTAATGATGCAACACAATATGTAAACAATCAGAATAGAGCGGAATTCAAGAGTCCTGCGGAAGAACGTCTTATAAGAAAAATGGCAAAGATGGCATTAAATGGATACGAAATAGGAATTCAGCGAAAAATAAAACCAGCAGATCATATACAATCTATGGCAGATAAAATTCAAGACACTATTGTGACCAAACATCCTCTTAATGCTGATAACATACCTTCTAGTGATAACAGCCGTGAAAATACATTAAAACGACCCGTCCATACAAATGTTGATAAAACATTAAAGCCTTTAGAAAACAACATTCCTAGTCCACCTAGTGGAAATTTTTTTGTTGCTAGCGCAGAAATAAATTCAAAGCTTAAGAATGGACATGCGCCCGAGCCTCCACCTCTCCCTACTACACCAATACCTACATTTCAAGCTCACAGTACTCCTATAGCAAATATATTAAATAATATTGCCACAAAGAATTTAGATTTTGCTCCAAAAAACAATCAAAATACTAATGATAATCTACTGATGACCGTTGAAAAGCCCTTGAATGGTATATTTTCAAATACTGAAGAGTCTTATAGTGACAAATCAATCGGCAACAATTATGTTAATAGCTTGAAGAAAAAAAAAGGGTACCACGAAGAAAATAAACCTGACCTTCCTAATCATTCGAATACATTAAATAAGAGAAAGCTTTTCGAAAGATCTGACGCACTTAATGATTCTATATATTCAGAAAATAATTGTAAATTTAGTGACAATATCAACAACAGTATTTTGGGAAAAGAACATTTACAAAAGGATAAAGAAATCGACAATATTGATTTTGCTCAAAGCTGTGACAAACTGAAACCTCACCAAGATGACATAATAAAAAAACTACCAAATAACTTACACGACAATACCATGTACACGTATAAATCAGTCCAAACAAATGGTGATACAAAAATAAACAAACAGAAAGAGATCGAAAATCGAACAGATGTCACGAATGGTGCTCATAAGAGTGTAGACTGCGAAGATAAAGAAAATTCGGAAGTTGTAGTGAGACGCAGAGAAAAGAAAAATATTCGTAACGATGATGGCAGAAGAGACTCGCACATTATAGCCCGCCCACTAAGTACAATGACTTCCGTCGATGTCTCCGAAGGACAGTACCCCATTTGTCATAAGTGCGACAAGGCTATAACCAGGTAACCATGCACCAATATTTGAATCACAAATTAAACGTAAGTGCCCATAAAGAGTTTGGAATGTTGTTTTGCACGAGTGTTGTTTTCTATTATTTGTAGTGTTTTTATAACAACATTTGTATAGTTTAAACAAAAGATAATTAGCAAGCTTTTTTATAATAAATTAATAAATATTAATACAGAAATAGATAACAATATATTTCAACAAGTGGAACAAGTCAAACATAACAAATTATACATTCGATAGGCTCTAACGAAATTTATATTTCAGGGGTCCGTTTATCACCGCTTTGGGTCGCATTTGGTGTCCAGAACACTTTGTCTGCGTTAATAATACTTGCCGACGCCAACTACAGGACATTGGTTTCGTGGAAGAGAATGGCCAACTTTACTGTGAATACTGTTTTGAACAATATATCGCGCCTGCCTGCAACAAGTGCCACGCCAAGATTAAGGGGGTAAATATTCAGTGTTTTCATTTTAAATGACGTTTATTAACTTTTACTTAACTTAAGATAGTGATTGTATTTCAAATGTCAAATGGATGTACATTGTACATATGAGTATACAAGACAGCAACAAACTTATTTAAATTAAATATCTACTAGTTTATTACTAATTGTTTTTCTAAATATAAGTATTAATGTAAGTATATGACTTAGACTCAGCTTCACGCCGTATCCCGCACATGGTAGGGTAGGCAGAAGGAACTTGGGAACCGAGTGTTAAGATAATCCGTTCCATTTTCATTCCCCACTTCCCGCCGAATTATGGGCATTGCGTGTGGCGGAACTCAACGCCGCGTTTTGCCTTGTATCAGAGCGAAGAAATGAAAACGTTAAATACTTAAATTTAAAATATGAAATATTCCATTTCGTTGAGTGGAGATCGAACCCACAACCTGTCGGTTACAGTCACACGCTTGTGCCGCTATGTTAAATATATCAAAAAAAAAAACTATTTAATTTTTGTAATTACAAACAAATATTTTAATTAACCTTCAATTTCAGGATTGCCTAAACGCTATCGGCAAACATTTCCATCCAGAATGTTTCAGTTGCGTCTACTGTGGCAAATTATTCGGAAACAACCCATTCTTTTTAGAAGACGGCTTGCCCTATTGCGAAGCGGGTGCGTATTCTTCTGTAGAAGTTTAATACTCGAAACCTCATATCTGTAGTAATATATTAATAAAACAAGTTTTTGAAACATATATTAATTAAGAGTTGGTATTTGGTAATCGTTTTCAGACTGGAACGAGTTGTTTACAACGAAGTGTTTCGCGTGCGGGTTCCCGGTGGAGGCGGGCGACAGGTGGGTGGAGGCGCTCAACAATAACTACCACAGTCAGTGCTTCAACTGCACGGTGCGTATGATGCGAGCCTTAACACCTATATACAATATAAATTGACGACATCGTTTATTAAATTCCTCCTCTAATATCTTTTAATTTCAACTAGGCATTATTCTTTCCCGATAAGATTTTACTTTTTCATATATTCAATGTTGTAGTATCTCTTTGTGGTTAAATATTTACTAATGTGTACTTTGTAATAATGTTTTGTTTTTGTATAACAATATAGTGAGAGATCTTCCTTTAGGTAACATATTACATTACATTTTCATATATCAGTAAACGTACTTAATTGGATGACAGTTAATTTAAAAGTTAAAAATCTCATCAGTTAGAAGTTAAAAACATAAAATAGTCAAATTAAGTAAACTACCATAGACTACATATACCGCTATTGTCCTGTCAAACGCAATTTAGCCCTTGATATTAGCAGAATGTTTTCAAAGATATTACAATTTTCAATTCATTTCGTACCGACATTAAGATAATTTATTTATCACTTACATTAAAAAAATGAAAACTACATGTCAGATGTTAGGCAGTCATTTATTTATATTCATACAAAGCTCGTCATACGCCGCTATACTATTGTGTTCCCAGATTAACAAAAGTGTGTGTTACAAATGTGTGTCCACCTGTATACGTATTATAACAGTTATGTACATAAATATTTAATTTAACCTCCCAGAAAAATCGGGAAGGTTCTAGAATTTAAGTAGTTGTAGATTTTTTTTCATATCCTACTAGATATGAATGCTTGACTTTTGAAAGTGTGATTGTAAAATTTTCGTAGTTTTTTGGCTATTTTATGTATTGATATACTATATACCTACTCTCACATATAACTCCGGATATATTTAGAAATATATACATACATATATATGTAATACCTTAAAACACGTTACTCATTTGATCTTGCAAATTGTGATTGATTAAAAATTAAACATATCCTTATTTTGGTTCTTATTACAGCTTTCGTTAGAAACATCATCGTTCATCAAATAATTAAAGATCAGACTATATATCTTGCTTCCTAGGGTTAATTTTAGCAAGTAATCTAACATTGTACCAACAACGTTCACATATCAGTTTTTTGACACATTCAAATTCAGAATTGTTTATTTTAATTTCAAACAAGTTCAAAAGTGTAACACAATATATAACAGTAGTACCAATTAGTATATTATATTTTGTGGTGTAAAATATTAATTGAACAATGTGTGGATATTTGTGTTAGATGTTGAAAATATGCCATAATCCTAATTCAATGACCATTACAGGTGTGCAAAAAGAATCTCGAAGGACAGAGTTTCTTCGCCAAGGGAGGACGACCTTTCTGCAAGATACACGCCCGCTAGATCTCAACAACAAATGTACAATTCCGACACTGTTTACACAACAACTACATTTAGACCAGTCTCCATCTCTCCCTCCACGGTTGCTGCGACCACACCCTCTCCACAAAGGACTAGAAAATTAGAAACGCCCCTCCACTTCGATGGAGGGCTGTTTTCTGATATACGAAGCGCAGATGGTAAGTTACTAAGCAAAGTTACCGTGGATCGAGTTCACAGCTCTTCTCGCCACGATGTCACCGACTCGCCACATTTGTATGAAGACACAGACCCGAATGGCAACAAGGAATACATCGACGAAATAGTTAAAACAGAAACTATAACCAACGAGGACGTTATAAAAGTTAAATTTACACCAGTACGCCCCGAGCTTGACTCTATTTCCATCTGGTCGCCGATGCAAGGCCCGAAGAGCTTCAGTCCTGTACCGTACATAAAAGATGAATTTGAAGATCTCCGCAGTTATAAAATAGTCAACTCTGTTTGCAAAGAAAATTTATTGAATGTTCACAATTTCCAAAATACCGATCAAATAGACGAAATTGTGGATAGACATGCACTAAGGGGACATAGCCCTTTGGCGAATCTAATTATATCGGAGCACTTAACTAAGATAGATAATTACTTACAAGAGAGCTTAAATGTGTTAAAATCTGAGAAAGAGAGTGACGTCGTGAACGAACCAGAGGTATCAGACAAGTGTGAAATTGTACGCTCTGACCAACAAAACACTTTCAAGGAATTTACTAATAGTTACCAAAAAAATGATATTAAAGAATATATAGGTGAAACTTTTACAACTTCTAACACCAATGGAGAGGCTCTAATTGTCAAAGATAAATTAAACAGTGTCAAAAAACATCCGGGAGTAATCAAAAGTATCTGTAATTTGCCAATGCATTATCATGCAGCAATATTGTGTTTCTTTTTGATTGTATATAACCTTTTTTATCAGTACTATAAACAAAATTGCCATGGTAAGACGAATCTATAAATTAGATAAGAAATTTAATCACTCTAATACATATTGTATTATGTAAACTAGTCAAAAATAAATTACATAGACTTTCTTTCAGCTCATCAATGAGAAAAATATTTTATGTGACAGGAAAATATGTATATAAATTCAAGTAACAGAGCATTTTACTTGTTCTTCGATATTACAATATTAATACTTTGGTGCTTTTCAATGCAATAAACATGTCCGATGTCCGCGATTTCTTTAAATAAGGCTTTGTAAACAGCTTCCGGAATGTTTCAGTAATCGACTACTAACATTAACAATCGTTTTTTTTTTATTCTAATGAGTTTTAATTTATAATTGGAAGAAATGGTGCACCAACATTTACTATATAAATAATTAGGTATCTGATACTATGCTTAAAAAAGGAAAACATAGCTTGATGACTTTTCAAGGATTGGGGATAGCATTTATTGGTCGATCTTAAAGCTTCCTTATACACAGATCTTATTATTTTGTAATATTGACCTCTTGTTTACCGCAAGAATATATTATTTTAGCTAAGACAGTAAAAGTAACAACTAATGCATACTATCCGATATCCACATCCTATAGGTGTAGTTATTATTAAATACAATTATAACTTGTATGTTATTAAGGTAACTATATTTACAGTAGTGCAAGCGGCACTAACTCTATGTGTTACAAATAATCATCATATTCATTATTATTTATTTAGAAATAAAAAAAATGCAATTTGTAATCTATAAAAAAAAGCAGTTATGTGAGCTTAAATAAATATTTTATCTTATCATATTGTTTTATTGCTCTAATAAATATTATTTGACCTAAAACACCAAATCAAATATACCTAATCTTGAGGCCGTAGTGGCGCTGGAACGCCAGCGTGCGACGGAAAACCATCGGTTGTGGTAACAATTGCAACTTAAGGACTGAAATATATAATAATTTCATTATATCATCTTCCGGTAACGAGTCAAACCGCGCTTTGCATTTAAAATTGATAGTTTGAAAATTTATACCTTGATGGTGTTCCAGTGGATATTTAGCAGAGTAGGTGGAGAGAACTTAGTGATATGGGTTCATTTTAAGACATTGCGTGAAGAGTGGAAATATTGCACGACACATCTTTTATCTTGATTCTTAAGTATGGAAATGAAAATAATACATTACCCCGATTAGGAATCAATCTGCATGTTTAAGCTGAAGGAAAAAAGTCATTTAATATAGTTTATAGGGGCATACTTCAACAGCTCCCAATAAGCCTATGAATAGAGCTTTGCAATAGTTAGTTACTATATTATATATATATATATATATATATATATATATATATATATATATATATATATATATATATATATATATATATATATATATATATATATATATAAATACGCGCACGCTCGCCCACACACACACACACACACGCACATACATACATACATATATACTATAATCATTATAAGGATAGCTATTCTTATAGATAATAGACGGAAAGACTAACTATTGTTGTAAACGACAAATCAAACGAGAATTTATTAAACATTATGAAGACGCAATGTTCGACTTATAAAAATTAATATATTTTTTACTTTGATTTTCTTTATTGACTTCTAATGAATATGGTATAAAAAATAACGAAAATATATAATTGTTAGGAAGTTTTAAAAAATGTGCAAACTTTCATACATGTAGACTTTTAAGATTAATGAAAGGTTTAAGAGTAGGCTGAGCGTAGCCCTTTGAAAACGTGTTACTCAAAACAATAGGTACTCATTATATAAACCTAAAGAATTTTTGTTCATATGTCAAACACATTAATCTCAGGACATCTGGTTTGATTTAAAATACTTTTTAAGTATATCCAATACTTGATTTTTTTTTTTAAATTATTTTTTAATAATCAGAATCATTAGTCTACTTATTGAGGAAGTTTACATTTGCTAATAAAAGTAGCTTTAAAGGAATCGTTTAACAATCTTTTAAAAAATGAATGATAATTTCGTATATTCCTACATATTAAACAGTATTGAAACATATATTCTATCTATTATTCAATAAAAAAATTATTAAAAATTAAAAAAAAAAGAACTATTTGTATAAATGAATATAATTTATACTATTTACATGAATTGTATCTATGTTACATGTTATTTACATTAATTGTACCTAAGTTACATGTAATATATTTTTGTATTAGAGCTACATTTCAGTTGGTGATGTTTTGTCAGTTTCATCTGTTGATCCGCCCAAGAAAAAATTACCAATCCTGAAACAATATGTATAAATTCAAAATCTGATGTACTCTAACATGCAAACAAAGTACTGCTGATATTATATATATAATTTTCTATCATCAAATCTGCACATTACAATAGCTTGCAATGCATGGATTTAAGTTCCACCACTATACAAGGTCTCAAAATCGGTGGAAGGGGGGGACGACTAGGTTCCCAAGATCCATCTTTCTACCCTTCCATGTGGCAAATACAGTGTGAAGCTGATACTTGCTTTCTTTGAAATTTATTTTTCTTTGGCTTCACAATTTATCCCACATTAAATACATACACAAGCAGAAGAAATCAGTGTTTATATATGTCTTTAATAAAAAATTGGACATGAATGTGAAATTTACAGAGTTGTTACACAGTCAACATGTAATGTCTCTATATTCTCCATTTAGCTCAGATGGAACTAAATACTGCTGTCTTGTTACCAGAGTAATTTTATTAAAACAATTCATGAGTATTATTGCCACATTATTTTTTTTAACTTCACATGATATTCCACCTTGTTTTATAGAACATAATGTAAAGGTACTCCTGTTTCCCACTTTCTGCTGAATTTTCTAGGCACTGACACTTGTGTTCTGTAAAACTTTTAACGTAGTAGTATACAACTTAGCTTCATCTACCTAAACTGTGAAATTGAACCAAATTAAAAATTATTTCCGCAACATACATTTTTGTTTATTCTTTAAAAGGATCCCTTAAGCCTACACTTGGATGAGACACTGCTCCAAGCTCTTTTTCATGCAATTGGAATCTTTTTTATAATAATTACCATATTTATTTAAAATCTTTGTTATATAATATTTTGTATTGATACTTTCAACATTTATTAAATAATTGTAAACAGAAAGGGAAAAGTAAATACAAAATATGCATAGCACAACTTACTATCTAAAAAGTACACTATAGTATTTCAAATCCCATTTTATTATTAAATATAGTCAAATTGTCCATGTTTTTTCCTATATTTTTAAAATAAACAAATAAATGATGCTATTGAAATAATCTTTAAATTTATTACATGACTTCCTAATACATTATATTATAATATTTAGGCCCAATCAAGAGATATAAGCTTTTCCTATAACTATTTTATTTTAAGATATACCTTTCCCAATTCAACCCTAATCCTATGAATGTGAATGTCAGATATCCGTGCCATAATACTGTAACACGTGCTTCTGGTTGGCGTTTGTGTCCAAAATTTTTGTAACATCTACTATTGATCAACATATAATTCTTAACTATTCGTAACATTTTAATTAATAATATACCTACATCTCAACACAATAAAGAATAAAGGCGAATACTAGATAGAATGTCAATGTCAATTGTAAAATGACAAGTGGCATCAGTTTACATACATAATTATCTGTTCTTTACCATACAACTTCGGCTACGTTCCACTAAGCGTTCAAACCTATCAAAACGCTTCTTTAGCCGTTCCACATAACGACCACGAGAATTAAGACAAAACCTTGTCGTGTCAACTTGGTAATGGTATACGCACCTACTTTGGCCTCAACCGATGCTGATATTGAGGAATTCTATAACCAAGTATTCGATACCCTCAATAACATATCCAGAAGAGACATCACACATTTGATGGGAGACCTAAATGCTAAGGGAGATATTTCAAAAGATGACCACTTTAGAGAAGTTGTAGGTAAATTTGGACTTGGCCAAAGAAATGACCGAAGAGAAATGTGGCTGCAATTCTGTGCTGAAAATTCTCTCACAATAATGAACACCTGTTTTGAGAACGATCCGAGGAGACGATATACGTGGACAATGTCAGGCAATCGTGCTCGAAATCAGATAGAGGGAAAGTTGTTGACCGAGATAGACGAGGTTACAAACAGATGGC
Source organism: Eueides isabella (assembly GCA_019049475.1). Lineage (NCBI taxonomy): Eukaryota > Metazoa > Arthropoda > Insecta > Lepidoptera > Nymphalidae > Eueides > Eueides isabella. Next base: position 10,218,034 of record CM032393.1, read on the forward strand.
GAACATATTGTGAGAATTAATATTGTAACTCTTGAATAACAACAGAGTGTATCCCAGCTATGGACGAGCATGATCCGGAGCCGGAAATCCTCGAAGCTGAAATTAAAGACGCAAGCTAAAGACCAAGAAGTCAGCCGGCAGGGACAGAATTTTCGCTGAAGAACTTAAACATCTGGGGGATCAGGGGGTAAAGATCATGCTTTACCAATGCAACTAAGTATGGAAAACAGGAATATGGGCGATTGCACAAAAAATGGTCATCAAAAAAATGCGAAAATTATCGAACAGTGGCATTAATATCACATACAAGTAAGATCATGCTGTATATTATAAACAGTCGCCTACAGACATCCCTGCAATGGCAAATACCGCATGAATAAGCTGGCTTCGTAAGGGGTCTTGGAACGCGAGAGCAGATCGTGAATATAGGACAAATTCTTGAGAAAAGCCGAGAGTTTAACACACCTGTTCTTATGTGTTTTATTGACTACTCAAAGGCTTGTGATTGTGTTAACTGGGATTGCCTATGGACTATACTAAATGGGAGTACCTAAGCACTTAATAACCTTGATCGCAAATCTGTATACAGACGACGGTGTTTCCATGGTAAGCATTAAAGAAACCATATCAGGGATTTTTAAACCGAAAAAGGAGTGAGGCAAGGATGTATTCTGTCTCCTATTCTTTTCAATATCTATGGTGAATACATCATGCGAAAAGCATTGGAAGGATGGGATGGAGGTATTTCTGTCGGTTTAAAAATGAGTAACCTGAGAGACGCTGATAACACCACTCTCTTTGCTTCAACGAAGGCCGAGCTCGCTGACCTATTCTGCAGAGTTGAATACGAGGGTGAACTAGTCGGATTCACCATCAACAAGTCGAAAACTAAAGTCATGCTTATAGACAGAACTAGTCAACTCTCCAGGATCGGAGAACTCTCAGATTTAAAATTTGTTAGTGAGTCTGTATACTTTGGAGCCTTGTTGTTTAATCAAGGAGGATGTGAAAAGGAAATCCAAAGAAGAATCCAAATGGCCAAAAACGCTATGAGCAAATTAACTCGAATATAGCCAAAATCGAAAAGTATCCAATATTAATAAGTCTATACTGCAACAACTTCGTGTTAAGACCAGACTCTCAACAAAATGCTTCCAAAAATCCTTGATTATTTTGATCACATTGCCCGTCGTCATCCGGATAATCTGGGCGGATAACCGCGGCCGATCACCTAGCCGTTGGTGTGACCAAGTAACTGCACTGACTGGTCTCTCAGTAGTAAAGGCCATAAGAAAAGCTGAACACCGGGAAGTATGAAAGAAAGTAATAAGACTTACGACGGACTTTCATAAAGGACACGACCTTCAGTAATGAAGAATGCAACAGAAGAATACCAGTTAATTGAAGTGATCTATGAACTATTTATATTAAAATAATTATTAAAATGAATTGGTACTGACAATGATAACACTGGGCAACAACGGTTTTGGTGCCCTTGGGGTAAAAATGGTTTCGAATAATTTTAAACATACAATTTATAAATCTGTGAATGATTTTGAAATATTGGCTCTCGTAATTTTTTAGTCTTAATTTTTTTATTTGACTACAATACACAGAATAAAACAGTTAGTATATTTAGTATAATTTATTTATTACCAAAGTGTTGTCAATTTTTTTCAATTTTTTTTGTTTAAGTTTTTAAATAATGAACGTAGAAATAATAAGACAGAAACACCTTTTAAACCTTAGTTAGTATTCAAGGAAACTCCTTTTATTCTATAGCTAATGTGGCCATGTGGGGACAATCTCTTTTCAAGGACCAGTAGTAATTTAATAGCCATTATGTGACGTGTAATCTCCCAAATTGTCGGGAAATCTGTCTAGATGGCTGTGGAAAAAGTGTAGCTTTTTGCTTATATTTGTGCCTAAATTCTTGAATCTTTCCAACATCTGTTGCACAATTTCTCTATAATTTGTTGCTTTAAAACTATAAAGCACCTACGTAGGTAACTACCTAAAAAGCTTTAGGATACTACTAACACAAAACTTCTCCATGCTTCACGTTCAGCATCAGTCATAGCATTTGTGATTTTTTTTGTCTTTTATCAATGTTCGCATTTGAAGATCGTCAAATATTTCAGCTTTTAACTTTTCCATACTCAGCTTAGAAAATGTTTTTGTATTATCCAGTTTTATCTGTAATCAGTGCTTTCACTTTTAGCAGATGTGGTAAGGGTGTTTTAATAGCTTTTCGAGTGTGTCCGCTAATGAGGACATCTCCTTTTTCCTATAGGAACTTAAAATGTATTTCCCTTTAAAGTCACTTTTAGAAGTCACGTAGGCCTCTAACCACCCTTTATATTTATCAGTAGCCGACAGGATTTCTTCCTTTATAGTGTTTATTTGTAGTTCCTTATGTATTTCGGCATTGGTACAAGCCAAAGTACATTACATATAAATCGCAGTATTATATTCTGCATAGTTTGCAATTTTAAGATATTAGTGGCTAAAACTACCGCACAATAGTATGCCGTGAGTCTATATAGGCTTAAGTATTGTTTTGTATATTAGCAGTTTATTATCAATGGATAATACTACTTTTCCGTCCAATCAACCAAAAAAAAATTGTTTTACAAATATATTTAACACATTCTCCTTCCTTGTCCAACGCTTTGATAAACTATTTCATCGTACCCAATTTAACGTGTAGTGGTGAGCGTACGATTTTTTCTTTACAAAATAGTTGTTCATTTATTACATTGACTTTACCAACAGTTAAGGATTCTCTCAAATGCCAAACATTTTGTTCCTTGTGAACTTGCTTTGCTCTGATATCCCATAAACAAATAAAGCAAGAGTATTTGGTATATCCACTTTACTGACCAAGTAAAAATTCACTATCTTAAAATCTACACAAACCGGCCATTGATGGTCAGATTTTTTGCAGAACCAATTTAATTATATATATATATATATATATATATATATATATATATATATATATGTATGTATGTATGTATGTATGTATGTATGTATGTATGTATGTATGTATGTATGTATGTATGTATGTATGTATGTATGTATGTATGTATGTATGTATGTATGTATGTATGTATGTATGTATGTATGTATGTATGTATGTATGTATGTATGTATGTATGTATGTATGTATGTATGTATGTATGTATGTATGTATGTATGTATGTATGTATGTATGTATGTATGTATGTATGTATGTATGTATGTATGTATGTATGTATGTATGTATGTATGTATGCATGCATGCATGCATGTATGTATGTATGTATGTATGTATGTATGTATGTATGTATGTATGTATGTATGTATGTATGTATGTATGTATGTATGTATGTATATATGTATATATGTATATATATATATATATATATATATATATATATATATATATATATATATATATATATATATATATATAATATTTAATGAATAAAACAAAGATTAGGTTATCACATTACAAACTTACTAAATGCGTGCGTCCTCCGATGTTGTCATAAATATTTTCACGAGTTTTATTTATGTTAATTATAAATAAAACGCGGGAAAGTATGCGTAGTGGTAATACGAATCTTGCTTTTTTGTATGTATACGCGAAACCATGTGCAGGTATTTTTTTTAAGAACTTGTGTTCAAAACAGCCGACGTAAATTGTTAAGTCTTAAAATTATATTTTTTTTATTAATTTAGCTCAATTTTTATGTATAGATATCGTCTTAAAAGTAATAACTTTATTAGATCAAGGAAGTAATTGAGATCAGTAAAAAAAAATATGTCATTCAAGCAGGTGAAACCATGGAGGGTCGCTGACATATATGTATGAATTGACCTTATAATAAAAAACACACGTCACGTGGTATAATGTAGATCTATAGATAATTATCATGTGAAAAACATGAAATCCTGTGTTAGCTCGAGATTCAATTGTAATCCACATATACAAAGGTTGAAAGCGTGGCTCTAAGGTCATGCATTACTCAAATACTAGGAACTATCCCCAAATGGGTATGTAATGTGTATATGTTTTTTAATCTAACATAATCATCAAATAAAATAATGGTTCATCAATATTGTTTTATTTAAAACACACTTTCTCATATTCAAAGGCGGTCTTATTCTAATTAACATTCATTCCACTTCCATATAAAATATAACTAATTAACTTAGTCACTTAAAAATATTAACATTTAGCTTATTTACACAATAACATATTTCTTATGTTTATCAAAAACTGCATATATTTGAACATTATTTACATTTGAATGCATGTCAAAGTTGTATCTCAATATATTCAGTTTATTTTGAAACTCATAAATGGAGATTATGTCGGAATACAATGTATAGTCTAATATTTTCTTAGGTAATAATACCTAATATTAGATAGAAACAAACATCATACTATATTGTATGAAATATTATCTAAATCAAACATCTGCAGCAATATATTTTACCTATTCTCATTTAAATCCGTAGTAGCGAAATCTGGTTGTCGGCATAATAGTCACTTTCCACTGAAGGAAATAAGTAGTATTTTAATAAGAGTAAACTTAAAATTAGCTTCTACCACTGCATAATGTCTTACAAATTTAATATGAATTATTAAGATTGAAAATTGTTGAAATCAAAAAGAAATATTTTAAAAACTATTAGAAATATCACTTGGAAATATAATCTTATTAACTAAAAAAGAGAAAAATATTGCATTTTGCTAATGCATTCTTCTACTATAACGTTTTTTTTATAAAAATATAAATTACAATATTCAAGTAAAACAAAATTACAACGAATAGCTAAGGATTGACGACTATCGTCCATTAGGTGTTAATCCTCAAATTTAATGGAGTGAACAGACGTGTCAATGGCACCGCCGCGGTAAGCACCTCGTTTTTTCTTAGTTTTCTCATGTTTGAATGATTTGCCGCGTGTATGTTTCAAGTCCAGGTTTGCTTTCTCGCCCCAAGACCCGCGAGCTCCTCTCTAAAAAAAAATATTTTGAGCTTCACGCTGTACACATGATATGCGGGAAGTCGGGAACTTAGGCCAGTATTTATAAGAATAATGACTGTTTATAAATTTAACTCAAGAGAGCATGTCACCTGATACCGATCTCAAGTTGTTCTTTTTTTTTCATAGCTTGGGGATGCAAGCCTATCGTTTTGAATAAATCATTGACCGAGTGATACTGCGGTTCGTAAGTAGTGCACTTACGACCCGCAGTTGCTAAATGATTCGCAAAATATAAGGAGAAATATATAAATATTAACCTTTTAAGGACGTGTTTTTTTTCGATTTTCGACAAAGAAGAAACTAAACGCAGGCAGCGTTTTGCAACTATCAAATAGTAGAGACGTTTTTGTTTCAGTGTGGTGTTCATCTAGTTACATAGTTTTTTATTAATATATAATAATAAGCTAAAACGTATAACGTAATTTCATTCAAATAGAGAAATATCTTATTTGATTACTTGAAAGCGCATTAAGTGCTGTATCTCAGTTGATACGTTGAACTCAAGACTGTACTTAATTTTGGTCTATTAATTAAATGGCATCTTAAGATCGATCTCAAAGCTCAGGGCAGTTTATCAATACGGGTACGGGATATGTTTTTTTTTTTTCATTTCATTATACAAACAAACGTATAGCTGAAACAATTCTTTCGTAGGGGTATAGAGTGGTATAATGGGTATTCCCAATGCAATTGCATTAATAAGTCATGAAATATGCAAGCTTATATAAAACTAGTCTTACCTATTATTTTAATCAAATACAATTTTTTTGTTTTGAGAATTGTCGCCTCCTTCAAAGCTTTTTCTATCATTAAATCCTCCTTTGTTAAATCCGCCTCGGTCGCCGCCCCACGAGTGGCGATCGCCCCTGCCGCCCCTGTTGCCCCGGCCGCCCCTGTCTCCCCCGCGGCCGCCCCGGTCGAAACCGCGGCCCCCGCGGTCGAAGCCGCCCCGGCCCCCGCGATCGAACCCGCCTCGGCCTCCCCTGCCGCCACGGCCGCCCCTGTCATTGAAGCCCCCGCGCCCCCTGAATCCACCCCGGTTGCCCCTATCGTTGGAGCCCCGCCCGCGGAACCCTCCTCGGAAGCCCCCGCGGCCGCGGTCCTGCCACCCGCCAGACTTGTCTGATGAGTCAACCCCGTCCGCTTCGTCCTCTCCGTTTTCACCCTCCTAACAGATAGATCTTATACATAAAATACACCAAGACAACCCTACGTAATGACCAAACGACATAAAAGTAAATGCCCAAAATCACAAGCCGCAAAGCTTCTCGCAAATATAAAATAGAAGCTTGGTGATGAGATAGAGTTGCCTTGGCTTACTAAATTTTGGGGCATTTACCTTAGCTTCGAATGAATTGTCCTTAAGTCTAGGGTCCACTTCTACTTTTTCTGTTACAACTCTCCTGAAGGGAACTGCTTTATTATTTGAAGTATTAGTTTTGTCGCTAGGTGTTGAGGAAATATTTGTTCCCTAAAATTGTTTGTAAAAATTAAATTCTTATATTAATTATATTATGACAAAAAAAAAAATATGAGTACGAAAAAATAATTAATAAACACAAACTACATAATAAGCTAATTTATCTAATATTTGTTGTTCAATACAAAAATTAACTAATTTACCTTAACAAAATTACTATATGGCTTCTTAGCTGGAGTTGCTTCTTCACCTTCAGATGCCTTTCGTTTTTTACCACTTTGAAATCCATTTTGCTGTAAAGAAAATATTTATATTTTATCAGTATTTCGTGGAAACTGAACTCATAAAAATCAGATGACAACATAGCATGCTGTGCTTTTGTGCCAAGATAGCCTTAATTGTTGATGTTTTAAGTTTGTTAGTATCTTTTTCTTAGGTGTGTTTGATCGTTTGTAGTGGTACTGCCAGCAATATTTAGATTTGGCTTTAGCAATTGTGGAAATTTGTTCTCCTATTCAAACCTACAATCGTAGAGTTTATAGCCAGAGCATGTGCCACTGGACTATATAAATAATTTTCTTTCTTGCTACGTCCCTAGGGGGGTGGCAAAGAGAAAGGAGCGCAAAACGCTAATCTCGGCATAGCTCTTTCGCCTCGTCCACTGTCATCAATCATACATGTCCTTCATGCTTTTTATGCGACCTTCCTCCAGTATCGTAGATACTGAGTATTTGAAGGTTAACCGAGGTCTCCCCCTCCCTCGCTTACCACTCACTTTTCCTTCATTTTTTTCGCTCATTCGCTCGACGTGCCCAAACCACCCGAGCACATTCTTCTCCATTCTCCCTGTGACATCCAAGCTAGTACCTATCATTCTGTGTATCTCTTCATTGGATATGTGATCAGCTAAGCTGGCTCCGCATATCCTACGAAGAGATCGTATCTCTACAGTATTCATCTTTCTTACATTCTTCTTCTGTAATACCCACGTTTCACTACCGTATAACAGCGTTGGTACCAATACTGTATTGTGTACGGCCAAACGCGCAGCTATGCTGACATTTCGTCATCTCAACAGCACAGCTAAGGCACCGTTAACTCTGTTACCGGCAGCAATACGCCGCACCACATCCATTTCGGAAACATATACTATCTCATCCACTAGTCCCAAACATACTACTACTACCTCATCCACTTGTTCAGTTATTTAAGTACATATATTAAAAATCTTTGTACATACATATTATATTACCAAATATGAACAGGTAGATTACATTCTTCTTCTTTTCCTTTTATTATTTCATAGTGGTGCAGTCGGACTTGCGGCTGTCAACACAATGATAAAAATCCACTTGGGAAACTAAATATTTTTATTTTGGCTTTGATCAAAGGGTGGTGTAAAGTTTTGTGAGTTAAAGTATTTTAATATGTGTGGAAAGCTCTGAGAATGAGGTGTCTTGACGCTAAGTTTTGTAATCTTTCTTCATATGCTGCTACACATGCAACAAAAAATGTAAGTAATGTGTTTGTAAACTATAATTAAATTTAAAGTACCTGTTGTGATTCCTTCTTTTGTACTTTAGCTGGGGGCTCATCATCATCATCTTCACTGCTGTCATCTGAGGATTCCTTTTTGGCTTTAGGTTTAGGTGTAGCCGGTGTTTTAGGAGTTTTTTTGGGTTTCTCATCTTCACTGTCATCACTGTCTTCAGAAGATTCTTTCGCTGCTGGTTTAGATGCAAGCTTTGCTTTTGGTGCAGGCTTTTTCTTTTCATCCTCACTGCTGTCTTCTTCTGATGAAGATTCTTTTTTTTGTTTAGTGGGAGCCTGGACAGGTTTGCCTGCTGGTTTGGCGGGAGTTTTAGGTTCTTCATCTTCACTGCTGTCATCACTGTCTTCTGATGATGACTTCTTAGCAGCAGCTTTGGCAGGTTGCGCTTTTGGTACAGGTTTTACTTGTTTAGGAGATTCCTCATCACTGTCTTCAGAAGAGGATTCTTGTTTCTTGGCAGGAACTACTTTTAATGCTGGTTTCTGAGGTAACTTTTTCTTAGATTTTTCGTCATCACTGCTGTCATCACTGTCCTCCGAGGATGACTGTTGTTTATTATTAGGTTTGGAGCCTGGTTTAGCAGCGGGAGTTTGTGGTTTCGCCTGGATTTTAGGTTGAGGTTTATCATCATCACTGCTGTCATCATCAGATGAAGATTCTGGCTTCTTTCCAGCTTGAGCTTTAACAGCTGGTTTTGCAGGTGTAGTTGATTTCGGAGGAGGTTTCTTTTGATCATCAGAGTCATCACTATCATCAGACGAATCTTTAGGTTGTACCTTTGAATTTGGTTTGGCCGGTACAGGAGCTTGCTTTGCTTTACTTGCAGGTTGTTTGGGTTCCTCATCACTACTGTCACTATCTGAAGATGACTCTTGTTTCTTTGGTGCTGGCTTAGCTGGTGTAGATTTCGACTGTACTGGTTTTCCAACAGCAGGCTTAGCTTCTTGTTTTTTAGATTTAGGTTTGTCATCATCACTGTCATCACTGTCCTCTGATGAAGATTCTTGTTTCTTAGCTGGTACCTTAGCAGGAGTAGCTTTAACAGCGACTTTTTTATTTTTTGGATCATCATCACTATCATCACTGTCTGATGATTCTTGCTTTTTAGGTGCAGCTTTTTGAACAACTGGTTTTGCAGCATTGTTTACAGGTTTTTTCTTATCATCTTCACTGCTATCTGAGCTATCATCTGATGATTCCTTTTTCTTAGCAGCTTTAGCTTTTGCATTTGCCACATTAACTACTTGTGGTTTGACTGGTTGTTTTTTAGGCTTTGCTGTAGCATTATCTTCACTACTATCACTATCCTCAGATGACTGTGCCTTCTTATTAGCCTTTTGATTTACTGCAGGCACCACCTAGAAATGAGCTTAGGTTGTATATTTGTGTATTTTAGTTATATCAAGTTAAGAAAGAAAATTATTGTTCAGAGGTAGTGACGAATAATATATATGTAGTAATATCATAGTAGCTCAATAACAAGTTCTCATCATAAATTAAATGTTCACAGAATAACAAAGTTTATATCATATTAGCAAACATACCTTTGGTGGTGGTTTTTCATCCTCAGAGCTGTCTGAATCGGAAGATTCTTTTTTCTTTGTTTGTATAGATCCATTTGATTTGTTTACTTGTATGTTTTTTGGTTTCTCTTCTTCGTCGCTAGAATCGTCAGAACTGTTAACAAAAAAAAATAATATATTATTACTCAATAGAAAAAAATTACATGCTTTTGTCTTTACTGCATATAAAAATTATGAAATAAATACACACCTTTCAGCTGCTTTTTTCGCATTTTGAGCAGGCTTCTTTTGTAACTTTCTATATTCCGTAATTATATTGAGCAATGATGGTAAATTTTTAGCTCTTGGTTTCTGAAACAGTAAAATTAGTTAATGTACTTGTAATGATATTTGGTAGTAAAATGTAAAAGATAAGTCGGAAGTTAAGATTCAAACAATTTTAAAGACAATGATAAATAAAATACTCTTTATGGTACACCAAAAAATGCATTACAAGATAATCATGAATAAAATAGCACAATAGGCAGCATTATTGTTAAGTGAGCAATCTCTTCCAGGCAACCTTGGGGTAGAGGAGAGAATAAATAAAATTGGGAGGGGTGTACTGAGTATATTTAAGTATATGAAATATATACATATATGGAAATCAAAAGGGCCCCATTGAAGTTTCAAACCTTAGGAAACCCAAAATCTAGGAACAGTCCTAAAGAGCAAAATTGAGAATTTAGTTATCAAGACTTAATCTTTTGTTTCTTCACATTCACTAATTAACATGTTGCCTTCGAGTCCATAATGGCTGAATTGTAGTAAATTGTTATCTATGTAGTCAAAGCTTAAATAAATCATAAAGCTTTGTACTCAATAATGACAATACATATAGGTCTATACTTGCTAGGAGTAGTCCTAGTCATGATTTTTTTTATATTTTGCTCCTTTCTTTAAGTCTTTGTTAACATATATATTAAATATCACAGGTAACTAAGGTGCAACATGTATTATATTAGAGCTTAGTAATTTTCCAGACTTGCCGTACTAGATTACCAGTTATTTTAAAATATTAATGGTTTTCTATGTTAAGTAAACGTAAAAGTATTGTTATATTGACTAGTGTTACTTTGCAATCTTCTTGCTGTCTTCAGAAAAGCAATGTCACAGAGGAGTAAAAATATGTAACTTGAGAGTTACAGGCATTGGTTACGACTCTGAAAGAAGAGTGTGCAAATAATAGTCAAAGCCAGAATACAAGTAAGACAAAGGTAGGTCTGATATTTAAAAGAAATTAAGAAACAATATAATGCAATATCAGTATAAATGGTAAGTGAATAAGGAAGTTTATGAAAGAGAAGCCAATAGTAAAAGAGGTAGGGGAGACCTCTTTTGAACTTGGAAAACGCACAGTATCGTCGATTCCGGAAGAAGCTCACATAAAAGGCATGAGGATACATGAGCGAAAGAGGTATGTCGAGAACATATGTTAGAATATCTTTAGCTACCCAGCTAAGGATACAGCATGACGCCAAGTTACTTAGCAATAATCAACTGCACACCTGATGGAGACGACTTTAACGGGGGCCTACTTCAGTCAGTAATTCTGCAACGTAATTTATGGTCTATTCTTGGTTGATTGTCATTAAGAGCGAGTAGTGCTAGTTATAATGTCTGTTGTATTACTTAATGATTCAGTAGTATATTAAGAACTTTAAGATGTTACAGTATAACCTGCAATATGCATGCTATTGATACTACCAAATTTTAAGGTTATTATTTTATAAATAAAAAAAAAGAAAATGATAAGTTTCACAATTACCTTAAAAATAATGAAAATTAAAATTAATAATAAAGTCTCTATTTCTATACATCGATTATTATTATTTTTTCAAATTATTACATGCGTTTAATATAACATGTTTATTTGAATATAGAATCATTACTTTAATATATCTAAAATGTATTTTATAAAAAGGTACATCTTTTCCAGGTACAGCACATTGTTAAACATAAGATAAAAATAATTTTACCGTAAATGGTTATTAATATAATACTATTAGTGACGAAAGAGTTGTAAATATTAGATAATAAATAAATAAAAGTAAATAAAAAATTAACACGTGTGGTGGTCATCAAGTCGGCACACGTGGTTTTAGGTAAAAACTTACTGCTTTCGTTTTTCTTGAAAATTCATCTGCTAGGGATTTATCTACACTCAACAGAAAATTGTGAACTATTGAGACAGCCTCAGCCTGTAATTCTGCAGAAACACTCATTTTATTTATTTTAACTGAAAAACTCTTCCAGCGGCGTTCTCTTGCACGACCGCTCTTCAAAATGAGCACAGATTAAAAGAATGACAAATTGACAAGTGGATGAACAGCAATTACGATAAACATCGATGAATCGAGATATACGATACTAGGCGATACATTAAATCGATGAGAAATTATCTTTTGAATTCGCTTAATTTTTTGCAGAATGCCAGGAATATTTAAAGACTACAATCACTTTTAGAAACAGTTTTACCTCTGAGCGATTATATGTGATTTTTTAATAATGTTAGCCTTTTAATCTGGTGTCTATGAATGTATGAAAATCTTTCAACAAATCATTTTTGTTATTGGATCTATTTTTTTAATTTATTTATTTAAATCAGATGATGATAATATTGTTATATAACGAAACTTGAATAAAATGTCTAGAAAAGTAAGAAAATATTTATTATTTGGCAGAAATAAGAAGTTAAAAAGAAACATATGACGTTGCTCTTTGATTTGTTAAATTTTAAAATAGAAAATGAATTGTTATTTACATACCTAATATATAAAATAAATTGCTATAAGTAGTATATGTGGTTTATTTATCTTGAAATTAGATATTTTGTGAACTCCTACGAATTATTATCACAGAGGGATTATTAATTCCTATAATATTAAGATAGAGTTAATTGAAAGTTAGAATATTTTTAATTACAAATAATAATATTTTTAGTAATCCAGTTAAATTTAAATAACTTAATAAAATGTATCATTTGATATTAATTTAGTTATCTTTATTTTAACCTTCCTAGATAAATATTGGAAGATAATTATTTTATATTAAATGGTAGAATTATATTAATAAAATATTATTATTCTAATGTATCATCTGTATTCGATAAAATACATATTATTTTTTTTATGGAAGAGACGGCAAAAGAGCGTACGGGTCACCTGATGTTAAGTGATCACCGTCAGCTACAGGAGCGTTACCGGCCAAACACATTGACAAAAGCCACTACTTAACGCCGGTTTTAAATGACAACGTGACTCTCCCACACGTACTTTTGTCGCCTCTTACTTTTACGCCACCATCAGTACCAGAGTGATCCTATTCTAAGCCGGAATCACACGTCGTAAAGTACGAAGACGTTGGACATTTTACTCAAGTCGATTCGATAATAATTATTTATTATCGAATCGACTCGAGTAAAACGTCCAACGTTTTCGTACATTTTATCTGTTGTTTGATATATTATAAATTTAATAATCTACTTCTTGAATTCTATGCAACTATTGATGTTTTCATCTTTTCATTTTATTAGTGACTGCGAAAATAATTTGTGTATATAAATTTCATTAAAGATTTTGCTCATTTGTTTTCTTATAAGTAAAAAATCGTTAGATTTTTCATTGTAAAAGTAGGTATTCTGAAAGTGACATGTTTCTACTGTTCTTAGAATCGGTTTGTCGAGTGTTGGGATTTCTTTAGTTTCCTAAAAATAAATAATTAACATGTTACATGAAGAGTAGTTAGTTTTTAATATCAAAATGCCGGTTCAACAAATAAGTGTTAAGAATTCCTCCGATATTGAAAGCTGGGAATGGGGCGGGGGATGTGGCAGAGAACCTATTCGCGCAGGGTCTGGAAGCAGTCAAACGTCTTGCAGTAATTCTAGTGGAGATATTTGTCGGATTTGTCATTGCGAAAGCGAAACTCACAATCCTTTACTGGCTCCTTGTTATTGCTCTGGTAAGCGGCGCATTTTGTGTTATTTTTAATATATTATGACCTTTTATAATATTACCTTTTTGAAAAAGAATGTTGTTTATTTATCTGCCATTTTACTATATTTTTCATATATTCAATCAGCTGACCTTTGTTTACATAACAATGATAAATTACAAATATTGAAGCCAATATCTATATATTTTTGTATGCAAATATGTATGTGATAATTTTAATACATAGTATCATATGATGTTTTTTATTATTATAGGTATACTTATACCATGATGACAAAATAAAATTTTAATTAAATTGTGAATTATGCAATATATCTCATAGATATTTTTTAATGATCATAAATATGAATAAATATTTTATAGGAATTAAATTGAAAGTGAAATGACATCAAATAGCACTTCTTTCATGCAATTTCACTACTTATAAATAAAACTTGTATTACTATTAAATAAAAGTTATATTTTCTACATAAAATAAATATTATTGCTGTTATCATAATATAAAATGAATTATTTGTTATGCTTTAGAACTGATACAGACATAACCATGTACATACAGATTTTATCTATAATCATTGAAGTTTCATTCATAACTGATAATAAACAATATCTATATTTGTTTTTGTTTATTATGAATACTACTTACTAGGTTAGGCTTGAAAAAAAAAAGGCTTGCTTAAATATGTCTGGTTTATGATAGTTTCATTTCTTATTGTATTTAATGCTTATTTATGGAAAATATTTTTTTATATTTCACTGAAAAACATAGTTTGTTTCTCAGTCAAACATAAAAAATATTTTTACCAAATTGTTTAAGTATTTACTCTTTTGTGAGGGTGGTATTTATTTTTTGTAGTTTACCATGTTATTCTATATACACCAGGTGTCAAATACTAGTTGATCCGCAGCAAAGCCAGTATCATTCAATCAACACACTATTATTTACAAAGATGTGATGACTAAGCTACTCACAAAAGATCTAAAAATAGTGTATTCTTGTCCTTTCATTTTTACTCTTTTGTTATATTATAAGTAATACATTTTTTCTTTTACAGGAAGTCTTAAATATGTGCACCAAAGTTGTCTTCAACAGTGGCTAACAGCATCTGAAACAAGATCATGTGAACTTTGCAAATTCAATTTTATTATGCATACCAAAATAAAGCCTTTTAGTGAGGTATTTATTTAATAAGTTTAATTTTTTATTCATAAATATACATAATAAAAGTGTAAAAGATCATTGATAAAACCTTTGATGTAATCTTGAATTTTAATTGCTTATGTTTAACAATTTATTAAAATACTCCACTTTATCACACATGTCAAGGAAAAATTCACATATTTTGACAAGACAAATTAATTTTTTTTATGTTACATGGTGGAACTCCACTCTGTAACTGTCACCTTGTAATTCAATGTAACCATCACAGTCAGACAACACAGAACAGCTAGTTTTTATTTGCAATATTTAAAAATTGACCTTCTGTAAATATATTTGAATTAAAATGTCTTACCTCAGCTTCACGCTGTATCCCGCACACGGCAGGATGGGCAGAGGGAACCTGGGAACCCAGTGTTAAGATATTCATTCCATTTCTGTTCACCATTTTCAGCCGAACTTGGAGGCATTGTGTGTTGAATGGCTGCGTTTTGCCTTTTACCAGAGCGAAGAAATGAAGACATTAAATATTTAAATTGAAAATATTAAATGTTTCATTTATCGAGTGGGGATAGAACCCACAACCAGTCGGCTACAGTCACACGCTTGGGCCGCTGCGCCCTACGACAGACTTCAATGTCTTACCCAACATACAAATTTACTCTTTAGAAATGTTAACTTTCACCTACTTAATTGCTATCATTTCAGTAATTTCAATAGTATTATTAGAGTTGCTTGCTATCAATAGAATTGTCCTGACTCGTGGCACAATAGTAGGAACAGTTTCTGATTGTGAATATGATGATTTTCTGTTTGATACCTACTCGGAATTAATATATTTCGATTATTATTTAATTCTTTCACTGTTAAAGGCTATGTGCCGCTTCGAATGCCACAATTCCACCAATGCTGCAAAGATTTAAAAATATTGAAAATGAAGAAGTCTTAGCACAAGCTTCTTTCAGAATACCCTGCTATACAGAGTCATTATTTTTATGTTTCTATTATAAAATATTCATCAATATTTATATTATTTTAGTGGCGTCTACTAGAGATGTCTGGTGTAGAAAGACGTCGCCTGTGCTGCGCTGTGTTGTTTCACTGTGTTGCCGCATTATGTGTTATGTGGTCCCTTTTCGTGCTTATTGAGCGTGCTGTTGAGGAAGTCAATAGGGGACTTATTGGTAAGTGCCTTATGTTTTTTTTTATATTCCACAGTTTTTTTAATCTTCACGCTTTACCCCCATTTTTATGGCAGAGTAGTTGAAGTTTAGAGTAAAGACACTCCATTCTGTAATGTTTCTCCATATTCCAATCATAGTAATTTGTGATCCTTTATATTTGAATAGACATTAGACATTAACAGGACTATCGTCTATTACTAGATATTTGAGTCAACACCTATCTTTTTAAGGCATAAGTAAGTTTAAATCAGTGTTGGCAGACATTCCGATTTTGGCGGAAACTCCCGATTTAACTAAGGAATCATTTTTAAATTATTTACTATTTCAGAGACATTTAATTAACTATACACCTTAGTAACGTACAACCATAAGCACTTAGAAGACTAGCTGCTAGCCGGCAAACGTTGTTTTGCCATAAAAAGGGAAACATGTCGTGTTTGTTCAACCCTTACCACTTAGAGGTTTGAAAATAGATAGTAGCCGTATTCATTTAAATCGAATATTGTTTTAAATGAAATACTTGTGATGAATAGCGTATTTATTTGGATAACAATTGTTTATAAAAACACCTTCGCAAATTATGCATATTTTATAACAAATTTAGTTAGCATAAACAGCTAACCTTAAAAGATAGACATATGCTGTCGTGGACTTTTTTTTTTGAACTTTTAAAGGAGAAAAATATGATACGTACATGTTTTTTGCGAAACTATAACCTTTTACGCAACGCACGCAGCATAAACTCTCAATTTGGAAAAAAAAATCCCCTATTATGAAACATTCTTAATTGGTGCTCCGGTCCTATTGGTCTCTTGGTGTGATGAGGCCTATAGCCTTTCTCGATAAATGGGCTATCGAACACTGAAAGATTTTTTCAAAACAAACCAGTAGTACCTGAGAATAGCGCGTTCAAGCGAAAAAACAAACAAACAAACTCTTTCGTTCAACTCTAAGCTTTATAATATTAGTATAGATTTTTTTTTATTAATAACATTTTATTTTCTTTGTATTAACAGCACTAAAAACTTTGTTTTAAATTAAAACAATTGAATAAGAAAACAAAAGTGATGATATTTTTTTCTATGTCCCGGCTTTGGTGAAAAAATTTTGCTTTTATACTTAAAAAATACCTCTTCCCCGAGATTTAAATCTGGCAACGATGGGTTAGATCCTCTTAGAGTGTATAAATCTTTACTTACTTTACAGCTTAGCTTTACTTTTGATATTTGTAAAAATGTAAAACATAAATTCAGCATATAAATATATTGAAAAAACACGCCCTCGACCCCATTTAATATAAATACATGTGTTTCGTAAATTTATTACATATATTAATGTACTACGTATTTGCAAAAAGTATTGATGGAACGTATTTGCAAATTCGGCGGAAAGTGGGGAACGGAAGTGGAACGGAGTGTCTTAATATTAGGTTCCCAGGTTCCCTCTGCCGACCCTGCCATGTGCGGGATACAGCGTGAAGCTGAGAGAGAGACAATACATATTTTAAATGTTCGATGTATTGTGGACGTAGTTATAAATGTAATAGGAGCCATAAATCTGTAACTGATAACTGTTTGTATGTGGAAGATATATTAAAATTCTTATAGGAGACCTTTATTACGTGAATTTTGTCCACTTTTAACCCGCGTATACCGAGGTAGCGAGCTAGTAACATCACTTAACAGAGGGAAACGGAAACGAAAATAATTAATTTCTCAACTAGGAATCGAACTACAATCATCACGATCAAAGACGCTGTATCGCTGCGGCAGGACAGCCTTATGCATATACCATGCACTAGATACTTAGTAATAAATAAGTTTATGTAATTAGCAATTGGTGTATAATTTTTACGTAGGTTTAAAATACTCCTTTTTCCTTTATTTCAGCGTGGCCATTTTGGACGAAGTTAGTCGTAGTTGCTGTAGGCTTTACTGGTGGGGCTGTATTCATGTATATACAATGTCGGCAGTACTTACATTTGTGTAATCGTTGGAGAGCTCACAATAGGTAAGTTTTAATTAAATATATTTTTTAGCTCAACGCTACGTTCCGTATATAGGCACAGCACACTCCTTTCCACTTCTTTTCCCCAATTTTCATCGAATTCCTGAGGCATTGCATCAACGTCGAATTTTACCTCGTTACCAGAGCGAGGAAATGAAAATAATTCATATTTAATTTCCCTAAGTGGGAAATGAACACAATTGTCGTGCTTACGGTCAATGGCATGTGCTGCTGCGGTGCGAGAAGATGACCTCGGCCAAGAAACAATTCTAAAAAACTAGAATTAATATGACTACAATTTAAATTTTCCGTCAATGCTAAACTTATCTTAATTATTATTTGAGCTTTTTTTTGAGATACTAAGTCTTTTTGTTTCTGGGTCAAAAAAACAGTGTTAAAATTTTATACTTACTAATATATTCATTACTTACGTCCTAATAAGATAACATAGTATTATGAATAATTTTGAAATAATATTCAATATAATATTGACAAACAATGATAAGGAAGAATTATATTATATTTAATAGGTAAATGTGATACAAGCGATTTAGTTTTGTTAAAGATGTGTTGCGCAATATCGATGTAATAAATGATACGATATGTATATATTGTATGAAAACGATGTCAAACGTGTTCATAAGTAAAGTAATGAAAGTAGGTTAGGTTATACGAAACACATAACCACTAGCTTAATATACTTGAAGGCAAAATGAAGCTTAAAGTCAAAACGAGTTATACAAGTCGAGACGCACTGAAAGTGAAATTTTGTAAGACTTGACATGTATCAATTACTTCTGCTATATTAGGCTTGCATGTGTTTATTTGAACTTTACATGATGAAAATTTTAAAATAATTTATTTTTTCTTTAGTAATTTATTTAAATTTTGATTTTCTTGCATATTACACTCAGGGTAGGCAGTAGGAACTTAGTGTTAGGACACTTCGTTTTTCTCGCTCCACTCAATTGTTGTCGCAATAGTCGTTGTGTGGTGAACTCAACGTCGGCTTAGAGTGCATACCTTTTTGGACTGTTTTTCGTATGCTTGTCGAAAGTATAAAAATACGAAAATAACCCTTATTTTATTTCTTAAAGTAGAGAATACGACACCGACGAAATGTGTAATTTAGTAATAATATTTATTTTATACATTCGATCGTTAGTGATTACGAAACATATGTCTCGGAATGAACTAGAAAGAAAACCTGCTAAAAGATTACATTTTTTTATTTTTTTACTATAGATCTCCGCGCGGTTCTGTCTGCTTGAACTAGATGAATATTTATTTAATTTTATTTTAATGAAAAAATTGGGAAATACTGTACTCACTCATTTACTCAGCTTCAGCCTGTATCCCGCATATGGCAGGTTACGCAGAGGAAACTTGGGAACGTAGTGTTAAGACGCTCCGTCTTACTTCCGTTGCCCTCTTTCCGCCAAATTTAAGGCATTGCGTGTTGTGTGGCCGAACTCGGCGACTTGTACCAGAGCGAAGAAATAAAAATATTAAATATTTAAATTGAAAATATTAAATACTTCATTTCCTCTACTAAGGATCGAACCCACAACCTGTCGGTTACAGTCACACGCTTGTGCCGCTGAGCTACGACAGGCATCGACAGGGAAAATTTAGGGTTAATTCATAAAAAGCAGTTTTTCCCGTGTCAATCACGATCTCAATGGAAATCCGGGATAAAATCCTATATGTTGCTTCACAAACACCTCTATCTTTATCTTATATCAGCGGAACATAGAAGTAGTGATTCGGCTCAGCTGTCCCGGAGATTAGCCTGGACATAAAAAAAACAAAGTCAGACAAAATTTTTAAGTGTTTGTTTATGTTAATATGCACTTGACAAAACACGGTTGTTTTGAAATCACAGACAGACATTAAATTTTATTTATATAAATAGATGATTACGCGAACTTATAAACATCGCCATGTAAGACTTACTTCCTCTGATAATAATTAATTATATATAATAATGTAATCATGTAATTAAAAGAGCTGCCTTACCTACATTCTAACCGATTTATCGTTGTTATTATTATATCTAAAACAATACACCTGATCTGAAGCTATTATTATTTTTTTGTTGTATTGGTAATAAAAAATAATTGATGATATTTATTAATGTTGTGGGACTTCTCATACAAAAGTTAATTTTTTATTAAAAGATTATTTGTTTTATATAGAAGAAGATAAGAAACGGTATGACAAGTATATCATTAGGTATTTATTAGGTTGTAGTGTTTACAATACAGCTTATATAAGTAACACACTACTCAGTATCCCGCACATGGAAGGATAGGCATGGCGAACTTGGGAACCTAGTGTTATGACACTCCATACCACTTCTGTTTCCGACTTGAATTACCCACGCTGAATTTGAGGCATTGCGTGTTGAGTGGCGAATATTTAATTTAAAAATATTAAATATTTTATTTCATTATCGTTTACAGTCACACGCTTGTGCCACGACAGGCCTCAGTGAGTAATATACTAACAGCACCTATTTTAAAATATAGTTTATTCATACCTATTGCTTAACATTACTATCAATGACACAAATAGAAATATATTTTTTTGTGTTTAGAGTAGTTATATAATACCTACTTTTTCACAAAAGAAAAAAAATGTTTATATAGATTTAGCAGATATGTAATGGCGATGTTATTATTAGATTAAATTATAATGAAAGATTTAATAGTCTAATTATGGAATAGTGGAGTCTTGTATATTATACTAGGTTTTGCTTGAGGTTCCGCCCGCGTTATCTAATGGAAATAACTAAATTCATATTTATAGCCTTTCTCTAAAAATGGACTTTATCAAACCAGTAGGTTCAGATTAATATAGGTAATTAATAAATGGTACAAGTACGAGTACCTACCGCTCTCGCTGAGGCCAGCGTGTACCACAGTACAGTCATACGGTGTACCACGATCGATGCGACGATCAGTTTTAAAATATCCATTTTCTGATATGCCGTAAAAGGTAATTTAACTTCTATAAAACGCACAACGTATCTTACTCGTTTAATTGGATAATAAATAATACTGTGTTTATTAAAACAATTTCGCAAATATTACTTCTTATGTTTTTAAAATTTGTAAAGCATAAAAATGGTTCCTGGGGTTGTCTTTAGAAGATAATAATAATCTCTCGTGGAATTTTTATTAGAATTGTTAAAAGTGAACAATACATAATTTTAGCGTTTAGGTTTACTCAGAGCAAGCACGGAGGTTCTCGGATTTGCCGATATTTTTAATATATTTTTTCTCCACTTTTGTAAATTTTACCGTCATGTAATGACCTTCGTCGATATATGAACTATCTAATGCAAATAATTGTTAAAATCTAACCAGTAGGTTCTGAGATTAACGCGTTTAACCAAACAAACAAACTCTTTAGCTTTATTGATATAGATTTCCTCAGGCTGCTACGGATGATGAAATATATAAATTTAAAAGTATTTTATGTTCATAGTTATATAATTAGTAATTATACCGTTACGCTACGACAGTTTTAGTAATGATTAATTATTGAGTCCGTCGTGGCAGAGCACAGCCTTTGAGTGTATACCTATGTAATATTGAATAGAACTATTGTATGAATTGAATAGAACTATTTATCCTTCGTCGCTCTGGTAATGAGATGATGTGGTAAGTGTGATGTGGTGCTCAGTCACTCAACATGTAATATTTATTTAGAAAAGTGTGAAACGGAGCCTTTTAACACGTGGATTTCCGTCTGGTGCATTGCCAGCATTATGCAGTGTGTGGAAAAATGCATCATTTAAAATATGTAATAACCATATGTAGATACAAAAGTGTTTTATTTATACTTTCCCCAGGATACTCTTAATACAAAACGCACCCGAAAAGATTCCGATCCACGGGTCCCCGCCGGCGCGGGTGCGGGCGCGCGCGGGTGGCGGCGGGGGCGGTGGTGGTGGCGGTGGTGGCGGCGGCGGCAAGCGGCGCTCGCGCAGCGCGCGCGGGCAGGTGGTGGCCAACATCGAGCCGCCGCCGCCGCCCGCCGCCTACCACGAGGAGGACGAGAGCGGCGGCTTCGAGACGTACCGCGGCCGCGCGCGCCGCTACTCCGACACGCGCCTGCACGTCACCCCGCCGCCCGCGCTCCACCACGACCACCAGCACGCGGAGGTAATGTCGCCTCATTATACTTCTAGCTTCATTCAATTTATTAATTTTATACAAAAATGATTTTCTCAATCCATACCAGTAAATTCTTAGATTAAAACGCTTTTTAATAATTAATACACATTATAGGAATACTGAGATTCAAACAAACTTATTTTGTTTGAATCTCAGAAACTATTGGTTCCATTTAAGACTAGGCGCGTAACATCTTTATAAACATGGATCAGGTTCATGACGCATACCCAAACGCTAGCTTCTTGCTTTGTTATTGTATTATTGAGAAATTCATTTTTACGGCAAAGACAGATCCTTATTTTGTCCCTTTGGTTGATATTGCCCATATCGAACTCATTTTATATTTGTTTTAATGAAATCTGTACTGTGAAAGTACTTTGTGGCCTTTTTTCTTACTATTATTGTTAAAAGGGCCTTCTGGTGTGTGTTTGTGTGATATTACATTACATGTGTGTATTCATGTTTTTGACGTGAAATAATTAACTACCGTTTCATAAAAGTTACAGCCGCAGATCTGATTGCGTGAATGATGATTAAATAATACAAGAAACCCAGCGGATTTTTTTTTAAATTTCATATTAGGATCTGTCATTGAACGGGTGGTGTGTTATTATATATTATAAATATCTGAATGGTAATTACTTAATATACCAGAACCATAATTACTTCAGACAAAATAAATAAAAGTTTTACTACAAAAACTTTTTCAAATAATAAAAAAATAAGTTCTGGAATGTTCAATTCCAGAATTTCGCCAATATTTTATATTTTTGTTTTGTATCGGAAATTTAAATAGTACTTACTGCTTATCTCCACAAACTTTGACAATATAAAAATGCTTGTTGTTTTAACACATAAAAATAGTAAAGTAGTAATTTTACGTAATATTTTAGAAAATTTTAATTTCAGTTGACTTTTACACGTCCTGGTGTAATAAAAAATTATGGTCACAATTATGGCAAGTTTATTAAAATTGACGCAATCTATCCAAGATTATTACGAAATATACCACTATTTCTAAATAAAAAGAACATAGCTTCACAATTTATTAAACTCAGTACTTTTTTACTAGAATTTTTACTAGAATAATCTAAAAATTAAATGTAACACGTTATGTACGCAAAGCAAAGAGGTTTAAAAAGAGAGACCTTATTGGGGTTGTCTCAAAGACTGGGTCTACTCAAAGCCCATTATAACATTGGATGAGCTCCGCTACAAAACACTGGTAGAAGATATGTACGACGATATCCGCGAAAAAATAATGGTAGAAGATATATACGACAAGTGATCTTTTTTACGGCGATGTCGTGCTTGTATTAATTGTCAGTGGCAGTCATTTCAACATTTACTATCAGGTTAATAATAATAATAAAAATAAATGTAAAATTGATTGTTTTTAAGTTTGAGTTAATATTAAAAGTTGATTTATTAAGTCAATTTTTGTTTAGACATGTGCAATTTTTTACGCTTCGAGTTCCTATCGAATCATACCATTTTAAAATCTTGGATAGATGAGTCAATTTTTAAAAAAGTCGCCATAGTTGTGATGATATTTTTTTAACACCACGTTGAGTTCACAGTGTACTGAAACCAAAATCTTTCAAAGTAAAAATATTTCACAAGTATTTAATTGTTTTTATGTTAAAACTGCAGGGGTTCTGGGATTTTAAAGAATTATGGTGGTTACCTGTGCTACTAAGGTTTCCGAAACCAAAGAAAAATGAGAAATATTGATATGAGTGTGGTATGGTAGTTAAAAATGTCTTAGGAAGTGTACATTTGATTTGACGATTTTTTTTAACTGTAATTAATAAATCATCGAATTTTAGGACACTCTTATTTTAAATTTAAAGTGAACAAATGCCAATTTGAATATCTCTATTTGTATATTTATGAGTAAATGCGAATTTGTGGATTTTTGATGCGAAAATCGATATAGTGGAAACTTCGAAAACCTATCAATATATAATATTAACAAAAATAACTCACAAAGAAACATTGTCATGTTGTTATTCTTTACTGAATAACGTCACGTTATTGCGCTGTTAAAGCAGTACTATAACTTTACATATTCACATTTAATATACATAATAAAAGTTTTAACCTGTGACTCAACTGCATGGTCTAATGGAAATATCTAAAAATAGTATTTGACATATAACATATTCTTAATACTCGGTAACTCTGTCCACAAGTACAGTGGGTTACGTTCAAATGATTAATCTAACATCTAAAAGACTTTTGTCAATACAAACCAGTAAAATTTGTAATAATAATTAGTATTATTAGAAAATTATTAGCGTCTTGGCGCCAAATGCAATTTTCATCTATATTAAACAAAACGTGTCCAATATATTAACTTTGATAAAGAATTAATATTGTATTGTTCAAAATACTTTTTTTTACCGTTTATTTGGTTTAATTTGTAAAACATAAAAGTATTTACTATTATTTAAATATTTACTTGTGGGCTTTCCTTAAGAGACTGACTGACCGACCTGTCAGTCAGGCTGTCGCGGATGTTCTGTTGTCCGCTTCCTGGATTCTGCCATACTTGTGTTTATGTAGTTTTTTTAGCTTCACGCAATATTTCGCATACATAGGGGGGTATGCATAGAAAACCTAGGAGCCTAGTGATATGACACTTTGAGGCAATGCATGTTGAGTCGTGGAACTCAACGCCGCGCTTGGCCTTGTTATTAGAGCGAAGAAATGTTAATATTATATATTTCATTTCAAAATATGAAATATGTAATTTCTTCAAATGGATCTTAAATCTAAAATAAATATTTATTATATAATCGTTAGAAAAAATATGTCTGTTTTTATTTTATAATTTGTTGTAGAAAATTATAAACCATTATGGGTAATGTAACAGCAAAATAGGTAGATTTCTGAAATGTGCCTTATATTTTTATCAAGTGTATTTTTTTTATATTTAAAAACTAGCTGTACCGGGAGCGTCTTGCTACGCCAACAATTAAAATAAATTAAAGAAAAATCAGTACTCAAATATTCAATTCATTCTAAGCCATTTTATTGATTTATTTTATTTCGAAAAAAATTGTGACAAAGAAAGTTTAGTTTCAATGTGATGTTTATTGCAGTGCTGTGCGATAGAAAATATTTCTTGTTTCTCCATCTGGTGCGTAGACGAATAAATCAGAAGGTTTTTACATGGAGCTGTCCATGTGAGAAGCATGGATTCTCTAAATTTAATCCACACATTTGTAACGATTGTCATTGTGCTTTATTAATTAATAGTCATTGTAAGAACGAGTCGCAAAGGGAACTGTAAATGTTTGAATTCTAATGGCATATCTATCGGGATCATTGGGATACGTGGCAACAGTACGTCGTCACCTTTGAATTTGCCAGTCAAAATTGTTGTCTCCATAACAATGTTCATCATTTTCTTGACTGAGATTCTGATTCCGTTGCATAATTGTGGTGGAGTTTTGTTTCGAAGAAGAATGATGGGTAAGCCAATTTTAATTGTAAGAATGTGCGGTGCCATGTCTTGCAAATCAAGTGAATTCTTGAATTGCATGCACCATTCGATTTCTAGATTCTCCACGGCATGGATTGACTAATTTATATGTTGCCATTTCACTGGGTATTCCATGATGAATGGTGACGTTCATGGTATTGACCTCGATGTTAATGCTAATATAGCACGCGTACTGAGCCACTGATGGTTTTTGTATTTTTGTGCAATGTTTAGGAAAACTTTTGCACCAATTCATCGATTCTTTCTGTGAACTTACAAAAGTTTGCAGGCAGGCAAATCTACACAATGTATCACATTGTGTAGATTTATCAATTTCCAATATTTATTAATTATATTGCAAATTTTCTAGCCTATGTATCCCGTTGTAGTTGTACACGCATGTTATTTTTCAAAGTCAATTTCTGGAAATGACGCCATAGAATTGATGATTTAAGACATTCAGTAAATTCATCAACGGGTGTTGAACGTGGTATAATGGGCAAGTGTTTTTTAAAAACCACCAGACAATATAATAAGTGCGCCACCGACAATACGACTGTTTCCTCTGAAATCGCGTTATATATGATCAAGCGCTCCCAATGCTTTCTTTTCAGACAGTGTAAATCTGTCTCATATGATAATTTGACACATATGGAGTATTTTTCCAATCCAGAGTTTTAGCTAATGTTGCAAGTTGGTCCTTTATTGTTTTGCTAATTTAACGGCAGTTTCAATGTTGAATGCGCTATTCGGCCATCATCCAAAAGAGTCCAAGAGGGTCCAAGTTGGTATTGGTTGATTACATTGAGCGGTGCAGCTACATTCCCTACTCCGAAGATTGCCATGTCGCTTCCTTAATTATGTGTTTACAAATGTATTTGATCAACTTCACTGAATTGCAATAATCAACATTAATGTGTGCTTTGAAGGTCTTTGAAAACAACGTTGAATATGATATGATTATGCAACGATTATCTACTTCAATTTCAATGTTTCGTACTTTCAGAACAACGGATTTGCCACCATCCTTAACTGATCGTCGATGATACAGTGGATATCAGTAATTACCAGTCATAGTAGCAGAAATAAATTTTCTTTGGTATCGTCTTGTACATTTCCAATGTGTGAATTGATGTTGAATGCGCCACATAGACCACAATCATATTTTTGGTGACGACGTCGAATAAGTCTGGATAAATGTGCTTATTTGGTATTTCTGCTGAGATACATCCAGCAGCGTGTTTCTTCAAAAATATAATGCTTGATAATAAAATCCATGAAAACATGCTGGATTACATGTAAAGGTAATTAACAAATCTGGACGACCATGTGCGCGACCGTGTGTCATGACATCTTGTACGTATTTATGTATGTGCGGTGGACTTCCCGTGAATGTAGACGATAATAATGAGCAGTCTTCACAATTCATTTATTACCACCATTAACGATTGCGGCTCGTAAATGATCAAATAATCTACTCTTCAGAACGCAACGGTTTGGTTCAATCGAATATATAGGAACCAGATAGAAACGTTGGCAGTGGTTGGGGTGGTGAATGTAATTGTGGTCCTTTAACTTTTTTACTGCCGCAGCACATTCTACGCGTTTCATTTTTAAATTTGCAAACGCAAACATGCAAATTTTATCCATTTTTCCAATGACGACATTTAGATAAAGACTAATCATTATTACTGTCATAATGGATGCACTAATATTCAAATCCGCCTGCAGTGTTCGTCGTGATCGAGCAGTGCTTATTCGAACATTTTGCAGCCTTCTTCCCTGTAGTTCAGTTGTCTCAGAAGAACGGGTATGATTATACGAAATAAATTTACGTGAATTCGATGGGTTTCTAGCCTTACTTCACGTTGTTCAGACAATTCAGACAAACGGGTATCAGAAGATTTTCCAGCCTTGATGCTCGTTGCTCGGCTGATTCTGATGCTTGTAAAGCTCTTTCATGCTTGAAGTGTAGCCATTTCCTCGTCGTATTGGAGGCATAACTATACAGGAACGACGTTATGCTTTTGAACTTATAAGATGTCGGCATGTCACTCTCTATTCGAAATGTTAGTCGATGACATTTCGTTTGCTTTTATTGTTTCAACTCATCACAGCATGGACTGTCAAGTAAATTCAAAATTCATTAGAATGACATCTTCACGTGATCAAATACATAATTTACGATTCTAGGAAAAAAAAACAGGTAAACAATTATTTCTATAGAATAGAGAAGAGCAGAGAAGGGAATAAGAGAGAGAACAAGAGAAAGAGAATTGAATAAGAGAGAGAAGAAGAGAAAGAGAATTGATTAAAAAAAGAGAAGAAGATATGGAAAAACAATGTATAGTTTTATTTTACTTATCGCACCACAAATATATTTTTCATAC
Source organism: Eueides isabella (assembly GCA_019049475.1). NCBI lineage: Eukaryota > Metazoa > Arthropoda > Insecta > Lepidoptera > Nymphalidae > Eueides > Eueides isabella. The sequence continues at coordinate 10,245,981 of CM032393.1, forward strand.
TTATATTTGTACAAATTCGTATAGATCTAATAATTAGTATTGAACTTGACATATGAAATCGCTATCTGGTAATAACTTTCATTATTACGAATATCTTACCCATTAAGAATACATCATCATACGAGTTTTTATGACAATCTGTTGAACGGGGCATAAGTTGCTACACTGCAGCGCCACCTGATGGCCAGTTACATGTCATATTCGTTTGCTCTGTGTAAAAATACATGGTCATACTGATTTTATGACATATGACAATCGGTTGAGCGGGCCCCAAAATAACATGAGTAAAATGTATGCATCCAATCACAATCTGCTGATTTGTATTACCAGATGCGAGGAGCATTCCGTAACAGGTAGTAGTCTGAGGGCCCTAGAGGGGCATCAACGACAACTTAGTATTTTTCCAGATGTGAAGTCAGCAGAACTTTCAATAAGGAGGCGTTATGGTTGTCCATGTGCGGGATTCGCGTAGGCAACTCATCCAATTGGGACAATCCATTTGCCATAACAAGGATAAATAAAGCCCTACCAGCGTAGCTCGGCGCTCTCGGTGGTGCGTGACCCGAACCAATTGGCACTATGCTCATTAAATTGCCAAGTATCACGATACCTCTGCGGTAGGAACCTGTGAGAGTGCATCGTCGATAGCGAATTGCATGTGCTTCATGTGTCGATCTGTTGCTGCATTACCATTGTGGGACCTGTACAGACATGCGTAGATTCAGACACAATTGTAGCCAAATAGTGGATAGGTCCCGACCTTCAAAGATGACAAGACGACGGAAACTTAGGTCCTTCCTTACGAGCACCCGGCATGAGGTATAAAATTATATTCTATTTTTTTAGGCTGGCTGTATCGTTCGATTGGGCAATCTGGCTCTCTGTCAGAAATAACAAGGACGGCCATGCCGATAAGCTCAAGATAGTGGTGTATGGCATTCAGGTTGGAGTGTAGTACCCTAATGTTACAGAAATCCACATTGAGGGTGGTAGGGGTTACCATTGAGTGTACGCCTCGTTTGTCTTGTTTGAGGGGCGGATCTGTGCCCTTAGCAAAAACGCAGCGGCACGCGCAACTACTTAACGCTGGTTTTAAATGCCAGGAATAATAATAATCCAGTCGAATCTGTCCATGCGTATTACAATTGCTGACAACGCGATTTAATAAAGTATGTCGAGCCATACGTACATTGGTTGCCCCTTACGGCACCATCAGTACCAGGGCGATTTTATTTTAAGCCGGAATCATACGGCGTAACCTACGCACGGCGTAGCTTGGACGAAGAAGGAAAATACTGTCCTTTGCGAAGAATATATTGTATAGATATAGAACAGGGTGACTTGTAAAGCATGGACGACAGCACGTTGAGTACATAGCAGATTTGTGATGGTTTCCGCTAGAACATGTCAAAGAGATTTTCTTGTTCTTTGTAGGGTACTGTTTTCGTCTCCCATGATAGGAATATCCTTTGCTCTGAAAATTTTGCCGGCCTACTTGCTACTATATACTATCACTCGAAAGTGGTAGAACAGTATGGTGGTTATTCATTGTATTGCTAATATTGATTAGTATTTTATAGTTGTAACTTTTTATAGCTTACTTAATGGATTTAAATGGTATATAATATTTTTCTTTTATACATTTACTGCAATACAAAAATAAGTACTAGATTAAATTCTTATTAATAAACTACCTAACCGTTAACTACCTACCTAAACGTTGTTTTGCCATGTAACATTGTTTATAAAAATACATTTGCAAATAATGCATTATTTTAGCAAATTTCACCCAGATTTTTTTAGAACGTTTAAAGGAGACCAATTCTGCCATACATAGTTTTTGCGAAACTTTATTTGTTTACGCAACGAACGCAGCGGAAACTCTTAATTGGGAAAAAAATCCCCCGATTTTAAAACATTATTGATTTCTTGCCGTGTGATCCCGGCTTAGAATAGGATCACCCTGGTACTGATGGTGTCGTAAGAGGCGACTAAAGTGCGTTTGGTAGAGTCACGTTGCTAGTAATGGCAACACGCATGGGCAGACGCGACCGGATTGTTACCACCCCCGGCATTTAAGACCGGCGTTTTAAGTAGTGGCTTTGGCCACTGCGTTTCGCATTAGGTAATGCCGGGCCCCGGTGCCCACCCGGTACTACCACTATTTTTTCAAATCAGACTTGTAATTTCTGAGATTTGCGCGTTCAGGCAAACAAACAAACTCTCCAGCTTTATAATTAGTATAGGTTGAACGGTATTAAAACATCAATCCTCGCCAAAATTTATGCGAATATTGATAAGGGATGAAAAAACTATGCTATGAAATAAGCTATCTTTGGATGTACTATATTATTATATTTTACTAAAGGATTTCAGATTGTTTAAAATTATTGGACAAAATAAGTACTTGTTGCATGTGCATGTGCCAGGCACTCCACAGATTACTAAGTATTTGTTGTCTTTGCAGGGCGGCGTGTACCACATCAACGTGGACCCGCTGGAGGCGGACATCCGCGAGCTGCTGGCGCTGGAGGCGCGGCGGGAGGCGCGCGCGGCGCGCTCGCTGCCCAACCTGCGCGCCAGCCGCGAGAGCCTGCTGCCGCCCGCGCCCCCCGCGCCCGCCGCGCCCTCCGCGCCCCCCGCGCCGCCCTCCTGAGGCCCGCCGCTCACGCTGTACCCGGACGACACGGTGTACTAGTGCAGTGCGGACAATGTTGACTCGAACGTGACACGCCATGTCTTATTTTGTCTAGCTTTGGTGATCGCTCGTTAGACACTTTTGACATCGATTAGATTCGGTCAATTTCATCCTTTATTAAAGTTCGATAAATATTATCTCTTCGAAATACGCCTTAAGAAGGTTTGCTGATAATTTCCTTGTTTCGCATACATCACTATACATTCTAATTTATCTAGTCGTTTCGCTATGAATATTTATTTTGGTAAACAATTTCAAAAGTGAAATTTTAGTTGAAAACCAATTTGATAATCACTGAACAAGCTTGCAATACTGCTTGTGCAATATGCACAATTGGTAATTAATTTGATTAAGCTTATCCTGATTTGAATGTTATCCAGCTGTTTGTGACAATTCAAACTCATTATAATTGCTTCAAAATTTAAAAAATATTAATTCACTTACAATTGCAATTCTCATTCAAAATGTACACAGCTATTAATTAACTCAGTACATTATTAAGCCCAAGTATGAAATTTCCCACTTTTCGTCCATCCCATCATTAAGGACCTCTTACATCTACAAGCTATAATATATGTTTTAATAGATCTTGAGAACGAATTGGTTAATTATTTGTAGTTAGTTGATCAGCGAATTTAAATGAGAAGGTTGTGTTGACAATATTTAGAAAACTAAATGTCAAATAACAATTATGTTTAAAACGATTCTATGGTTTTTGACTGTAAATTATGTAATTGATAATGAAACACAAAATAATGACTACTAAGAAGTGTTATATAAATAGCCCCCTTAAATTGCCACCAATATGATTCATGTTAAAATACCAAGGCTTGCCATTATTACAGTAAACATATTAAGTACAGTGCGATCAACGAGTCGTCATCGTTTTTAAATGAGCTGTCTAAAAATATTTTATTGAAGGAACTTTACTCTTAATAATTTTCTTTCCTAGTGAACAAAATACAACAGTTCACTGAGCCACGACACGTCGATCGCACTACAGTATGTACGTAGATAAATCGCTGGAATTAATTGTATTTGCCATTAAAGTAATCGAGAACAATCGAATTTGTAAATAATACTTAGTTGTATATATAAATATAAATCTTACGCGTAACAATAATTAACCATACGATGTTTCTATGCTTCTATTCAAAATTCCAACAGTGCCTCCATTTTTATTTTCTGTCTAATTTCATTTGACGAGATATTGCCTTAAAAGCTTATTGTTGGACAAATAATCAAATTCATTGAAAATTTGCCAAATTCCTTGACATCTTCAATTTCTTGTTTCCTTTTCGCGCTTGCTTATATATATATTATTTCACTAACTTTCAAATTATCTACTTGTGTACTATTTTTATATTTTTTTTGACTGAATGTTAAATATTTGTGCCAGTTGTGTATATATTTGAATATTTTAAAAAGATATGAATTTAGTACAATTATTTCAAATGTTAACCCGATGCAAAATATTGCTTACAATTGTACCTTTTTTCTACTAGTAGTAGTAGTCAGCTCATATCAGCGGTAGGCAGAGGGATATTGGCAGCCTAGTGTTACGACACTCGGCTCCGTTCTCCACTTTTCACCAAAATTGAGGCATTGCGTGTTGAGTGGTGGAACTCATTGCCTTGGCGGCGTAGCGGAGAACTCTTAATATTAAATATTTCACTTCCTCTCCCGAGTCGAGCTCGAAACCACAACCTGTCGCGCCTACAGTCACAAGTCACAAAGTCACAACGTTCATGTTCCTATGTGCTGACAGATCTCAAATTACAGGTATACTTTTATTTTTTTTATACCTTCTAAAATATTTAGCTAGATGAAATCCGTCCTTTTACGATTACAGAACTCATTTATTTTTTATTTGGTTTTTAAAGTAATGGCTCGTCAAGGAAATTTAGATAAGTTTTACTTTATAATTCTAAATAAAAATAGAGAGGTAGCTTCTTATTATCATTATATATCATAATTTTATATTTTAGTCACAAAGTTTTTACAATTACTACATATTGCATATTTAACAATAAAATGAATGTCCATTATCTCAGTACAAAAGAAAACAATAATTTATTTTGTTATAAATATTGAATGAATGTTGCTCTTTATCTCCTTTTATTTATTTTTTATTTCAATCGATTGCTAACTTAAAAAAAATCGTAATATATTTAATATTCTTATTTGTGACTTACATTGTCAATTGCTGTGCCGCATCTATTACTGTTGCATTTAGTCTCGAAAAATAATAGATAGTCATAGTGCGGCGTTGAGCTCCGCCACTAAGCACGAAATGCCTCAAATTCTGCGGAAAATGGGGAACCGAACGGAGTATCCCAGGTTTCCTCTTTCTACCGTGCCATTTGCGGGATGCAGCGTGAAGAAGCTAAATAAACAATATTTTATGAAAGCCGAGACCAGCTAAAGGTTATATTTGTTAAATAACTTTGCAATTTTTTTTGAATCTCTTTTTTATTTTACTTTCTCATTCTCCTGCTCTCTTTAGCCCTTCTAAACCTTAATAAAATATATTTTCTCAAACAACATGCATATTTAAAATGAATTATTTACAATTTACCTATTATTGTCTTGTATGTGTAATAATTTTATTTTTAGTACAACATATTAATAGAATTAAATATATAAACACACACGTTTATATATATATATATATATATATATATATATATATATATATATATATATATATATATATATATATATATATATATATATATATATATATATATATATGTATATATATATATGTATATATATATATATATATATATATATATATATATATATATATATATATATATATATATATTTGTGTAGTAAACATATAATTTTCTAATCGAAGTCATATGCGTACAAAATATTACATCTAAAAACTATGGAATAGCATTTAAATCTTAAGGTATTAAGTGTTTATAAATACGATACATATGTATGTAGAAGAAAAGTAAGTAAACAGAAATTATAATTTATCGGAATTTGTGAAGCACTCGTCGTATGCATTGAGTTCCTGTTGGTTTATTTGTTTCATTTTGGAAATATTTGGTTCATATATATGTTCTAGTAATGTGTATCATTTGCGTCCCATAGAGGTGGTTGTTGATGCTATTTCCATTTTTTGACGGAAATATTTTGGCTTCTTACAGGTATATACCAAACGAACATTTATCTATATTTTAATCTTGTTTTATTCTACTAATATCTTATAAATTCCTAAGTGTGAAATGACACTTTTAAAAAAGTAAAAAATGTCTAATAATTTGTAATATCAAAGCCATCTCACAATGGCATATTCTAAATACACTATAGTAGATAAGGTAGAATAAAGAAGCTTTAGAATATCACACAATTTACAATGTATTAGATGTATGAGCATTGTTCGTTTGGTGTAAGCCCAACGAAGGATTCTTCGAATCGATATAAATGTAATGATGATATAAATCGATTATAAAATATTATATTACTATCTACCAACAATAATTGTAATACGTAATAGTCCAGCGCGTACAGCCAGTAACTTAAATATCTTGACAATATTGTAGAAATTATTTTTATTAAGTGTATGTTGTTGGACATGAAATATTTCTTGTCTCCGGTAATCACTTCGTCATTAATATTCACTAAAATAGCCATTTATAGATAGTCATTTTAATAAAGCCTGCGAGTAAAATTGTGTCTGTAGTTAGATAAATAAATATAATAGTTGCGACATTTGGTGCTAAACGAACGGAAAATTATGTTGATATGATGATGGATGGTTGAATCAGCTGAAATTGAAAAAATGATTTCGTTTTAAGCAATAGTCATTTTTTATTAATTAATTTTGAAGCTTTCTGTAATATATATAATGTTTTCGTTATTATTGTGTACATTTTTTTTTGCGTGCCAGAAATATGTTTTTAATTTGTAATAATCGATATAATGTAATTATGTAAAATGTTTTGAGTTTTATTGTAATTGTTATTTTAATATTGTTTTAATTCATAATGAAATATGCTATTATAACTATTTCACCCGGTTATATATCATATGAATTAAAATTGGCCTCAATATGTATGTATATGTGAAATAAATATTGTACAAAGTTTTTTTTTAATAAATTCTACTTGAAATATTAATATGTATTATATAAATAACAATCTGTAAAGGTTCTCGCTTTGCTACATAAGTGACATAGATATCATGAACTGTCTCAAAGTTGCATTAACATTTAGTTGCATATAATATATTTTGAAATGGGCTCGATGAGAAAAATTGTTTATTAGCTTGTTTATTAGCTTGTATATATTGCACATATTTACTTTATATGAAGTTTGTCCATGCGTAGCAAATGTACGAGGCTTATGCGAGTTAAGGGACTATCGTACTCTATGGACAGTTTTGCGTTTGTGTATACAATGTCACATATCATATGGCGCGTTTTATTATGTCATTGTATAATGCATACAAATAAGAATATTTTTAATCTTTTTAAAATGTTCAGAAAACGTATAAAAGATTGAACAGAAACGGACTCGATCCTGCGACTCTTGATAACCATTCAAGCGGCTCAGTCACTGACTTAGTGGTTAGAGAGCTAAGACCGTTTGCATATTAGCGAGAGTTCGACTTTTACAATATTCAACATTTTATACGTTTTCCAAAATAAAAAAAATATTCTATTGTACTGATAATGAGTCCCAAAGCATTTCTTTTGTTGAACGTTCAAATGTAGGTGGTGCCTTAATTAAATTATATTACGATTGTGTTTACTCTTTGTTGATTTGTTCAGCGCTTACGTTAAGTTCGTTTCCGCATAGCGCAAAGGTGGCGCTCGTGTAATATTGTGATATAATTTGGTAAGTGTTTTCCTTTGCTCAAAATTATTTTTTCCATTTGATCTGTACTTATCGTTCATGAAATTTGTAAGACTGTATTTTATTTTATGTAAATTGTTAACTCCAGGTTATAAATATAGTTATTTTGAGATTTATGTCTATTTATTTATTAGTCCTTTATTTGGGGGTTGAGGCCTGTCGTGGCGCAGCGGCACAAGCGTGTGACTGTAATCGACAGGTTCTGGGTTCGGTCCCCGGTCGAGGAAGTGAAATAATTAATGTCTTCAATTTTAAATATTAAATAATTTCATTTCTTCGCTCTGGTACAAGGCAAAACGCGGCGTTGAGTTCCGCCACTCAACACGCCATGCCTCAAATTCGGCGGAAAGTGGGGAACGGAAGTGGAACGGAGTGTCTTAACACTAGGTTCCCAAGTTCCCTCTGCCTACCCTGCCACGTGCGGGATACAGCGTGAAGCTGAGAGAGAGAGAATATTTGGGGTTCATAAAATAAAAAGCTTTAAATAGACAAAAATAAATAATTTATTTAAAAAATGATCGAATCTCATTCTCGTGCGGCCCGGGCTCGGGTCGAAGTGACTAGACTGTACACTCAACTCTTCTTACATAATTATGTATACATAATATTTCTGTACAAACAGATATAATCAACACTTAGTAATAAATAATTAAAGTTACTTTTCTACTTAGTGTAAAGAAATATATTATCGCTAATACTCGAGTATTAGAAAATTCACCAAAAAATAACATTGCACACTTAGGGAACGTTAAAACAGTAGCGTCCTAAATTAATATTGTTAGTTTAATTCGTTAACTAACATAACCCCACGAGTCTAAAAGTCTCTTCCATCATACTGGAATCGAATATATTTTTAGAGACGTTGCAGCATACTTGTTGTAAATAATACTTGGGTATTATTTGAACAGGTTTGAAATAGTTAGCTGACAGTTTTGTACGATCACATAGTTATTAATGCGACCGTGTCTTTAATGCGCCGCGCTAGAACTCCGTGTCGCCCAGCACGTTGTACATGAGGCGCTTGAAGGAGTTCGATTGCTGTATATGCTCTTCTTGTAACGAATTCACCTGCAAATTATATGGATACATATTTATTTAATGATATAAGTAACTATGCTATCGATTTATGCTCGGGAGTCGCCTCAAGTAACTTATATTACAGTCAAATTATACATTTTTTTTACATTATTCTCTTCTGATGTAAAAGCTATTTAACTGTAAATCTGTATCTTCTAAATCTGTTTAAGAAGCTTTTGCGTGAAAGTTGAATAAACATCCACCCTCACAATCTATCACATTATTATATTCGTAAGAGGAAGTAGGATATAATATAAATAGGTATAATGTTGTACTATAATTCACTCACGAATGTCGTTTGTTTTGCTTTCGTTTCTGGTTGTTTCGTTGGTTTCGGAGCAGGCGCAGGCTTCTATAAAATAAATCACGGTGTTATTATACGGCCGATAAATATAGTCTTATATAATTATTCAAACTTTCTATTTGTAATCACTTGGGACTCACTTTAGTAGCTGGCGCGGGCGCGGAGAAGACCTTCTGCACGGGCGTGGGCACCTCCTGCACGTCGTCGCCGGGCGCGAGGCCGCCCTCCTGCAGCGCGCGGTACGTCTCCGACTTGGCGGGGTCGTACAGCACCGTGGGCTTGTGGCTGCAGGCGGCGGGCGGGTGCGGGCGGTCGCGTGCGGGCGCGGGGGGGCGTTAGTATTAGTCAGTTAGCGGGCGCAACACGATAGACAGAAAACGATTAGACTCGTTCAGAGGGGCGGGTTAGCGTAGACGACGGATTTAGTGTTTGTTTTTTAGGAAGGACAGGTCGATAAAAATACTAACATTAATCGTGTAGAATAAGCTCACTTAACTTTACTATATAATTTAAACTAAATATATCTAGTGGTTGACGCGGGTGGTCACGTGAATGGCGCATGAGGTGCGTATGCTTAATGTTCTCGTTCTGAACGTGGGCGACCGTCGACGTAGCCGCCGTTTGAACGGTCTGACAGAAGTTGAAAGAGTCGAAGAGATAGCAAAATAAAAATAAAGAAGCATTAATGCGTCATGTGAGATGGATGTCGACAGTTTTGGCGGCGTTTCTAGTAAAACACTTGCCTCTTGACAACGTGCGGCCGTCCATAATGGCCGTTAGAGCTAAGCAAGCAAACAAAATAATTTATTAAATCACATGTCAGTGTCCTTACACGCTCTCGTGGATATTTGTATATAAAACACATTAGAAACTTTAGTCGTTTTAATAATAACAATGTGCAGTGAGCTTTATAAAAAACTAGCGCCGGTATTACGTAAAATAAATCAATGTATACATTATAAATTACACATATTAAAAAAATGAAAGTTTATTTTTTTAATAAATGATTCAATTGTCCATTTATATAAAAGAGTAGGTGTTGAACCTACTTCTTTTTGCAACATTGCTCATCCAAGCGGCTATGGGATCGGCGAGGGATATTCTCAACAAATATTGTATCAAACTGAAATCTAGTATGTATTATTGTATAGCAAAATGTGAGGTATTTTCGTTTGGCACACAGCCATGATCTTGAATTTCAGTTCTAAGATCAGCGTTACTTTAGTATGACCTTCATTATTTTTCGTACTCATACGAGTACGAAAATTTTAATTGTACGGTTATTTTCTTTTATTTTTTAATAAGTACTCTTTTAAATACTCACGGCAGAGGAGACGTCTGTTGTCTAATTGAATTGGCAATGTTTTGTTCAGAATATAGATTGATTGGCGAATTGAACTGTTTGTGCACCACCTGAAAAAGTGTGAATATTTTAGAATTTCATTCAAGGAATATGCTGAAAGAGTTAAAGCATACATTCGATGTCTAAAATTTTGAATGTAGCTAAATTAGTTACATAAATGCCATATCTATTAGATAAAAAAATATGAATATAACGATTTGCGTTTAGAATATTACAGTTAAATATGCAGATTGTTCAAAAAGATATGAAGTGAGATTAATGATAATATTTATATGATTTATTTATATTATATAGCGATGAGGAAAAATATGTAATATTATTTATATTACATCTGTTTCTTAATTCATTCAGATGAAGATTATATTAAATTTAAAAATGCACTGATTTTAATTTATTTAATTTTGTCCAGTTTAACGCAATTAATTTTTTATATATATTTATTATATTATATTAAGAATTCAGTACATTTTCAAACATAAAATTCTTAAAAAAAACATATGGCTTCGTAACAGAAGTTTGCTTTCATGCTACAGCTATTTTTCTAGGCAACTGTCACACAGACATCTTAAACAACCTTATTTGACTCTTCACCGACCACTCGCTGCAACACTGATTCGGCCACCTGAGTTTTTACCAAAAATCTAAACGTTATAATGGAGCAATTTAGACATTTTTGTTTTTGCTTCGTGTTAGGTATACAAATTAGATTCTAGATAAACTCTAAACAACTATTTTAAAATCACATTCGATTAGGTTCATAATTATCACGAACTGTTTAGAATTCATTTGTCGGTGTATGTGACGGCTAAAATATTTATATTATGTCGGAGCTGAATATAAAGTGTGACTTTCATTTGATATAAATTTAATTTAGACCGATGTATAGTATACGCTTAAAAAGACATTTCTACAGAAGTGTGAAATTGTAAGTGCACATGCTTATTTGCGGTGTTGGCTACGGTGTAACTAAATGTAACTAATGAATGTAATTTAGGTAACAGCCAGTGTAAATAATAGTAAATATTCATACAATACAATGAATATACAAAATAATATTTTCCAAACCTACCAACCTTGTCAGAAATTGTGAATTCCATTTCTGGAGTCCACTTAACATGTAAATTTATAGTAATCGATATGTTGCGTTATATAGTAGAAAATATTTTAACTTAGTTATATACCTTCTGCTTCATGACTGTGTCGCGGTAGTCGTGGTGAGGGGGCGCGCGCATCGCCGGGTTGGGATGATGGCGTAAGTAGCTCTCTGTGGGTCCCGGCTCGCGACGGACCTTAGCGCCTGGCAGCACTAGCGGGGTCGTACGGTAGGGCTGGTACAATATTTTGAATTATACATATTTTTATTTTTATATAGATATAAAACAGCAATGGTGGTTTAAGATTTCTCTAATAAAGACAAAAGTTTTGGTTATAATAACATACGCCGGAGTAGTACCGGGTGGGTTTTTTGTGTGTTAGTGTTCTAACACACAAAAAACAAAAAAAATATATTCTCCGTTCCAGTAAATCCTAAATGAATGTGATGTGTCGTTAATTTATGGATGATTAGAGCTCGTGGAGAATATTGACAAGTTGGCATGAAATGGCATTGCGTTCGATTTTCGATTTGATCAGTACGGTCTTGTCCCATCACTGATCTTACTCTAACCTTACTATATAGGAAGCAAAGTAAAAAAAATAATTTGAGTGGAAAAGAGCGGTTAATTTAAAATTACAACAGACACTTTAATTTTATTTATAAGTATGGATGAATGTTTCGATATTCTGTACTGTAGCGACAAAGAAAATATTTCTTCAAATGATCGATCAAACTGGTATTTTTATGTATTTTTTTTTGTGTTGTTGGTCCTATTTATCGAGAAAGTCTATAACGATCTATTAGAATAGCAATAGAAATCTAGTAACAACAAAAAAGTTATTAAAATAGGAGAGTTGTACGTTTTATATAGATTAAAATTGCCTCTGACAACATACCAATAAAACCGCTACTTTCTTGTAATTAATTAAGCTGAGCTATTACAGTCCTTCATTACATAACTTTAATATGTAGATAATGCTCATCATGATAAACATCTTTCGTTTAAGTGGCATTTCATTATTACTTATAGCATATATACTATGATTATCCAGCGAGTTACATCAAATCTTCAATTTTCGCCTTTCAAGGCCTTTATCAAGGCGACGTTTTTTCTTATAGTTTATAGTTGTTTAATATCAGATGTTCTGGATCTTCAATTGCAGCGTATAGCTGTTTTGATGATACAAGTATAGCTGTTTTCAAATTTATGTTATAATAATTAAAATATAGCCCATTAGCCCATTAGGTACAGATTTATTTATCAGTAGTCACCTAGTAGTTCAATGTGAAGAGACGAATCTAATTTTATAGCGAGGTTGTTTCATGTGGGTTATGATTCTCGACACCATTTCGTTTTATTTCTGTAATTATTTGATCAATGTAGGTCGTGGCCATTTTTAATACGTATGTATGTTAGAGAAAATAGATGTTCGGATTTTCTAAGCCTAAAAATTACTTAGGACCGTAATTGTAAATTAGCATAGGTTATATAAAGCAGTAACTAATAAAATTTACGTCCCTCGCGTAAATGACGACGAGGACTGTTACTATATCCAAAAGCGTGAATAGTGCCATTGGGCGAACAACTAATTTCGACGTTTATTTCCGTCCGATGGATGTTTACAAAGCCGAAGCTTTCGGCACTGACGCAACGCTTAATATTGGCAATTTGATAAAGAATGTTTCAATTAATCCAGTTTTTTCAGTGATTAGTAAATGTACAGAAGAGATTTATCAAACTTGTTCGATGTTATATAATATTTTCTTATTAACTATAAATATTTTTTATTACTTTTTTTTTATTAAAGTACCTATAATGATTACTGTTTAAAAATTTTTCTGATTCTTAAATATGTTTAGTCTCTTCAGATTTTTTATTAGATATATAATAAAATATTTATTTATATATCGAAAAATGTTTAAGCCTGTATTTATAAAGCGTTTCAACGGTTACGGCAACGTAGCGAAATATATGTTATTAAGTTACTTCAACAATACATATTATGTATATATATTAGAAAAGTAATTGACGTGCCGTATATACATATAAAGTCAACATTCATAAGATCATTACGCTAAGATAAATGTAAAATTTTCTACGGTGAAATTTATAATGAAATAAGTAGTACAAGAAAGATTATTTGAATATATTGATTTTTTATTATTTATGTAAAAGCGAGTAAATGACATTGAATAGCTACAACAAAATAATAAATAAAAATTCCTTTTCAGATACTATCAATTGGAAATGACACTGAACTAAAAATACATGCCCACGCCTACATCGTACAGCTGTCAAATATGAAGTGTTGCTTGCTTGTATTAGTTTATAGTAAAAGTGATAGACAATTTATAACATTTAGTATAAGATATATTAGATGATGATTACTACATATAATTATATGTAGTAATCAACATCTAATATTTTCTAAAAGGTTTAACATAGAAACATATGAATGAAATTGAAAAAGTTATGTAAACGATATAAAACAGATCGGAACATTAGGTTAAACAATATATTTAAAAATATTACAGAAGCAAGTTTCGAAACAATGATTCTATATATATATGTAACAAAATCAAAATAAATCTAGAGGAAGAACATTAAGTTGGATTATTACATCACTAATTTGTTATATAGAATTATAGCATTTCAAGTATCGTTTCCGTTCACATTCGAACACTTGATACACATTACGTTACGAGCTATTGCCTGATTTAATTTTCACCGAGTAAGATTGCAGCTTAGCTGCTTCAAGTGAAAATAACATCACATTATCACTTTAGTTCTAGCTTAGCAAGATGCACTTAATAGATTAAAGAAGGATATATAGGGTATTGCTATCGACGCACCCAGTTTGTGACGACTTCTTCATCGGGGTGTTTTGGGTCCTGGTACCCGTTGGGGAAGAAATTAGGGTTGACCGCCATTGTAACCGGGTAGCGAACGTGTCGTCGAGCGAGTGATCGCGGACTGCGTCTCCAGTCGCTGCCTCTCAGTAAACAGCCATTTCAATGCATTCTATTTTGGAAATATGACGGGAAAATAGGCGTCGGCGTGGGCGAAAACCTCCGCCTAGAGCCTTGTGCGAAATATTCGATATTTACTAGCTCACTGTAATTGCCAATGAATAATAAGTAAATCAAATTGCAAAAGTACATTGCGTCGTTGATATTAATTAAACAGTGGTCAAGGATTTAACTACGACATATTATTGCATTAAATACTAGTTTAGAATACATATAATTTTTTTACGTAACAAGATTTGAACATATGCTTCTTGAAAACCGTCCAGAGGCGCGGGTTCGAGTCCCGTTACGTTGAATAAATTTACACGTTTTCTAAATTAGTATTTATCTTTCCTTGATATCTACTAAGTGATTTTGTATCGATTTAATGACACAGTGTAATGTTGTTTATAGTTACTATAAACTCTTTAGGTACTATACCTATGTATAAAGAGCTACACGCCGTTAGTAAAAACTATTTTAGTTGCCTATGATTCAGATCGATCTTAGCGGATTAGAAGAAGTTTCTGGATTTTGTATTTCGTTCTCAATGATAGACATTTCCAGCCGCTTGCTATGATTTTTTTACGAATACTAGGTATAGTTTATGTTCGCTTTCAGTTATGAGATTTTCAATATTCTGTACCTAATTAATATTGTAACAAAATAAAAGTGTTTTGGCTTGAAGCCAGGCTATAAACGTACATTTCGGTTTAAAATAGTTTAGTTAACCTATTTATTTGGGAAAGAGTATGTGACGTTACCAATAAACAATAGACATATTTATAATATAGTAAAACTATAATTTAGCAATTCAATGTCGTTTGAAGAAACTGTGGACATTATGAACTTTTATTAGTTTGTTGTTTGCTTAAAGATCAAATATATTTGATATTGATTCTAATTTTCGATAATTTTAATATTGATTCCGAAGAAATCCGGTGATTCACAATCATAACCTATACCGTACACGCCTATAAAATCATATTTCATTATTCATCTGATCAAAATTTTATAACATATTTTTAAACAAGAAGTGCAAATTAGTGCAAAATAATAATAAGAAATTCTTGTCAATTCACTGAATATTTGTTTGTATGAGATCCAACGCGATGTAGACCGTAATTGCTGCGTAAGAAATTACTCAAAAATTAAAAAAATATATACTAAGTATATTGTGTATAGTGAGGAACAGAATGGAGTGTCTCAACACTAGATTCCCAAGTTCCCTCTAAACGAATTTAAATTAAGAATCTTATGTAATGATGGCTCCTTGATTGCTTTATAAAGATAAAATAAATAACATTGTTGTATTAACTTACAAAAACTTAATTTGGGCTTTTTCACACATATAACAGTATGTGAAAAAAAAATAACAAACATTTTTGATGACTGATATTCAAGACATAATGGGTTGAAGGAAAGAACATAAGCCGCGCTGATTCGACAAATGCAAGGAAACGAAACAATCTATGCTTATAATAAATCTGTAGTAACCGATCACTTTCTGTACATGGAAAATATATTAAAAAATATTTGATTAGGGACGTTTATTAATGTAATAGGGTGAAAAATTGTAATTTGTTTGTCTGTACATTTGTACACTCAAATCTCAGAATCGCTAACCAGATTTAAATGCACTTTTCACTAATATATTTTGGCAACCTTCTTTCAGCATTTAGTGTTTGTCAGTGTTAATTTGTTTTAAATCAGTGGGTAAATAAAACAGTTACGTGTACAATTTAAATTATTTAGTACGAGAAATTTTCTATAAATTTATTATTGACTAAGTTAGCAACCCGCCCACGGCTTCGCCCGCTTTTGAATTGCACTATTTTATTTATTAATCTCAAAATTTCTTTTAAGACATCATCTATACATTAAAAACTAAAATTTAAGTTACATCTATAGGTACTTAAAATATCACTTTCTGTATATATATAAAAAAAATACATTGCCAAAGTAGCGGTGACTCGCTAGTTTTAAATATAATAATTGCGCCGAGTGAATTCTCTTGTAAATTTCTAAATCTCTATGTAGCTCTGTTAATTTACAGAAATTGTGTCTACAAATGTCTACGAAGGTCTACGGAATACAATGGACTTACTTGTGTTGTCTACATTTTTTCAAGCTTTTTCCTACTACGTATCGAAAGAGGATAACTAGATGAAAGTTAGTGTTTGTTAAAAGCGTTTCCCAAGATTCCTCACATTGGTGTTGAGTGGCAGAGCTAAACGCCGTATTTTGTCTTACCATGCGAATACATTATATTTGCAATTAATTGTGACGAAAGCCACGTAATGATTTTAATTCTAAAATAATTAACATTATTATAAGTACAAAATATGGCTATTATCTACACATTGTTAGAAATGAATTGTTTATCATCAAAATGACATTAGGTAAGTAGGTGAATGAAATGACATTAGTTAAGTAGTAAAAGAATGAGTGAATTTTACCACGTAAGTATCACGTGGTAAAATTCACTCGTTCTTTTATCCAATTTCCAAAAAAAAATATTTATGAACATGACGCACAATATTATTTATAATTTGTCCAATAAAGTCTTATGAGGTCTGTTGGAAAAATGGACAAAATAAATCATACATAAATTATAAATCACACATAAATTATAATTTACTAAACTAGAAATCGCAGTAAGGAGATGAAATTTTAATTTTGATCACTAATTTCTTTTTAATAGCTGGAATGTTATACTGAAAAATAAATATAATGATTTTTCAAAATATTGATAAAACTATTTATATAGGTATTTACTTGGAGGAATTACCTGGCTTTGAATAGACTCATCAATGGTTTCATCAGTGCGATTTGAAGCGGGAGAAAGCAGTAGGGTCCTATATTCGCCCTCTTGTTGTATTTGGAAGGGCATCTGTGACTGCACGGAGTAGTTAGACTGCGGTACCGGTGTGCTTCGTGGTAGAGACTCTGGTCCGCGCCAAGGCGCCGGCATTGGGCTTGCTGTCCTGCATTTGAAATTATACATAAGTTAATCTATATATTTTTATTCACTAGAGGCCTAGTCTTTGTTATTATAACAGTATCGTAAAGATTTAAATGTAATATAAATATGCCATATATTGGCACAAAATAGAACATTTATATATGAACTTTGGAGATATTGAGGCTCATATAATAGTTAATTTCAAATGTCTTTCTTAATCAATCAATTTTATTTTGTCCTTCTCTCTCTCTCTCTCTCTCTCTCTCTCTCTCTCTATATATATATATATATATATATATATATATATATATATATATATATATATATATATATATATATATATATATATATAAATATATATATATATATATATATATATATATATATATATATATATATATATATATATATAATTGGTATTATTGGTGTATACATACATATATTGAAGTAATATAACTACATTACGAAACAATGACAATTAGAGACAAATTAATAACGTATGACATAGTGACACACAAGGTACAACACTATTAATTAGTTAAGTTACCTGAAGGGTGGCGGGACAGCGTTAGCGATTGGAGAGCGCGGCGCAAACTGATTTCTTTTTGGGCCCTCACGATCCTCGTCCCTGTACATGCCAATACAGTCTAGGTGCGTATTTTTTGTTGTTAGTAAGGATAAATCAATAAATACATTTGTGAATATCTCTTGTTCTGAGAGATGTACACAATTATAATTATCGTATAAGATGATACTATTGTTACATTGATACAATGTCGGGATTCATTACTATGATCAACGCTCATCGTTAATAGACATTTTGTTAAAAGACATTTGACATTTATATATTTCATTGGATCATTGTGGTTTAACATCAATTGTACCAGTCTTCAAAATCAAATGTAGCCTAGATCCTGCTCAGGCATAATATATATATATATATACAAAATAAAATATATCTAATCTGTCTTACGCTTGTCGGTTGACTCTCTTTACCACCGTATATGTCAATCTCTTAATTTAAACGCCGCTATCATAGTTAGTATTAAACCTAATATTGATTGTCACAAAAATACAGAATCACAGGAACTACTTTGTTAATATATCTATTACATACATTCAATAAAATACAACGATAAAAGCAGAGTTTTACTCATACGAAAATACGCTAAGCTCAATTACAGTAAATATATATAATTATATATAGGTTTATTGATATATTATACATATATAAATTGATACTAAATACTTTTTACTGTTGTATAATTACTATAAAATGAATAAGCGGAGCAAGAGTTGTTTATATTATAAATAGGAAGAAGAAACATGCTTTTGCAATCAATATGAAAGCATATTACGACAACGAGACTAAAGGTGGTTCTTACTCAGCCATACGATAGTACGTAGGCGTGGGCACGCGCCCTACGTAGCTAGGAGATCGTGGCATAGTGTACAGGTGTGAGCTTGGACTGCTCCTGCAGGTACACTCATCAATATAAGGTGATATAAATAAACAGTTGTACCCGTGACGAATTACGTATATTTAGTGCTTTAAAATAAGACTTAAAATATTGAGTCACAATTTACTCAATTATTTAAATTATTTATTTAATACGAATATATTATTGGTAGTCATATAGTTTTGTAAATCTGAATTACATTTATGGAGTCATGGTTATACACTCGTTATTACAAGACCTAATTTGTATTTAAATAAGTACTTCAACTATAAACCAATTTATCAGATACGTTACGCATTTTAAATAATTTTAGCTGTTTCATAATCTACATCATAGTGAAGTACTACATTAAATTGAAATCGATTCAAGGTTTATCGATAGCTCCTACTTTATTGTAAGTGCAATGTGATGTAACATTGTAATATAAAAATATATTTTGACTTATTTTACCTTTCTACAACGAGTTTTATTTGATTTGGTGCATTTTTAAAAAGGTTCTGCGCATCCTCATGTCGCAAGTCTCTTGCGTCGTAATGGTCAATCTTTGCAATAATGTCCCCTCGCGCCAGCTCCCGACCAGCCGGAGTGCCCGGTGTTACCTGAAACATCAGAAAACTAGTAGAAAAATGAAGCTCTCCATATAATTTACATATTATGTAACTTTCAACAACAATATCAATAATATTAGTGATCTCTTTCTGCAAAGTGTTCGTGCATTAATTAATATGCTTACATTAATAATGATTATATATCTACTTTTTATATTTTCATTTTAATCCACCTCGTCAATCCATTTCTCAAGTATTTGTTTTTTAAATTAATCAATCAATCAATATTTTTCAATTACATAAAGCATATATAAAACAAGTAAATATCATTATATATGGAAGATTTATAAAACTGAAGCTGAAATTATGTCATCTGTTTCCAAGGCACAAAAAGAGCCATGACACTTTTGAATTTTTGAGTAGGTTATTAGTACATTCATCTTTTTTTCCAAGGTGTGTTTTATTTATAGTATATTAGTAGTAGCAAATTCTACATGCACATATTTTGAATTTTAATTACTTATTTTTTTTTACTAAAAACTTTAACAAAAATAAAACAAAAGTTTATTATTTAGTTTAATTCCATGTTGACTGATATCGACAATTAGTACCTACAAAAATATTCGGTGATTCGATTACTCAATGTTAAATAAAAGCGAATATCAAATAGGCCTCAATGTCACTTTTCGTAACATATAATTTACGATCTAGCCTGAAAATTCATCGAAACTGACATCTAGTACGACCTTGTGACTGGGCAAGGGGGAGGTTGGGACGTGCGCTATGCATCGAGTCTGGCGCGAGGCCAGGCTAAATACGTCCATCTACGTTGGCGTGCCAACCGTCTCTGACATTTTTATTGAAAACAACCGCCGTTCAGGCATAAAGGCCGGCTGATGCGACGGCTGATTAGTGCAAATCCATCAAGATGCTTCCGAGTCAATGGCGAGGACAAACCTATATTTACACAGGTTAGACAGTCCTATACTGACGATGCCATAACGAAGTAACGTCAGGGATAATGTCGTCGTACGTACAAATATTTTTTAACGGACCAATAAGTAAATGCCCGTGTTAAAAATAATATTTTTTGTGGCAACGAGAAAGCTTATATAAGTTAAACGTGAGCACGTATACTCACGCACACTTAAGTTCGTACACTTTTATAAGTTGATCATCTCGTTGAACTCCAAGACCGATTTCACAATTGACAGATATTTTTAATTGACTTTGGTAGGCGAATGAAATATTTAATATTTTCATATTTTCATATTAAATATTTAATGCTTTCATTTCTTCCCTCTGGTTATGAGGCAAAGCGCGGCGTTGACTTCCCCAACTCAACGCGTAATGCCTTAAATTCGGCGGAAAGTAGGGAACGGAAGTATAGCGGAGTGTCTTAACACTAGATTCCCAAGTTCCCTCTGCCTACATATGCCTACGTATACCGAATAAAACGTGAAGCTGACTGTAGTTGAGTTGGCTTTGGTAGGCTTATTTATTTACAGCTTACAATAAAGAACTTTTTTTTTGTAAACGTGATTTTACAGGCCTTTAGTGGTGCAGGGGCACAAGCACGTGACTATAAACGCGACAGGTTGTGGGGTCAATCCCCACTCGAGAAATTGAAATATTTCATATTTTCAATTCGAATATTTAATATTCTCAATTCTTAGTTGTAGTACCATAATTCGGCGGAAAGTGCAGAACGAAATCCGTTCCCGTCCCCCTTGATTTCAGGCGTCACGGGGCGTGACGACCTTGACCTTGATTGAAGGCGTTTTGACGTCGAATTTGATGCGTCTTAACACTAAGTTACCAAGTTTCTTCTACCTACCCTACCATGTGCATTTGGGCCTTACCGGGTGCACTCATAACACCAGGTGGCAGCAAACTGATTCCAGTACCTGCTTTGGAGAGTATCTGTGTTCTAAGGGGCTGTTCGGACCGTATTAAGGCAGAGGGAAGCT
Organism: Eueides isabella; assembly: GCA_019049475.1. Lineage (NCBI taxonomy): Eukaryota > Metazoa > Arthropoda > Insecta > Lepidoptera > Nymphalidae > Eueides > Eueides isabella. The sequence goes on from CM032393.1 coordinate 10,267,345, forward strand.
TCAACTAGTGCCTCGACGGTTGCCTATCGCGAGGTCAGAGGAATGTAAGCAACACAAGCCCTGGCTGTTCAGATACCTGGGATAGTCAGGTCACAACTGGAACTACGAGTCTGGCTGTTTGTCTAGGGTGCCGCGGGAACTGGATATTCCCGAAGCTCTTGTCTGGTCATTTGAAGTTGGACTCGCGGTGGTTGTGGTTGGCTGAAGAGGTTGGACATTTTCGTCTGCCACAATTGGTATGGTACAATTAATAACAATTACGTAAATGGTACAATTGTCACCAGGGCGTCTGACATCGCGCGCATCAAATTAGAGTCTTCATCGGCTCAAGGCGAAGGGCTGCCCGATGGACCTAGCGTGGTTTGGAGTTTCAGCTCTGGTACAAGCCTGCTTAGCATGAGAGCCGGGAGCTAGACTCGGATCCAATGTAGCCGATTGTAGGTTCTGGCTCGACCACCGGACGCGTGACGGGAAGTGAGTGTGCCTTACATCTCCGGTACCAACTGAAAATTGGCAGTAAGCTATTCTAGCGTCCTCAACCTTGCGAGTCGCCAGCATGCTGGATGGCGTGTGGGAGGTGAGCGTGCCTACAGCTTTGGCACTATTTGGAAAAGAGGAATCGTGATCGAAGACCGTTTTCCGTCTGGTTGCCGGTTGGAGGTTGCGTGGGGCAACTCGTAGGAACTTTCTTCCACGTGCCACGCATCTGTGGCACGGCCTACCCGCGGCAGTATTTTCAGGTCGATACGACATGGGTACCTTCAAAAAGCGCGTTTACCTCCACCTTAAAGGCCGGCAACGCACATGTAGCTCCCCTGGTGTTACACGGGGCCGTGGGCGACGGTGATCACTCACCATCAGGTGACCTGTACACTCGTTTGCCTTGTCTTTTCCATAAAAAAAAAACTCTCTATAAGTACTACCACGAAAGTGGTGGGAGCCAGACCTGTCTTGTGGTCCCTGCCACTGGAGTAAAACCCGGTACAAGGTATACTGGCCCTCCTGGAGTGACCTTAAGGTTGGTATAGGAGGACAGTATAACATAAACGGTTAGTCTCGAAAGTGAAAGAGGCCGTATACCCTACCATGTGCGGGATACTGTGTGATTACAATTTTAAAGCGAATGAAAGAAATTAATAAAGTATGGCAAGCTGTCTTTATATGATTTATGTAAATATTTCTGATGGATAACTTTCAAATTTATACTGAAGGGAATATATTATTAGATTTCTTAGTCATGAGCAACAGATGTAGAGGATATCCAAGTAATCAATTTATTTTATGAAATTTCAAAAACTAGAACAAGGCTGAAACATTAAAGACTTATATTTTACATTTGATAGTAAAATTCATTATATGTAATTTGAATTACATCTTTTCGTCTACGTTATATTTAAAAGTTTATCTGTCTACGACTGAAGGTATCACCAAGCTAGGGCAACTGAAGATTTTTTAAAACAATCTCAAGCAAAAACAAACATTGAAATATTGACGATATTGAAATATCTCTTCTATCTAGAGATTGTGTGGAGGTGAAATGTTGAAATTAATATCAAATAAAACATTAGTCTAAGGTCTAAATAAAATATTTGACTAAGGTCTAAGGTATCATGATACATATGTTAATGCAATCAAAAGATCGACGAGTGACGAGATGCTACTAATACATCAGTTTTGTTCTATTTTGTATGAAATTCTTCTTAATTCTGAAAAGGTTCAGTAGGATTACCACAAGCAAGCTGCATTGGCTTCTTATGAATAATTTTTAATATGATTTTTATAGTTTATATACTTTTCATAATTTTTTGTCTCTAACTCTTACAGTAAGAAAGTTACATGGTATTGTATATCATAGTTATGTCATAAAAATAAATGATGTAAACTCATTAAGTGTTATTAATTTAACCCATTATTTTTAATTACGACAACTTTTAAATATGACAATTATAACGCAATAGTGCGATTACATCTACTTAACAATAGGTTACGATAAGTATGTATTTTTTTCCCAGTAATTTTGGAAAACTTTTTAAAGAATTACTCTGCCTGTCCTTACATTAACTGACGCAAAAGCGGGGGCAAAAGCGTGTGATTGTAAACCCGACGGGCTGTGGGTTCGATCCCAACTCGAGCAAAAGAAATAAAATATTCTCATTTCTTCGCTCTGGAGACAAGACAAAGCGCGGCGTTGAGTTACGTCACTCAACATGCATTGCCTCAAACTCAGCGGACTCCGAATGGAGTGTCTTAACACTAATTTAGTTTGGTTCTTAAGTTCCATCTGCTTAACCTGCCATGTGTGGGATACATAGTAAAGCTAAAGAAAAAAACACACAGTTTATTATACCCTCAAATATAAGTCATATCATCAGGTCTAAATAACAAAAAATAATATTTAACAAACTCTATTAGTGATTTAATTTTATTGCCCAAATAAAATTCTTGATTTTATTTTCGTTATGGAATTTATTTATATGTAGTAGTATAACTTATGATTTACATTGCTTGTATATATAAACATCCATAATAAATTAAATTCTCTATTTTCTCATTTCCCATTACAGTAAAAATTATTCAAAATAATAATAGTTTAAATCTTGCCTAGAGAGTGATATTATAAAAACGAGACCTATCTTCCAAATTGTTATTTTTTGTCTTTAATTTCATAGAGAAAATATCATAGTAGAAAGTGCAATAAAAAAAATTATAGTTGCAATGTTTCATGACCTAGCGGACACACGCGACATCCTGAGCTTAGCCTGCTTTTATAAATAAACGCAGTCTACTAGTAGCGTTGTTTGTATCGGTACTTACAGCTGACTCATATGATATCACAATTACCACCCACTAAAATTTATTGCATTTAAATTTGCTTTAATATAAACATGAAATAAATATAAGAGACTCCCTCACACTTGGAAAGGATTTTAATTTTTATTACTCACACGTCACAAAAATTTGGATTTGCCTTACTAAAATTCTAAAAGATGTACCTAACTTATTAACCTTGACAACATAAATAAAGTTCACAACATAAATCATGTTATTGATGCGCTTAGAATTTTATATTGTAGAAAATAATATTCTTACTATTTTTTTAAAGTGTTGTTTCATACTTAGAAAAGAAAATATTATTTTTTTAAATTTCCAAAATTTAAATTTAAAATAACATTCATTTGAATTTACAAAATGTTAAAGTATTGTACAATTAGCAATAGTAAGTGCCTATAGGAAGAATGTCGAAAAGATGGACTAGAAGTAGAAGATGGGATGTAGCGTTATAGTATATTTTTAAGATTACGCGTGGAATTAAGAATTGTAAAGCTGTCAACAAAAATTATGCTAGAGCAGTTCGAACACTTAATTATTTTTTTCTCTCAAACATATTTAAGTAGTGGCATTTTCAAATTCACGTCACATTCCGCGACAGAATTAAAGTAAAAACTAAAGTTAATAGGTTCAGATGCCAACAATGATCGGGCTATTTGGGTCACTTCATTTCGAAGTAACAGCTGTCGAACGACAGATCTGTGTAACGAAACAAACTAATATTTTGAAGAGAAAAAACAGAATTGTATTTTTTTAACTACTATTCCTTTATGAAATAGAATCCTATAAAAATATTCAATATTTTTTAAATTGCAACGAAATGCTGGTAATTTTATATAAAGCAAATTCTCGTTCTTCTTTCTTATATTTAGTTTCTATTTAATCAAAATGGACAATCTCAAATAGAAACAAAATAAACCAACGCCTTGTTTACACCGGCGTCCATTGTTTACGTTTAGTGTGTTTAGTCAAGTGAGAGGCGTACCCTCGTGACAATCAGCGGGGTGGCGAGATCCGCGCCGCCCACTAGCCGCAGGCCCCAGTTGGTGTCGCGAGTCTCCCGCCGCAGCGTTACCACAAACGTATGCAGCCGCCCCATAGCGTGAAAACGTCAGTACTGTTGCACTGCGCGGGCGCGCTTTTGCGCGACTTGCGAACACGGCGATAGGACGCGACGTTGTGCGATCCGAATTAGCTCTACCGCAAACTAAACCCCTCCCCGAGTCCCCACTGTTCGCTAGTACATAACCCTATCGCAATTGACCTAATTCGAACAGCGGAAGATGATGTCCAAATATCCAGCTGTGCACTCCTGTTTACATTACGTGATTAAAGACTTAGAATAAATCACTATCAAGTTTCCATTATACAGTATATTTGTTATCCTCTTTTTAACCCTTGGCGCAAAAAGAGGGGTATCATATGTTTGACCTGTCGGTCTTTCTGTAGCATCGTAGCTCCTAAATGAATGAACTCAAATGAATTTGAGTGTGTTTTTCTTTAAATTGACAGCCGCCTTTATCGCAGCGCTTCTTTTAAATAAGTTAAAGAGGTATTACTAAGTAGTACAGGTGCTTGCACCTTTTGATCTCTTGACACCATGTCACCGGTTTGTACAATTAAAAGTGTTATAATCACTTTTGTTTTCCTCGGACTTAAAATAGCATATGAGAACAGAAATCAAGGTAAAGGTCAGGGTAGCATAACTGCGATATTCTATACACACTCATGTTTGGCGTAGTATTGCAACTTATGTAGGTATTATTAGATCATTAATCATTGACACAGATATTTGTATTTTGGCATATAAGTAACTATTATTATTTGGCAATGTTTTGTACGCGCTAAGTGTATAAGAAATTTGTAACCATTTTCTAAAATATATTCGTTGGCTTAATGCCGGTTTATACTTGTAATATAAATGATTATTTTACAGACTAACTGTTATAATCCATAATATAATAAATAACGAAAAAATGTAACGTCTGTATGTATATATCTTCTTATTAAGACATTATGGAAAAAAATATGTAATATGAAATAGAATATTTAAAATGTCTGTTTGGACATCACATCGTACATTTTCGCATGTTCAGAAAAAGAGACCAATTCTTTTCAAACCATACTTAAGGTAGAATGAATGAAATAATTAAATGTTTAGCAAAATGTTTTCAGTATGACAGGCAAATTAATTTTACAATTTATTGTTTGTATATCTGAATGTGGTTAGCTTTTCACGCGAAAACTACTGAACGGGTTTTTATAAAACTTTTTTGTTACATAGTTATTAGTCATTGGCAACTTATAAGTTCTAATTTATTCAAAGCACCTTAGTAAAGGAACAACATTTACCAAGGAAAATAAGGAAAATACCAATTTTCTGTTATCTTGAGGAAACAAAGGTGATATCGAACTAAACCGCCCGGCTAATCTTCAAAGACACGAATATAAGGTCTTAAGTTGTTCAACCGTATGAGCTTTCTGACGATAATAAATAAATTTAGAAGTTAGAACTACCTGCTAACGCACAACGGTGGTGAATGAAAGTAACACGGCAAAAGTCGTAAGCTTCGCGCAAACGAAGTTGGATTTGGCAATTATTTTACTAAACAAAACATATATTTTTTCGGTAATGGCAATGCGCCTTTGCATAAATTATTATATTTAAGTACTACAAAACTATCAAAGTTGGTATTTCCCGATTGCCAAGGAAAACCCTTTTATATTTCCCACTTGTATCTATGTAATTTTCTAAATAACCTCATATCTCTACAGCCGCTGATCGTATTGAATATCAAAGATCACATTGCAGTTAATAAATATTTATTAATTAAAAATATAAAAATTACATGCATGTAAAGTACAGTCAGTAAATAATAAACTTACCAAGTTCCTTTGGCCAAAGTTCCTAGGCTCATCTTCAGGATCGCGTCGCTGGTAGGGCACTCGCCAGAACGCAGGTCTTTGATACATCGGCATTTTATTTAATAATTATTCTTTTTCCAATAATTAAAACTGTAAACAAAATTGATTTGCTGTACATGTAATGCTATATTGTATTGTGTGGGCGTAATGGATAGAGCGGACCATAATACGTATTTGGTTTTCAATTTAATTCTGTTTGGTTGCCAAGAATATATCTAAACATATCAATTTTACTACAATATGATATAAATAAATAAAACGTGCAAAATTAGTTTTTACTGCTAAAAAATATTACATTCCAACAGCAAGCAGAATAATATATAGCATAAACTCCATGTGCCGCTCAACATCAAAGCCTCAATGGACAAACACCGCATATGTTTATACGACAATTTTATGAGTGGTTAAGAAATTTTAAGTGTAGGTGGTTGGCAAGAGAGTTGTTATAAATCAGGTATTCGGTATTAGATGATGGGCAAGGTGTTAGAGCCGCGGACACTCACCAGAGGGCCGCAGCGTCGTGTTCGCCGCGACGTCGCCCGTTCAGTGTCGGCTTCTATTATCTAGAATTATTCCGGGCAACATTAAACTATATCTATTTTTTGCGCGAGACGTTCGACGCTCCGTGAATCGAGTGATTTACAAACGCCTCTCGCGCTGTTTCTGGGCCAATCCGAAATTCGCAGCGAAATTCGTTGTTCGCCGGTTCGTTGCTCCCGTTAATCTTGCGAGTTACATTTTTAGGTTATGAGATTTGTCAAAGAATGTATACTTCATTAAAATCACATCCTCTGAACTCGGAAGATTCATTTAAAAGTAATATTGTTTATAACCTCAATCACAAAAATAGCATTGGCATACACAAATTTCATCTGAGTGTTATAAGGAATAATTAAAACTGACTGATGTATAATTTAATTTCATTTATTTGTTCTTTTAAAATTTATAAGCGTTAAGAGTATTATTAGTAGAAATAAAAACATAATAAAACAAAAACAGATCGAAACTCTTTAATAGATAAACAGATATAGTAACGATTATTTAAACAATAAGGGAAATACGGAAAAAATGTATGTGTGTAGGCATACGGACAAAGTGGGCTTGTTTAAAAAATTTTATATTGTTATACGGTGAGGAATCAATCGCCAATGCCACTCCTGATTATGATTATAAACGAATTTCATGCCCACAAAAATATATTTTGCACATGGTTTTGCATGACTTATTGCAATGGTCTGACGTTAAAACATTCCAAGCCAACCAGCCCAGGCTAGTTAAGAAAATTGGTCTCTTTAGGATCATGTTTTATGTGCTGAAGACTAAAAAAATAGAATTTATGTTTGATTCAATAAAATTTTGTCTTGTCGTGTTCGTACTTTGTCCTAACTACATAGACAAAATTAGATTTTTGGTTCGTAACAATTGTAATATGAAAGTTTTTTATATTTTCAATTAAAATATAATATTTTAGACTAATTGAAAATATTAAATATTTCACTTCCTAGAGTGGGGAGGATCCACCGATAAATAAATAAATATGATTCAAAATGAGAACACTCTGTCATTTTACCCGTATTTCCCCTGTTATCAACACGAGGCAGATATTTTTATATTATTATTATACATCTAAATATGTTAATAATACATAAAAAATTGAAAAATATTTAATTAAATTTATTTAAAATTTTTGTCATAATTATCTTTCCCTATACATGTCTGTTTTAATTAACATTAAAACAGACATGTATAGGGACAGATAATTATGACAAAAATGTCTAATACAATTCAAAAAACATTAGAACAAACTTTAAGTGATTATTATTTCTTCAAAATGTATTCAATAATATATTTAATATTATTATTTATTTTTTTTAAATATTTTTCTATAATAACGTTAATTACTTCCACAAATATTATTAAATTGATAAGACCAGCAACCAACACCAACTTCCCTTAACAATAAGTAAAAGTTAAATGTAGGTATAAATTACATTATAAAGTAAATTCAACAATAAATAAATATGTTAACATTTAGATAGTTGATTCAGCTACTTAAGCTAACTTTATTTAACTAACTAATAATATTTGGTTGTGTATTTGTTCGTGGTTACAATATTTATATTTATTTTATAAAGCGGATGATTCGTTTGGTACGTGCTAATTTCGGGGACTTCATCAGAGTTGTTCATTCAGAGTAACATTACATCCAAGTTAATCGCTTCTAGGAAACCCACTACGGTCACAGTTGTCTTGGGCACTTAGAAAGTTTATTGCTTCGATTTTTTTTTGTAATATTATTTTCTTTGTACATTGAGACTTAAAAAAATTAATATAGAAAAGGTTAAGGCATTAACCTTTTCTATATTAAAAATTCAATGTCCACAACTTCTCATTCAGATTAATGTAATTCCGAGTTTTATATGTTTATCTATAAACAAAAAAAATATTAACACAGCACAACAGCAGACTGTAATGCATCGACTACGGTCACCGGTTCGATTCTTACTCAAAATAAAATTCGGATTTTATAATTTTATCGGTGGTGATTAAATATTTGGTAAATTATGAATATTGTGATTATCAGAGCTCTTTTATTCTTTTATAAATTAGTTAAGTCCTTCGTTCTTTGGAGAAATTGCTATTTCAAAATATTATAAATATTTACTAACTCGATTTAAATTTTTATATTACCCGTAGTGCATGTACATTTAAATATTTGAAATTGCATTAACTTTTCTTAAATATCATCACATCCAGAATAATAAGCACAATCTTAAAAACATAAATCTATAAAATAATGACTTAGAACAATCCTTGTGATTTAAAACATTTTATAAGCTTACAAGGCAATGGCAAGAAAAACTTTCAACTCGGCTACGTGTATCACTAAAATAAATCATATATTGAACTAAACGACAAGCTCTTACATATTTAAATGTTTCATTAGCATTTTGTTTCTTTAATTTTGCAACCAGTATCTTTTCCCTCAAACAAACTAAAATTCAAAACATAAACCAATATGTTCTACATAGTTCAAACATTATTGACATTAGTAGCCGAGTGTTGCGTCTTAATGGCACGCGACTTTCAAAAATCCAGCAGCGCAGGTTTGGTGTCTCTAGCGCATTTGATCAGAGAGTACATTAGCTTGACAAAGCCCGTGTCTTTGGGTTTCTCCAGTCCGCGGAGCAAACGATTCTTCATGACTGCCACAAACTCCCGGTTACTTAGCTGACCGTCCACTGAAAATTTGTAATAATTTTATAAATATTATTTTATATACGGCGGTCGTGCCGCGGCAGTACAGGCGTGTGACTGTAAACAACAGGTTGTGGGTTCGATCCTCACTTGAGGAAATTAATAATTTAATATTTTCAAATTAAATATTTAATGTTTTAATTTCTTCTCTCCGGTAATAAGGCAAAACGCGGCGTTGAGTTCCGCCACTCAATACACTCAATACCTCAAATTCGGCGGAAAATGGGGAACAGAAGTTAAACGAAGTGTGTTAAAGCTAGGTTCCTAAGTTCCCTCTGCCTGCCCTGCCATGTGTGGGATACAGCGTGAAGCTGAAGCTATTATTATTATATAGCTCTTTGTTAGCTTCACATCTGTCATACATGAATTGTGGAAATTTGTATAAATGTAGATATACAACAGGAAATTAAATGTTAATTATACATTGTAACAAGTGTATAATTAACATTTAACTCACTGCGACACGACATATCCTACAACATTTTAATAAAACAGCACTAGTATAGTAGGCGAAGTGTATTGTAGTCGTACTCACAGTTCTCGTCGAATATGGTGAAGACGACGTTGACGAGGTGCGGGTGCAGGTCGACGCGCGCGACGGTGCGCGCCACGTGGCGCAGCGTGGGCTGGTCGAGCGCCGCGCCCGCGATGTGGTAGAACGTGAGCGCCGTGTCCACGTCGTTGATGTTGTTGAGCAGGTGGAAGAACTTCAGGTAGTCGTCCTTGGTGATGCCCACGCCGTGGTCGCGGAACCTGCGCGTGGCGGGCGGATTGGACTCGTTACGAGAGCGAACAAGTGAAAGCATTACATATTTCATTTGAAAATATCAAATATTTTTCATTTTACTCGAGTGGGAATTGAACCCACAACCTGTCACGTATACAGTCACCCCTGCGCCACGACAGGCATATCTTGTATACCGCACATGGCACGCAAAGGGAACTTGAGAACCTAGTGTTAAAACACTCACTCTTTATTACATTAACAATACATAAAAGACGAGTACAACTTCCATAATTTTGATGTTGAGTTAGCTTTATGGCCTAATCAGTACTAAACGTTTGGTGGCATGCCCAAAAGGGATCTCTTCAAGACATCCCTTATCTAAAATCATAAAAAGATCAAGGGATATTGGCTATTACTGGATGAAAAATGTTAGTTTTAGTATGATAAAGTTACAAATTAAATGTTCATTTAAAAACATAAATATACAAATATAACGTAACGTAAAATCTGTTTCAACCAAAAAATAACCACAACAGTCTAGCAAAATTATGAGAAATAATGAAATGCCGATTAAACCAAGGTTTTATACAACTCTTAGTTATATAGTGTCGACCATATCCGTATGGTCCAGGCGCAGAAAATCTGATCACTGTCTGTACTTAAAAGATTTATTAAAATCAATGTTATAGGGGACGTATATATATATTATAACTACTAAAATATGTATTATATAACAAATAAACACCTGTTTACTGAACAACAAATAAAAATAAAAATCTTGTAGAAGTTAAAACACCACCAAACTTAGGAACGTAAAACACTTATTTAGGAAACAAAACATTAGGGTAGGTTCAAATCCCGCTACATTTTTATAAGTTTTCTAAAATAATAAATAAATTGATATTTTTATACGTTAGATTCACATGAATAACTACATTTTAACTAACACATGGTTTTTTTTTATGTAATGTAGGAATTTTCTAGTAAACAATACATACTAAAAAATTAAGTCTCACATTTTTTTAACTCGTTTGAGCATCCTGGCCTTCTTCTTAGCGGGATACCCCGCGTACGCGAGGAGCAACTCGGCAAAGTCCGCTTCAGTGATGCGACCATTTTCATCTGTTACAAGAAAAATATGAACAACTGTTTATATCAATCATCATATTTCTTAATTAAACTTAATTATATATATTTAATATTAAATTATTACATTTTACATAACATGATTATATCCATGCAAAGTAAAATTTAAATAAACGCTTTTTTTCTTTATATAGCAGGGTAGATAGACGGATTGACGATTCACGAGACATTCCGTTACCCGTTTTTCGCCGAATTTCTAAGGCAGTGAGTGCGTGATGATCAGGCTGCACTTTCTAAGTCAACGTTACGATTGTCTTACTAGAGCGGTAAAATGAACACCGAACTGCAGAAATCAAATTAAGCCGGAACTGTTAACGGTAGGTGCTGTTAATTATAAATGGAGTATAGACTCCATTTATAATTAAAAGCATCTACTGTTACCAGTTAAGGTTTAGTTTGATTGATGACAAAACTTCATTTGATTAGAACTAAAGCTATTATATATAGCTTTAAAACTAAAGCTATGCAACCGAAAGCTTATCTATATATGAGTTATCATAAAAGTCGTTGCCGCCCAACGGCACATCGTTTCGTTGTAAATGCAAAATGCTGCGAGTTCAATTTCCACCCTCAAAGCTTGACATTGAGTTCCGCCACTCGATTGATGATTCGAAAATAGCTCCATTCGGATATCCTGCTGTGTGCCGAATAAAGTGGGAAAGCTATAAATACATTTCTATTTATTTTTATTACGGCATTAGGACGTCAAAACTACTTGAAACAATATTAACTACATTAGTGTGAAAGTGTGTCGTGGTAATTAACCTTCTAAACGTCTACCAACAAGAATGTATTTTACAGATATCGCACGAAAACGAACGAACGAACGACGCTATAATGAGAAACTTTTAACAATACAGCAAGATTATATTACAACGTAACTTACCCGGTTGTTTTCTCTGGAATTCGAGAGATAATATTTCTTTTTGAAGTTGCTGTTGAAAGTCTAAAAACTTTTCAATGGTTAACTTTTCATTAAGCTTAGGTCCGAAGAAGTAAGTGGTAAGAGCGGAGTTAATTCCCTGAAATTATAAAAAAAAACGTATTTATATCAAATATCAAAAATCATATTTTATATCAAATTTGCTTATATTATATTAATTAGAGAAAAAATACTAAATATTCTAAAATTTTAAATAAAATGAAGGCATTAAATTTAATTACTGTAATTACGACAGCTATAAGTAGTTAGAAATTGACAGCACATTACACATAGTGTAAAAAAAACGTATTTTACTTGTCTCTAGGTATAAGAACAATTGCAAAAATTAAGAAGAATAAAAGTGGAGAAAGGAAAGGAGTGACTTAACATTAAGCTCTTACGTTGCCTCTGCCTACTCTGCAATGTAAAGGATAAAGCCTGCAGCAAGCTTAAGAAAAAACGGGCAGAGAAAAAATGTGATCAAAATTTTAAATTAATAATAATTTGACATAAAATTTGCACCTTAAAAGTGTTGCCAGTATTAGCGTGATCTCGATGTCTCGAACCAATGCTGCTTTGTTGTCTTATGAGAGCAGCAACTTTTTCAAATTCCTCGCAATCCACATCACCATCGCCGTTGAGATCGAACATGCGGAACGCAATTTCAAAGTGACGACGCGATGCTGCGAAATAACAATTTTTTTTATTAGCTTCGCGGTGTCTAGAATGTTCCAAGAAGGGTGCAAGTGGGAAGTGACTTACTGTTAAGACAATACGTTGCCCACGCACCGCTCAATCTTCGAGATTACGTATTTAGTTACGAACCTTATTAGCAAAGGAAGAAAATATAAAAAAGTCAATCACACTATTTGGAAACTAATGGCCTTAAAAAATTGAAGATTTATTTATATCTATATAAAAAAATGGAACTAAATTCATAACTTTTATTGGACACAAATCCGTAATTTGTTTATAAATTTATAGCTTTCAAGTAATATAATATTAAGACTCTAAAATTACGATATTCAATCATAGTTGACAGAATCAAATGTCAAACAAGTAATGGTTTATTTAACATAAAATATTTATGTTCATTTTTGCTATAGATATTAGCAATTTAGTGGAATTTCGTGGACATGAGCTCGTAGGAGATAAAGATATTCATATATTAAGTATAAGCTTAGTGTACTGTGAAAAATAAATAGGCCGTAAAAGTTTGTATGGTTTTCGTTTATTAACTCATTACCTCTATGTAATAAATATTTTTTTTTTACTACTAATTTTCTATCAAAGTGAAACGAGTTTATACATTTAATGCTTGACTAACATTGTCTCTTAAAAGACCACCTCAATTACTTTATTTAATAGCAGCACTTAGGTATAGTTTAGGTACTCCCTTTCCCCACTTTCGATCACTTTATTGAGATCTGAGGTGTAATCTACAAGAGTGGGGGGAAATGAAAATAATTTCAATAATCTTTACTATTTTGCATTCAGACTGGATGTTTAATTATAATAATATGCATAGGATAGCTACAAAAATATATTTAAAAGCAAATATTTCTTTAATAATACATATTTCGACAAATTATATTCAAATTATTTGCAAGGTTGAGATATAAGTGTAGGCGTGAGGTGGGGTAACGAAATCATTAATTTCGCTCATGCTCTGTGAAGGGATGCTGCGTTACTCGCTTGCACAGTGAATGAAATACGCATGTCAGTAAACAGTAGTAGGAAAGAAATGTTATTGTGACCAATTTATTCTAAATTCTTTCCATTTGTGCTAAAGTTTCTAATTTTTTCATAATTCTTCGTCGAAATTACAGTATTATATGATGAAATACAATGATATTCTCTATGAAACGGTTCCGTTCACGGGTCAAAACAAAGGCATTTCCTTATTTACGTTGTGGCGCAAAAACTGCTACATTCCTATTTTGGGCAACTTTGTACATTGTAGTTATGAAAATGACGATGTTAAAAAACACCACAAACACTACAGTGAAGGATTGGTCGATGGTACCTGACAACTATAGCAAGTGGCTGGTAAATAACGGAAGCAACGTGTATTTACATTGATTAAGGAAACGATTTGTAATGTACGTTTGTGGAAATCCGGGGCAACATTAATTCTAAAAATAGTTGCAGGGTCCCGTACTCGGGGAAGACAAGGAATTAGATGCATCTAATGACGACTGGCTGGAACCTGATAATGAGACTGCTATTGAAATAGAAAAGCGTACGGTGCAAGTTCAAGAAGTCTGTCGATTAAGATCGCTGTCCACGCAGTCAATTAACAGCAAGGAGTTTTTTGTAGACTATGCACATAGTCTTGTGTGGTGCAATATTTTTAAGGCAGCCAGTTCTTCGTGGCTGTATAATTTTAACGTTTTAGGTGCGTGATTGTTGAATATTTAGTTACATATGCTATTTTTATATAGCATTTTAATAGCAAAATTTTGATATGTATTTTTTTATTTTTAGGTGGCTACGACAAAAAATTTTTAGTCAAAACTAGGCATACTCCTTTGACGTTAGCACGACGAAAGTTTCCAAGACCAAGTGAAGAGGAACTACGAGATACAATAACTACACCTGGGGTTATATCACTGTTGGTCGTCCGAGAACCATTTGTACGCTTATTATCAGCCTATAGAGATAAGCTTGAAAAGTTTATACCTTCATATTACAAGAAGCTGGCACGAGCAATAGTAGCAGACCACAGGGAAGCAGCAACAAGTGTGCTTGGTCAAATAAAGACATCTAGCCCAACATTTTACGAATTTGTAGCTTATTTAATAGCTAAATTTGAATCGGGTACTATGAGTTTCGACGAACATTGGGCACCCTACTACAAATTTTGCACGCCTTGTTCTGTTAATTTTAGTGTGATTGCTAAGGTAGAAACGTTAGAACGAGATTCTGCCTATGTAATTCACCAATTAGGTCTTGTAAATATACTGGGAAGAAAAGTTAGAAACAGGCGAATGCGCCTTCGAACAGTTATGAACAAATCGCGTGACGGTAAAAATACTGTTGCACTATTAAAGTATTACTTTAGACAATTAAATAATGAAATGCTTGATAAGTTATTAAATATTTATGGCATAGATTTTGAAATGTTCGGATATGATTCAAATATTTATCGTGGTTATGTAAGAGACTAAATTAAATTTATTTTAAGTAAAGGTATGAATTGTGCTTTATTTATATTACATAATTCTATTTTGCAATAAATTGATGCTGTTGTAAGCCATATAAAACATGTCTGATTCGACTTGTGCGAATTTTAATGCAAAAAGATATTTTGCAAATGCTAAAAATCCAGTAGGCCCTGAGCTTAAAGCAACAATATATATCATATTTTTATTGCTTTGGTTACGAGGCAAAAGCAGCGTTAAGTTCTGTCAGAACTCAGGCAGAAGTTATAAATAATAATAGGTAATACTCACTTGACAAAACAGTCAGCAAGAAGATATAGTCACTAAAAGTGATCAGGCCCGATGAACCAAGCTTGTAAAATATAGAGTCTTCATCTAGGTCCAAGTTAAGCCTTTGACTAATTGTCTGTGAAAATTAACAATTAATTTTGTAAAAGCTTAACATATACAAAAAATATAGAGTATATTAATAATAAGCATGACACGGTGGCATTTGTTGAAATAAACAAACAACTAAGTCAGAAATAGTATTGTATCTAAAGTTATAAAAACGCAAACTTCTAAATCTAATATGTTCAGCATAGGACATTAGAGTTCTATAAGTAAATTATATTGGTAGACCTATAATAATTTGTGTGCCAGCTTTTTTACTAAATCAAAAAAAATAAGGCCGCTACATCAGTTTTGCTTTTTTCATGTAAATTATACAAATGGAAAATAAATAGAAGGAACATGCTAAAGACAGACAGCTTTAAAGTAAGAAGCGTATAGTTACAACGAAATAATTGTTTTTAAAACTCAATATAATGAAGCTACTACAAAATTTGCAATACTAAAAAGAAATGGAAAAGATTCTAATGTATCGGTAAGGGCTACCACAACGCCATCTAAATATAATTTGCTCAGTGGAGTTCGCGTAATTGAAATCTGTGCATAGATTATAAAAATAAATAATAAATATTACAAAATGAAGAGGAGGAAAGACAGTACCTCATCGATGTTCTGAAAAGACAAGAAATTGGTGTAAAGGTGGTGCCGGTGCCAGAGAGAAATATAATCAGATGCAACATATTCACATTTATAAAGCGGTACAGAAGTTGATATTATACATTAAAAATTAACTTTACTTAACCTCAATAAGTGATATATTAATTTTTAATTTGTTTATTAAGTCAAAGGTAGTACAATCGTGTGATTGTAGTTTACAAAATATTTTAGGGTAATCAAAATTTTAAATACGTATATTTATAGTACACAACTAAAAATCAATCATACATTTCACAAATCGATTCAGCTGTTTCATGGATCACATTATTATTATTTTAAATTTTAAAAAAAATCTAGCTTCACGCTATATCATTCACATGGTAGGGTAGAAAAAAGCACTGTGGAACCTAGTGTAACGACACTCCGTTGTGTTCCTTACTTTCCGCCGAATTTCAGGCAATTTGCGTTGAGTTGCGGTACGCCGCCCTTTACCTTGTTACCCGAGCGATGAAATATAAACAATTTTTTATTTAATTTGAAAATATTAAATATTTCATTTGATTTAAATAATATCATAATCTTATACTAAAAATTAAAATATACAGTGCGCACAAGGTGTGGTACAAAAATATTGTCTGTAATTATACCGTAAAAAAATATAGTTAAATTTTAAAATGGACATCTGTTTTAAAATAACTCTCTTTGGTTGATGGGTGCCCCAGCAATGATTTCATGATTGTAATCATTTCTTGAAGCCATCCTTTTTCAGGATTTTTTATAGTAGGTTAAAAGCGGTTGGTGCTTATGATAACGGGCAATACTTTGAACATGGATTTTATTTTTGAGAAAACTTAGAAATCAGTGGAAAAATAAGGCGAATGTGGAACGTGTTCAGAAATATGTTTTGCAACACACATGATGAAGGTGTATTACAATTTTTCATGAGCTTGTTTTAGACTTTTTTTGCAGCTTAAAATAAGATTTTAAGAAATCAGTGAAATTTAGCAAATTTTACTTCGCTCTTCTAGCTCAGGGAGCCCACTCCTGATGAGCTAGCCAAGATTTACTCCAATTTGCCACTACTGACTATTTCCATAATTATTAATTGAAATAGACGCAAATACAGATTTGAAATAAAATAATTTATTTTTGATCACACCTAGAATATTAACTGGGTTCTTGTGTCAATAAGTTTATACAATAATAATCGCAGAAGTAATTTTTATATTGATTTGATGATCATAATATAGTCGTATTAAAGATTAAAATTAATACTCACTTTTGGGTCGTATCTCCTGTATTGATCTAATCCTAAGCCTGAAAGTACATAAAATATAAATAATCTAAATTTATGGATAGAATACAAAAGGATATATTCTAGGACGAATTTTATTACATTTACATATTATGTGATCGTAATAATATTCGTTTAGTACAATAATCATAAAAGAAAAACGTCGGTTTACGGACCATAATTTTACGTGATAACGTCATATAATGTATTCTACATTATTGGAAAAGTTGCATACTTTTATTAATTAAATTGAATTACTGAATTACTAATATAAAATGAAGGAGATAATTTAAAATTGCAATATTTCCGATTAATTGATTATTTAGAGATAGATGCCTCATAAGCTGAACGTAAACGCCGCAAGCTGGTCGTACCTCTCAACCGTTTGTTCCACGCAGAACGTGCCGCTTTATTGTGCGTGCCTCGGGCGTTTATCACATTTTATGACGTTATCACGTCAACACATGTTAATATAGATAGTAGTAGATAGATATTTTTAAATGTTCTGTCTATCTAATACTGAAAATATTATTTAAATAAATTAAAAGCGTAGTGGCCCTTGCGCCATTTATTAAAAGAATATTTTCAGTAGCACTGTGTTTGGGTTCGCCATTCCAATATATCAATAATATAAAGGGAAGTCAGCGTCTAATATCAAGACAGAACAGTAGAACACTAAGTTCTCTCTACCCACCATGTTAAAGGGTGAAACAACATAATCAAACCAAATAAAATAACATTCTACCGACTACTTAATAAGCATACGGTTTGCATGTCATAAAAATATTAGTACCATCTGGTTGCTTGACACCGGGTGTCATGGATCGAAGGAAATCATCCGGTGTCATGAATACCTCATGTTGATCGTGATGCTGTGCTTGAAGTGTGGCAAAGTATCTAAAGACTTTATCCGGAGTAGAATATTGACGCATTCGATTTTCATATTCAATAATCTATCCAGCAGCGTCCAGGGAAAAACAGTTAATTACAAAGTGGCAATTTTGCCTTAATATAGTGAAAAATACAGGTGAAAATTGATCTCCAGTCTTGATTTTACTACCTTAATCATTAAAAACAAAATCTACAGTGTAAAAACAGGGGGCAAAATATTTATTATACCATCAGGCTGCTTCATGCCAGGTGTAATAGCTCTTAAAAAATCATCAGGTGTCATATAAACTTCAGTATTTTCTCCATATGTTAATTTAACTGTTGCAAAATATCTAAATATTTTATCAGGAGTGGAATAAGCTCTCATACGATTTTCATATTCTATTATCTGTGATGATCAAAATAACAAAAATTAATAAGCAAACCAATAATGCAAAACAAAATGAAGATTGTCTAGACTGTAAACATAAACATGGTTGCAGGTTTTGATATCAACTTGAAATCAATTATTTTCAATTTTGCCACTCCAATAACAAAACAAAGAAAGCCATCAGACTCCCCTTTAACAATGTAATTTTATAGATATTGCGTGAAAAATCTACATTGTCTACCATGTTCTAATGGAAATACAGCATAAAAAAAAAATGCAAAATAAATGAATCCCTTGGACATTTGTATATATGTAGTTTTCAATTAAATAAAAATGTACCTTTCTATCTCTAAAACCAATTTTCTCTTTTCTATATCTTTTCTTTCTAGTGTCAACTTCACTTTCAGCATCTGAATCAACAATTTCTTCAGCTGCAGTAATGGATGGGATAATTTGATTTCTTACCCTAAAGCAAATATAATATAAACTGTTGTACTCTTAAAACTCATAGGTAGGCACTAATAAAATAAATAAACCTTATACAATAGAAAATAAGCATAGTGTAGTAATTATATATCTGGAGAATATTGAATAAGTTGACAATGATTTTTCATGCTGTTAACTTCAAGGATCTAAGTTTCAAAGGAACATTATGTATTAGTAGGCTTTTGTGGCAGCATTTGTAGAACTTGAGTTGAATAGAAAAATATTTTCTATAACACATTAGTTGGGATTCATCTCTCTTCAAATAACCATAGGAAAACCCAAAGATATTGTAAAATGGTTTCAAACTATGACATTAATGAATACTAAGCTAGGACTCTGAAATGGAGTATAGATGGACTTGTGTGCACAATGAACAAGTATATGGTCAGGTAGTTGCATTGGGGTTAAATTTGGTTTCAACCATCATGAAGAATTTAGTAGTTTCCCATTTATTAGGTTACTTTGTTAAAAGCCGAAAAACAAAAAGACCAGGCAGAAGCAAGAGATAGAATACAGTTAAATTCTACATGGGTCAGGCCTGTGGAGTCATTATTATCTAATGGCTCTCCAGAAGCTGCTGCCATTTGCAGTGCAGGCTTATAACTACTAATATTGATGATTATTTCTACACTACACTTATTTTCCATGTAAATTGAAAGCTATTATAGTATGTATACATACCAAATTGTATAAGTTGTATATGAAACAGTGCCAAATAATAATGAATATAAAATGTATTTGTAAGGATATTCCGAGAGTTTTTCTCTGTCATAATAATTTCTACCACTGTGGAAGTTTATTGTTTTGGTAATAGATGGACCGATAATTTTATTTATTTGTGTATATTTCGGAATTTTTTGCACATAGGACAGGTCTTTGGGTATTCTAAGTAACCGTGAAGAAACTTTATACATATTTAATATAGTTTTTAATGTTTGGTTCTTTATTTAACAAAAATGCATAAATATTTAAATATATTAGATTTTTTTTTCCTGGGTACGAACTTGTAAGCAACAAACGACATACAACTATAGAGAATAATTATAGAGAATACGTAAAAATATTCAACTTTATTATATCTAATTTCAGAATTATTCAGAATTATTTATAATTTTTTGACATTGTGAAATTAACAGATGACAATATGTCAATAGTGAATAGTTCTGCCAATGCCAATTTTTTACAGATCATTTATTGATATAGCAATAAGAACAGATTACACATAAACATTAAAATGAAATTGCGGGGTGAAAAGATACTTAACTGATAATGTTATTGGTACTTTGATATTCTACGAATTATGTTGACAAATGTATTATTTCATCCCTTTTTATATAATTAACATTACTTTAAATTATAACTGGTGTCAAAAGTCAGATTAAAAAATTAAATACGTTCAAATGGCGTCGTTTAAATTGTTGTATTTTTGTATAAGCAAAGATTTTAACTTTCTAATTAAACTTTGTATTAAGTTATTAAAGATTGTTTTTTTTAGAATTGTCAGAAATACGTTAGGTTTGGTAAATTCAAATATGATTTAAATTTATTAATATCTTGAAAATGTTGTACTATCTTCTATTCTTATAATATTTGAGGTTAAAGGGACAAGAAAAAAAATAAACGGACAGCCATATAGAGAAAATAAGTAAATAAAATAGGTTGATAGAAATGGGAACGTTTGTATAGAAACAAGAAAAAAGTATAGAAAAACTATTAGTGTTAACAACTGTTGTGCAGTTTGTTTACTTTTATTTGTAGTTTGTGGCGTTACATATGTTTTCTAAACATATAAGTTATAAGTCAAAAGATTTTGAATTTGACATTTAGTTACTTACTAGAACAGTCCTTATCTGTGGGGGAGGAAAAAGCACGCAACGGCTGTGAAAAATGTTCAATATATTTTTTTTGTGTAATTTCTAAATTCATTTAAATACGAAATATTTCATTGTAATTAATAAATAAGGTAATTAAAATTTTAATATTAAATTTGAATTGAAATTGTTTATCTTGGTGCAAACATTTCATTTAGTACGTAATAGAAAGGTTCGTGTTATGTAACCTTGAATCACGGGATTTCGGTATTGATCATTTAAGTTATTTATCAGAGGAAAGCTTTTATAAGGTATGTTTTTTCGTATAAATATTGCAATATAATTATTAAACGTTGCAATTTTCTTGTAACACACATCGTACCTGTACTTACAATTAAGCAGATATAATATGAGATAAAAATATTCACTATTATTTAAAACGTTATATTGTTTTCGTTGTTTATATTTATTAGTATATATGTACCTATATTAATATTTTTAGACTCTTAATTTTGTGAACATAACCTAAAAAAAAATTATGACGTCAAGCCAATACATTGTTTCTATTTTTTCGTACGTTGACGTAGGTATTAAGATTTCTGATTAAATTAAATAAATAGAAACATTGCTTAATATATAGTTTACCTATTATCATTCGTAAAGATAGAATTTAAATATTTCAAATGATAAAATGATTAATCATACATTTTATTTCAATACTTCAGATAAATAGGTTATAATTATGTTTTTTTAGACCTATTATTTATTAATTAATCATAGAATTAAAATTACGATATAAATTGTATTTCAGTTTTTACTACCTTTATTACATTTCTATATGTATATATTTCAAAATATGTCAATATTAAACATTTCTTAATTATATTACTATAAATGTCTAGAGAGTTGATAATGTAAATTTTTATATATCATAGGTAATTTGTTAATGTGCCAGTTAGTTTGACATTGAGATTGTCTTGATAACCCACTTTAAACTGACAATAGAGCTGTTTATGCTGTCATTACTTGCTTAAGTCTCAAGAATTTATTAATTTAATGCCTTTTATAGTTGTTATTACAATATAATTGTAATTGAATATTTCAAACCATCAAATATCACTGAACATAAGGAGCATTCAACATATTAAAAATATAATTTATGTACATTTATAGAATATTATAATTATTTTCACTTAATTTTTGTTAATAGGGCTTTTATTACATTGCTAAGTCTCAAGAATTTGTTAATTTAAAAGCTGTTATTACAATATAATTGTAATTAAAAAAAAAAAAGCATTTCTAACCATCAACTGTCACTAAACATAAGGAGCTTAAAATTTGATTTCTAATATGAATTATTAGAAATAAAATTTTATGTACATTAGTAGAATATTATAATTATTTTCACTTAACTTTTGTTAACAGGATTGGTAGAAAAAATTTGCTTACACACTAAAATCAAAACTCATCATGCATCGTGCAAGGATAGTACTTCAAGCCTCAAATAAAATTGGCACATCAGAAAGATTTGCATCATGGCTTCTCAACAAACCACAGGTTGGTTTTATTGTATAATATACAAATAAGGTACTCATTATTTAACATAATTTATAAAAAATTAAACAAACCATGATTTTTTTTTAAAACTCCTATACCTTTTAAGAAATACTATTGGAATATCATTAAAATTTAATTATGCAAAAATACTATTAACTTTGAGTTGTGCCTATCAATAAGCAATGCCTTAAGATTTTAGTGAAAATTTGAGAATGGAATATAAATTATATTCATGTCTTTCTGGTAAGATAAAAATTGATAGAGTAATAGTGACTAAACACAATATCTCAAATTTGAGCAAAAAGAGGAGAGCAGAATATCTTGACACTAGGTTCTCTGAGCAACTCAATTTGAAAACTATGCCTTTAGCTATTTCTTACCATATTTTTGATTAATTGTCTACCTGAAAAATATTATCTTATCATGTGTATCAGTATGTTCATGACATTGTCTCATAAAAGGCTAAGTATATCTGATAAATTTTGATGGACAAATATACACAGATAATATGACCAAATTTGACCTATACAAAACATAGAACTTATATTGTGTCAATGATGAAAACATTACTATATATTGTAGTCTCCTTTTGGAAACAACTATTCAATACAAAATATAGTTAGAGCTGCCTAGAATATCATATTTTTTCTTTTAAAACCTATAAATTGTCATAAAATATATATTTTCTTATCTCTTATTGGACAAGCCCCTCTGTTTAGAGTAGCATTGATAAGATAGATTTTTTTCAATGGCACTTCTATTATTATAACCAGTTATGATTAGGTAAAGATTATTAGTTATAGTCATTATATATTATGATAAAACTCAATTTGTGGAGAAATTATTTTAAGATTGCGTGCCCTGGACTCCTATAGTATTTTGCGCCATCGAGGAAAGAAAGAAAATGAAAAAAAATATATAATTTACATTTTTTTTCTGTGGGCAAAATTTTAAATGTAAAAAAAACTTAGGAAGAAAAAAAAACGGATGGTACAACTGGTTCAGGAAAGAAAAAGGAGCAGCTTGCATATTTCGAATTTCTTCAGATAGATGAAATCTACATATGGAAAGGTGGCTCAGGGGCGTTGTAGGCTTACGTCTTAAAATATGTTTTTGTATTTCTAAAAACGTCCAAGTCAAAGCCCTAGGCTACCGGCTGCTCCTGGGCCGCTCCACGCGGCCTGCCGTCACGAGCTATAGCCCTTCTGACCCTAGGGTAAATACACCCTTGGCCGTAACACTAAGTTTTCCCTGCCATGTCTTTACTTTTGGATACAGTATGAAATTGTTACAATATTAGATGTAAGTGACGCGTTTAACCTTTATTTAATTTCTAACAGGCTGCCGCTGTGACAATAAAGGCCCACAGGTTGAAAAGCTCCACGGCAGCGGAACCCTTCCTCAATGGTTCAAGCTCGGCTTATGTGGAGACAATGTACAATGCCTGGTTGACAGACCCTAACTCTGTGCATACTGTAAGTATACTAATTCCTAATTATATTTACAACTAATATGTTACATTGTAAATGATATTAGCATAGACTTATGCTTGTATGATAAGCAGAATTCCGAAATTACGAAAAGATAATTTATCATTACGGTCTAAGTAAATTTTGTTACGAATGCTTTCTTGAGAAACTATATAATTAGGTCCCTTCTCTTTCTTTTTTTGGGACTTAATTAGTTTTGTTGGATTATTATAATAGTAAAAAATAAAACATGATATAGTAGGTAAATTATACATTTACTTTTATTTTAAAATGTATAACTACATTGTCTTTATTATAAATGTTTTCTACAAAATACAAACGACTGTTTACGTCAAGGTTGTTACGTGAAATTTTCTATATGTACAAGGTCAATTTGCTAGTCGACTCTAATTTGAGATGTTTAACTTTCATAAGCAATTCACGCATATCTGTCTAACGAACCAATGTCAAAGTAAACAAAGTCACTGGATAAGTCCTTTCTGTGAAAATATTTATTTTTGACATGTATAAATCTATATGATAATTGGTACAGGAAAGTGTCACTGCTAGGTAGCTAGCTATATTTTTTTGTTTTTAAAATTAGTTTGTTTCATATTGTTTAATAAATAATGTTTTGCATAGTTAGGATATGTATATAAAAGAATTAGAGATATTTCAATAGTAAAATTATATAGACGCTAGTAACCAAGGTTGTAGGTTGAGCGCGGTGAAACAGCAAAATATTATGGATAATGCTTTCATTTACTATCTGTGACATTTAGTGATCTTTGAATTTAATTACTGTTTAATAAATCGAATGTCGTAAATAATTACGGTAATTAAAAACGTATGTGCTGATTAGCTCCCTAGTCTGACACTTCTGAGAGAAAGAAAATGTTGCGTATTATTTTACCTATTTTCTTTTAAAAATATCGGAATAAATCATTCTTAAAATGTTAAAAATACACTATTTTAATTTTTTCTCGTCTATATTATTACTATTAAAAGTAAGTAAGTACTTTTTATTTTGTCCGTAGTCGTGGGATGCATTTTTCCGCAATGCGACCAACGGCGCTCAGCCCGGCGTCGCGTACACGTCTCCGCCAAATCTGGCGCCCTATAATAAGAACGAAGTGCCTCTCACGTCACTGGTCCCGGCCGCCGGGGGCATGCCCTCTATATCAGCTGGCAAGTATTTATTTATTTTGTTTATTAGCAACTTTACATATTAAGTCTACACTGGTGTTTATTTATAAATACATTGATAATATAGTATATCCCGATTATACGTTAACTTTACATTCTAATTATACATTGTTGATCACTTTTTAGGTTTTTAACTTTCTACTGACAGGAGTTGCATTAATATAAAATCTTTTAAAGAAAAGAAACGTCTGTTGGAAAATGGGAAACGGAAGTGCCCCAATCTGAAATTACACTAAGTTCCCATGTTCCGTCGAAATGTTTATTTAATGATTATTCTATTTATTTATGTTTTATAAAATCAAAAAACCATTTTTTAAATACTTTTATTTATGTCGAGAATAGAATCTGCAACGTGCCAATCTGTTTACCACTGTACTAAGTAAGGGTATATAATTGTGTTAACAGGTAATACAGACATTGTCTTATTGCCGCAGTGCGACGATACTGTTATACAATTGGCAAATAATAAAATCTTATCTCATAAGTCGGAGGTATATCTACAATCGACATATATGTACGTCACACGCGTGTTTATTTACATTTATATACATGGGTATAACATTCGATTGGTAATCAATGTGATAAAACGTTATCTTACTCATAAAGATAATTATCCAGGTACTAAATGAGTATATTACATATTAATTCGCATTCTTTTTATCTTCAAATATATATATTTTTTATTTTTATGTTTCATTTTCTATTTAATAAAATATTTGCCTCATACCCAAATTGGATGAAGTTTGTGAAGTATGCTACGTTGATAGAACAATACATTAAATTTGTCTTCTAAGCTTAAACGACAGTAACATTGAACTACAGAATATGACATACTATCAAAAAAATATCTTTTTTATTTGTTAAAAATTTTTAAACAATAAATAAACGTAATTGAGGCGTGTCTTTTATATATTTAATATTTTCATTTCTTCACTCTGGTAAAACGGAAAGGACGGCCTACCCTGCCATTTGCACGAGAAACAGCGTGAAGCAAAATATAATTGTTCGACTATTATTCATTTATTATGAGTTGTCCAATACTACATGATTTTCATATTACAAATAACGTTTGATATTTAACCCATTACACAGCGGTACTATAAGGTGAATAAAATTATGTATGTATGCGGCCTGTCGTGGCGCAGCGGCACTAGCGTGTGTGTGACTGTAAAGCACATGTTGTGGGTTCGATCCCCACTCGAGAAAATGAAATATTTCATATTTTCAAATTAAATATTTAATGTTTTCATTTCTTCGCTCTGGTAACAAGGTAAAGCGCGGCGTTGTAATCAGCCACTCTACATGCAATGCCTCAAATTCGGCAGAATGTGAGAAACGAAAGTGGAACGGAGTGTCTTAACAATAGGTTCCCAAGTTGTGCACATGGCAAGGTAGGCAGGGAGCTGCCTACCTTGCCATGTGCGTAATCAAGTATACATATAAATTCGTTTTACTATGTAGTACTTACCGTAAACATTTTTTTTTATGTGAGCTTTACGCCTTGGAAACCTAGTGTTAAGACACTACGTGCTGTTCCATTTTTGTGAGGCATTGCCTGTTGAGTAGCGGAACACTACGTCGCGCTTTGCCTTGTTATCAGAGTGAAGAAATAAATATTTCGTTTATAAATATTAAATATTTCACATCTCCGAGTGAGGTTCGTACCCACAACCTGTCGTTCACAGTCGCCTCACATATCATGATCATTAAAATAAATGATTTCCTGAACAGGCTCCCCTATCAACGAAAAGATCATCGATGACCATCTTGCGGTGCAAGCCATCATCAGAAGTTATCAGGTGAACAATTTTCCATTATCTAAGTTGTTACATAAATTCATTATTTTTTGCAATTTTGTCTTACACACACTATTCTTTACTATTACTGTCACCTTTTAGTCTTTAAAGTATAGCTTATTCGGAAGTTATAATATATGTGTGAAAATATTAGTACTTAAACCCATAGTTAAATAACCTTTTCTAATAATATTAATGTAGGTTTTCAATAATGCGTTTCCCCCTGTAATAAAAATATAATTATCAAAAGCCTTACTGAATAAGTTAATTGTTAAATGTTTAATATTATGTATAAAATTCTTATCTGGACTGACATGATTTGGTTACGGGCCGGTAAATATGAGAATTAGTTTTAGGTATAACTATTTTCTAACGTAGATTGATTGTAGCAATATAACTTAAAATGTATACATTTAGTATATATAATGTACACTTATTTGTATTTTAAAGTATCAGAAAATACAAAGTATAAATGACATCAGTCACGATTGTGTGAATGCTACCTTTAATTTGTTCAGTATATTACCACACTTATCTGCCAAGAACTAGTGAAGACACATTCTTAATCTGGTTTATCTTGTACAATTTATTGTAATTTATGTTTGTCCTGACGTTTGTTTGTGTAACGTGTACACGATTTCTTATTCACGTTTGATATAACTTTAGAACTAAATAAAATGAATATCAGTTTAAAAAAAACCTTAAACCATATAGTAAAATATTCTTATATAAATTTTAAATTCGTAGTAATATTTTTTATTGATAAAACATTTCATAATCTGGATCACATTGTTGATTGAGAAAATAAATATTGATAGTTGAAATAATACATTTATGATACATTTATAAAAGTGGATAAGTGTGGTATATAACGGTTAGGTCTGGCGGTGGACAGTGGTGGAGTCTTTAGCAACGAAAATTAATTAAATATTTTGTATACTTAGAACGATTTATAATGGTTATAGTAGTTGATATTCGTTCAAAAGTATATAATAGTTTACTACATATGGGTGAAAAGAGCGTTCAAGTATTAAATAACGCAATTAGAGGGCAAAGGAGGTGTTGTAAAGAGTTACAAGGCGTATCAAAAACTAGGGAATCGTTTCTTGTTAAGTTATAATATGAGAGAGGATTGATGATGTTCAAAAATTGCGTTACGTAATATTTGAGTAGCTTCTAAAGTGATGGCCATGGCAGGCTCGCGGCCACCTGGCGGCGGACGTGGACCCGCTGGGCATCACCACCGCGAACCTGCCCGAACTGGGCATGCGAGCGCCGCGCTCGGAGCTCATCATGAGGAAATATTTCAATTTCGGTACGATTGATGAGCCGATTGTATGGGGAAATATCATGGCTTTTGCTCCTTTTTAAATATAGTGTCGTTGATCTAGCTAATGGTTTTTATACTTGTTTTTTTGGCTTATTCCCACATTGGGAAATGGTTTATTTTCATGAAGTTTTAATTATTACGCACATTTAAGCCGCTGTTATCCACTTCTGAGCACAAGCCGTGATAATTTCCTCCAGAGTGACGAATCTCATTTTCGTAGACATGGTTGTAACACACGTTTTTGCTTACTAACTCATGACGATAATAAAATAAAGAGTATATTGTACTTTGCATGGTGTGTTAATATCCGCCTAGTGAACAGATTTATTTGCAGTACTGTTGTTATTCGAAACTTTTTTGTAGTATTGAATTTGGCTGTTAAGTGTATTTGTTAAACGCATATACAATTAACTAAAATAATATATTCTAAATGTCCATGACTAACTAAACAGACCGATCTCGTAATAAATGGCTAGTCTCAATATTTATAACTTTGTTACGAAAGGAAATTGTTAATTTTATTTTATCTATTTACATATATTTGGAGATTTCACTATAAATAGCCACAGTTATTGTGACACTGATAAGATTAAAATATTCTATTTATATCATATGATATTTTTTAGTTGTATCAACAAAACCTCGCCAATTTGATATATTTGACTTTAAATGAAATCTGTAAGGGTTATACGACGACAACGTTGGGTTGATATCTTTGAAAGCATTGTTTATTGCAAAAATGTACCGGGGTCCAACGACATATATTTTTACAGCTAGTCGCGTAGCAAAACTACGAACATTGGCATGTTTTTATTAAAGTGCAAATATTAAGAACACTGAAAAAATAATACTAATGTCAATTTGAAAGTTGGTAAGCATTTTAGCATTTCGTCTGAAATGGTGTACTAAGCAGATGTAAGATGGTTTATACAACATATGCATGTATTTACAACTAGTCGCGCGGGCACCTCGTGGCGCGCCTCGACCCGCTGGGCATTGCGACGGGCGACCCGAGCTCTAGCGGGGACTGGCACGGCGGCCTGCGCGCGTTCGCCAGCGAGGCTGTTATAAGACAACACGTGCGATTCGGTATGCACTTCGTATTGCGATAGGATAACACACTGGTTTATATTATATGGGAAATGCAGGATTTAATATATTTTAATACATTACTTCATATAAAAGTATTATAGGCTATATATGCACTTTATGCTGCTTTCTTTAAATTCAAGCACAATGCTTTATTAATCCTTTTTAATATAGATTTTAATACAGCTATAGGTATACAACTGGCTTAATTAGGAATGTATCATAAATAGAAATAGGGATGCATCATAACCGATCGAAGCGAAGTTATTATAGATAGGTATAGGTTTGGCGTATATATAACTATGAATGCTCAGATTAATACCATACGCTAAAGATCCTAGACATTTGATTAGAGCTCTACATTATCTGTAAATTTCCCCCGTCTTGCTAAGACTATAGAAAAAATCAAATAACTCCTTTTCGTTAATCAATTACTTTAAATCCTATGCATCTTTACTAACGTAATATATACTATTAAAGTGAACCGCAGGTCAGACTTATAACTAAAGTTTAAATTAATTCTATCATTAAATTGTGATTTTAATATACAATATTGACATTTAATAGGTATCTATTTAAATTAATCTAATGCTTTGAAAGTAGAAGCATATGTAGAGATATGCGTAGAATATATATAAACCAGTGCAATCTGTCAATTCGCAATACGAATTTATGATTTGGCTATGGGGGTTAGCTACTACTACGGTCTCGGTTATCTAAACTTGTATTGATGAGGGTATTTTGTGACGTAGTACTTTCACATTTTCCTACAGAATTGTTTGCGTTAGACTTGATTTTGCTTTTTCTTTTGGGTAAAGGAATAAAATTTGACTATGGTGTCGGGTCACATACGCCTGCTCTTATTTCTGTGATATTAAAAACATTTTTAACGTGTTTTGCTACATGCGTTGGAATTACTAAAAATGAAATTTTGGTACTTCGAGTTTTATTTTGTTTAGTGACTGATTTGGCAGTCGGCCTAATATTTCTACGTCGTTTGTATTGAGCATAACATTGAAAGCGAGGTTTTTAAATATGTTTTTGATTATATGATTGCAACTACATTTATGTATTTATTTTACATATATAGAACACAACTCTAAAAATGTTGATGTAAAGAGCACGCTATTTTTTTTATTTAACGAGGTATAAAAATCGATTATTGATTTGAGACTAGCTTTTTGATATACGGTCTTAACGGTTTTGTTTGTTATTAATAGTGTTGTACTTATCTGTGTATGATAAAAGGCTTTTAGTTAGTGTTATCATCATCAGTAATTTTGCTTAGCAATCATATTCCTTTACTAGAACAAGTGATTATATTTTTTCAATATCGGCACACTGAATATTATAGAACTTTGTGTTGTTTCCATACCAAAGAAGAAATGGTTAGCATTTACTTATACATATTTTTCCTAGATGTTCTATTTCTAGAATTTTGAGTATGTATTATATAATATGACTATAGGTAAACTTAGTGAGATGCCGTGTAAAACAAGTTGACACTTACATATTACATATGTTTTTTTTGTTTATTTTTTGTCTATTCTTGTATTCCTTGCAATCAATATGCGCTGGGATTATAATTATAGTTTGATATATTTAAAGAAGGTTGTTCATATTTTTCAAGTTTACCTTTTTCTTTTAAGTTATATGATATTTTTGACTTAAATATATATGAAATTTTTGACTTAAATTGAAATTAAATGAAATTTTAAATGTTTTTATTTATCTTTTGTATAATACAACTTTAAACTCTTCTTTACTTTGTATGATTATACAATTTAATTATATTTAATTTAATAATTACTTTTGTAATAACTTGATAGTTTTAAAATTCAACTTATACCAATATTTATTGTATCTATTCTGAAGAACAAATTGATGTGTAATTTTAAATATATTAATCTTATATATCGCATATTGAAAATGTAAACTTTTTATTAAGTTAAATAATTATTTATATTTTTATCTATATCTTCCTAATTTGAGCTTGTTAAAAACTTTATTATTTATAAAATAACAACCTAACCATAGGTTACGCAGTCCTACAAATATACTTAACAAATTACAAACTAAAAACAGATCCGAGGACACCATATAGCAAAACTCGACCCATTGGAAATAGCAAACTACGATATGGCCGGTAAAAATCCTCGGGAGGTCATTCACAACAGCTACAGGTTTGGTAAGGACAGCCCTTGGCTCGGCGTAGCTCAATGGGTAGTTATGGCGATGCAGTAACCATAAGGGAACAAACCTCATCTCCGAATTGACGTTGCCGTTACCCCTGACAAAAACACTGCATGAAAGTGTGCTACGAATGTGATGTTTGATTAAGTATATTTTTGAGTAGATTGACATTAAAGAGTTTGTCAGGTGCAATGGCGCCATGTGGTTATCATTTGAGTTGCATTTTGGTTATGTTTACAGTTTTTTTTCCCCTGTTCATACCGGGTTGTACGCCATAACTACGTAAGGATTGTCGTAACGCACTAGTCCGCGGCATGCACGCAACTTATCTTACTCATCTTCCATTAATGCATGATTATTCGTATGGATTTTCGCGACAACTTATAAAAATGCATGGTTATGTAATATGTGAATTGATGCATGTACCATTTATGTATTAATAATTATTTCTAAGTACTTATATCATTTGTGTAATATGTATACATATTTACTTATATATTGTTTTGTACGGAGGTATATAAATGTATAAGTTGACCTTGAATGGTAAATTTACTTCACCGGCTCTGGATCGCGGCCAATGGCATTTCGACACGCGCCGTAAATGCTATGGCGTTATGAAAACAAATGCATAAGAAACGATATTAAGCCATTGTAATACATTTTACATTATTCAATTTTGGAATATTGTCATATATGTTTTGTCAGGCTTATTCTTAATGGGATAGTTGAATGTGATAATGAATGGGATAAGTCAGCCATTTTGGGTTTCGTTGACAGTATTCAATTATATCAGTGTCATCTAATTGGGTTTCACGATCTTATCACATGCTAGTAAAGGGATATGATATCATTATGACCTGCTTCTGTATGTGCTTATTTTATGTAATATCTCTCATATTTTGAGGATTTAATATTAAAATGTAAGATAAGAAAAGAAAAATTACAATTTCGTTGTTGTTTCTATATTCATTTTAAAGTATTTTTTATAGTTCAAAGTATAACATATTGGCTTTGGTTGATTAAATTACTAATTATTGTCTTATATTCGTGAACAGCATATTCTTATAAATCACGTAATTTTTAGATGAAGCTGATATGGACAGGGTTTTCAAATTACCCTCTACCACTTTTATTGGAGAAAAAGAAAAGGCTTTACCCCTGAGGTAAGTTATACATAGATAGAGATAAAAAAAATGAACTTCAAATGTAGATAAATTTAATTAAATGATATATTGCAGTATTAATTATTCTGTAGCATTAATAAGGATTTGCTTAAATATTCATATTAGATATATCTTCTTCGGTCAACATATGATTTTTTTCTGATCTGGAAAGTTAGGAACCGAAATAGATGTAAAAGACAATTTTTTAAAATAATTGTATATATTTTTACATTCATACTGCATATAGCACGGTAGTCATCGTCCAATATATATATATGATATTGTGTGTTGAGTGGTACAACTTAAATCTAAATAAAACATTCCCCAAGTGGGAAACGTACCGACCACGTAGCCGCCATAGACAGACGCAGTGCCGTTACGCCAGTACTGCGTTTTAATGAAATATATGAAAATTTTAATAATTTTACAGAGAAATCCTCAATCGTCTCGAACAAGCTTACTGCAATAACATTGGAATAGAGTTCATGTTCATCAACTCGTTAGAGCAATGTAACTGGATCAGACAACGCATGGAACCGCCCAATGTCACTAAAATGAATCCCGACCAGAAGCGGTTGATACTCGCCCGCCTTACCAGATCTACCGGGTGAGAGGTTGATTTATATTGGTACTTTTTTATTGTTTTGAAAATTTATGTTGCGTAGTAAATTATTATTAAATGGTCGGAATGGTTATTTATGGTATGGTAGTATGTATGTATGTTTATATGGTAAGTATATTCATATGTACGATAACATTTATAATTATTAAGTTAACATGTAATGCAGGAATTCGATGCTTAAATGCGATAGCGCCTCAATAAAAATTAGACTTCATCATTCCATTAGAAGAATTGTGTAAGTGATTTTTTTTAGAATTTAGTATGGTATGTTTAATATTTATTACTATAGACAATCACAATCGATAACTCTGTTTTATCAAATCTGTATTATCTCTAAAGGTAAATACAAAGATAAAAGTATTATTTCCTTGACATTGATATGATAGATCTAATATTTTTACACACGTTATCAATCATTGCGTTTGTGACATTTTCTACCAATTTCTAGATCACGCACTTCTAATTATTATAGTCCCTAAAAAATAGATGAGAATTGAATTATTGTTTTATATATCCTTTCCTTTATATTCACTGCACTTTTTTAAGATATTGATTACAAATTTTTGTACAAATATTGATTTTGGACTGCATCAAAAATATACAACATCAAAAATATAAAGTATTAAAACTTTAACTAAATTCTAATATGGGCAGAGGGAACTTAAGAACCTAGTGTTAAGACACTCCGTCCGTTCCACTTCCGTTCCATTTGAGGCATTGCGTGTTGAGTGGCGGAACTTAACGCCGCGCTTTGCCTTTTGCCAGAGCGAAGCAAAGACAAATGAAAAAACATTATATATTTAAATTGAAAATATTGAAAATATCAAATAAATATTTCATTTCCTCGAGTGGAGATGGAACCCACAACCTGTCAGTTACAGTCGTAAAGTATTGAATACAATATGCTACGTAAAAAGATCTCATAACTTTTCTTTTTTATCAGTTTCGAGAACTTCTTGGCAAAGAAATGGTCATCAGAGAAACGTTTCGGTCTTGAGGGCTGCGAGATCCTCATCCCCGCCATGAAGCAAGTCATCGATGTGTCGACGCGTCTCGGTGTAGAATCAATCATTATGGGAATGCCACATAGAGGTCAGTTATTATTTTAGCATTTCAATTTCAGTTATTTGTGTGTTTATTTAATTTGCAGCTATTATTTTTTTCATGTCTTTGGTATCCTATTATTTCTGTACTAATTAATAAAACAAATTTAGATTTTTTTCTTTTGATAACCATTCTTTTTTATCTCCAGGTCGTCTCAATGTTCTGGCTAACGTGTGCCGTAAACCTCTCCATCAATTGTTTACTCAGTTCGCTGGTCTCGAAGCTGAGGACGATGTAAGGATTTTAATTCATTATATTTTGTTCGTCAACCTTCGACTGATCTAATAATTGATGACGATTGATGGCTGGTGTGTGATGGGTGTCGGGTGATGATTGATGGATGACAGGTGACGGATGACACATCACATTATAATAATATGATGAAAAAAATAATAACAATGTTAAAATCGGAATATTTAAATATTATAAGAATGTTTTCTTTCGTCCCCTATTAAATGTGCAAAAATAATAATTGTAAAGTATACAAAGCGCGGTACGCGAACAAATTGATCAGAGTAAGTAAAGTACCTTTTAGGACTCTGTTCTTTTTCTTTTGTGTTGCTGTCGTTTTACATTAATTCACGATTTACAACGAATATATGTTTGACTTCCCCAGGGCTCCGGTGACGTGAAATACCACTTAGGTACATACATCGAGCGCCTCAACCGCGTGACCAACAAGAACATCCGGCTGGCCGTGTGCGCCAACCCCTCGCACCTGGAGGCCGTGGACCCCGTGGTGCAGGGCAAGACGCGCGCCGAGCAGTTCTACCGCGGGGACAACGAGGGCAAGAAGGTACATTGCGTAGACTCTTAGCTTATAGCGGGGTGGCTCTAATACACTTTATAATATGAACATAAAACAAAATATACTACTATAAAAAACATTATGTTATATACACTTTATTTAAGCTGTACGCTGTATCCTGAACGTGGTAGGGTAGACCGAGGGAATGCATTACCTCAAATTCGACAGGAATTCTGATCGCTAATTCTCTTAACACTAGGTTCCCAAGTTCCCTCTGCCCATATTAGAATTTAGTTAAAATTTTAATACTTTATATTATTGATGTTTAATTAAC
This sequence comes from Eueides isabella, assembly GCA_019049475.1. NCBI lineage: Eukaryota > Metazoa > Arthropoda > Insecta > Lepidoptera > Nymphalidae > Eueides > Eueides isabella. The sequence continues at coordinate 10,302,766 of CM032393.1, forward strand.
CTTTTATAATTTTAGCTAAATAGGACAATTATAAATTAAATTTTACTACTTGCTCTGGCTGACAAAGCGCTCAGCTGAATTCTGACACTTTTCTGACGGAAAGTGAAATTGTCTTGACACTAATTTCCTTCTGCCGACCGTGTTGTGTACGCTTTTTGCTTAAATATAAATCAATATAAATATTTTCTAAGGTAATGTCGATCCTTCTCCACGGTGACGCGGCGTTCGCTGGACAAGGCGTGGTGTTCGAAACAATGCACTTGTCAGACCTGCCCGCGTACACCACACACGGCACTGTACACATTGTGGTCAACAATCAGATCGGATTCACCACTGATCCTAGACATTCTAGATCTTCGGCTTATTGTACTGGTAAGAATTTTTGTTCAAACGTCGATAAAGAATGATTTTGTTGTGAGTTGTGAATGTTTCTTGCTGGTAGAAATTTACTATTGACAAATCTGTTGGTGTAAACGTTTTTATTAAATTTTTCATAGTTAATTTTCTTACTTGGGTTTGTGTCAAGTGTGCTCTGGTTTGGGCACGGAACACCAGGCCTCCTCTTTTATAACGTACATGTGTTTAAAAGATATTGTTGTATAATATGTATAATGTAATAAAATGTTTCTTTCCGCCTAAACATATTGCATAGATTAAAATATAAAATAAAACACATTCACCGGTGTAGTAAAACTTCCATTCCTTTTTAGCTTTAAAACCACTTTTAATAGTACAAATATTTAGAAGTGTTTTATTTTTATATTTTTGAAGTGAAAACTTTGAAATCATTGTGATTTGAAAAGGTACCACCTCTACCACATGTGTATTGTTTAATGTGTTTGACTCTGTACCGCGTCCGTAACGCCCCACAGACGTGGCCCGCGTGGTGAACGCGCCCATCTTCCACGTGAACAGCGACAACCCGGAGGCGGTGATGCACGTGTGCAACGTGGCGGCGGAGTGGCGCGCCACCTTCCACAAGGACGTGGTCATCGACATCGTGAGCTACCGCCGCAACGGCCACAACGAGGTCGACGAGCCCATGTTCACGCAGCCGCTCATGTACCAGAAGATCAGGAACACGAAACCTGGTGAGATAGTGTTAAGGCGCTCTGTTTAGTTCCCCACTTTCCGAGCGGCGGAACTCAACGCTGCGATTTCCGTTGTTACGAGGCTAATAATTAAAATATTTATTATTTTATGTCCTCGAGTGGGGATCGCAATCGACAAGCTGTCGCAAGCTTGTGCCTCTGTGCGACATACCTGCCTGCTAATAATTACGATTATAATAAAAAATATATTGTCGTGTATAAAAAAATATTTTGTTCTTCATGGTATACTAAGACAACGTGCTTTATTGGCTCATAAGGAAATATCTTTCAAATATCATTGTGTACAAATAAAATCGTCATAAATGATTAATTTCACTTATTAGTGCCGTAAGCCTGGTGATAATAACTGTTATAAGTAAGAAAGAAATAATTCTGTCTTCATCCATTTAACCATTGAGGTCCATATAACCGTTCTGGCGCAATGGGACATCTTTTAAATGTAAATGTGACGATGTGGATTCGATATCCGTTTTACAATGAATATTAAAAGAGTACATAGAAATAGGTATAAAACTTTTAAATGTTTCCAGTATTGGAGATATACGCAGACCAACTGATCTCTGAAGGCGTCGTAACAGCGGAAGAAGTGAAGGATGTTAAGGACAAATATGACAAGATCTGTGAAGATGCGTACAATCAGGCAAAACAAGAAACTCATATTAAATACAAAGATTGGTTAGACTCCCCCTGGTCTGGTTTCTTTGAGGGCAAGGACCCATTGAAGGTAAATCTATACATATAATAATATGGTAATAATTTCTGTCTATACCTGAAAGATATATGAGATGGAGGCCTTTTCGTTAAGTATGATCCAAAACATTGTTTGCTTTTTTCATTACTGTATTTCGGTAACATTTCCACTTTCAGCCTAATTTTAGACACTTGCGTATTGAGTATCGTAATTCAATAGCGGCAAATGGAATCGAACCAATAATCGTCGCGATTAAATGCCTTTTCACAGTGTCAGAAAATCCTTACATACAGCAAATATTTTAATAATTTCTAGATGTCACCAACCGGTGTAGTAGAAGAGACACTGGTACATATCGGCAAGCGATTCTCCTCACCTCCACCTAATGCGGCGGAGTTTGTCATACACAAAGGTCTACTCCGTATCCTGAAAGCTCGTATGGAGATGGTCAATAATAGAACTGTGGACTGGGCGCTGGGAGAAGCTTTGGCGTTTGGATCTCTACTGAAAGAGGGTATTCATGTGCGTCTGTCCGGAGAGGATGTGGAGAGAGGAACTTTCTCGCATAGGTGTGTTTTTTTAATTTTATTTACATATTACCAATGTGAGTAATCGTGTTTTGTATATGTAAAAGATATGAGAAAATCATCATTGTATTGTTTATCAAACAATGATCTTTGATATTTTTGACTACTTGTCTCTTCATATGTACTTTTTTTATCAGCAATCGCTTAACTGATTTAAATGAAGCATTGTTTCTTATGATGAACTTACCTTAACATATAGTGTTTGTTTTATGTGATTCCTTAATTAAATTTAGCGGATCAATCACAAAAACATAAAGAGTTTTGTTTGACAAAATTGCTATAAGTAACATTTTTTTAATTGAATAAAAGTTCACTTTTCTATGTATAGATATTTTCTTATAAATAATAACAATATTAAATCAAAAATCAAAAGTAATTCAGCTTAGTAAATAAATAATTAAAGTACAAGCGGGTCGCTTATATTACATAATATTAACATTTGACATTAAATTTGTTAATCATGATATTGTTTTGCAGACATCATGTCCTTCACCATCAGAAGGTGGACAAGGCGACTTACTGCGCCCTCGCCCACCTCTACCCGGACCAAGCGCCCTACACTGTGTGCAACAGCTCCCTTTCTGAATATGGTACATATAAGTTTTATATTTTGTATTATATTTGTTTATTCTTATAATGTTAGAGCCGCTAGCGATCCTTGTTAGGTAAGTAAATATTATTGTGATTAAGATAAAATAAATAATTTAATATTTATTTCAGTTATAATTTATATTACAAAATGTATTTTAAAACTTTTTTAAGGAATAATCTAAAAAACTAAAAAAATAAATTTGCTATCATAAAAGAAAAATGTTGCTCATGTTGTTTTTCTTTTATTGTCAATCTTTTTTTATAGCTTCTCTCTGTATACTGCATGGAAAGCTTAGTGTTAAGACATTTCGTTTTCGACTTGTCGCCGAATATTTATCAGGAAATTAAAATATTAAATATATCATTTGCCCGAGTAAGAAATAAATCCACTGTCTGATAGATTGTGTTTTTCGTTTTCTTCAAACAGTTGTTAAATAAGTTTTGTTTTCCAGGTGTGCTTGGATTCGAAGTAGGCTACTCTGTGACCAATCCCAACGCTCTTGTCTTGTGGGAAGCCCAATTCGGAGACTTCAACAACGTGGCGCAATGCATAATAGATCAGTTCATATCCAGCGGCCAAGCGAAATGGGTGCGCCAGTCCGGTATTGTGTTGATGCAGCCCCACGGTATGGAGGGCATGGTAATTATATTTTTTAATAAAGCTATATTAGTTATTATTTTTTTAAATATATATTTTATATAACACTACAGAGACTTGGTCTGTATCCATTTTTATTTTATTGTTATATATCATTTTCTTATCGTATATATTAATTACAATATTATATGTATATGCAATTAATAGTTACAAGAAATTATTATTTTTATCTTTACATTATCGTTTTTTATATAATATTTAGCAGTTTTAAGACGTAAAATCAAAAGATCTTGTATTTTCCCAGTTTAGTAGAAATTTCGATAAGAATACCAAGAAATTCTTTATCGACCCTACCAAATCTATCTACGTGTTAAATTTTATCTCTCTGAGTCTAGCAGTCTCACACAGTTTAAAATTACTTAATTATTAAAAAATCTGTATTTTTTTTTTTATTTGTGAAATATTATTTACCATGTAAAATAGAATTTATATATGTAAAAGTGTCATATACGTTAGCTTAAGTCATTAATTTGAACTCTTAGGCAATACTCTAAAGACATACTTGTCATAATTTAATATAAACTTAAAATGAAAAGAAGAAAAAAATCTTTTACTATGTTTCGTTTTACTTTTAGGGACCTGAACATTCATCAGCTCGCTTGGAGCGTTTCTTGCAAATGAGTGCTGATGACCCAGACTATATGCCACCAGAGAGCCCTGACTATGAAGGTATGTATTTGTATTTTTCCTTTGTTATTATACTTATTAAATAGAAAGAATAAAGAAAGATATCATTGCTGGGCTTGTAGTGACGCAGCGACACAGTAGTGCGACTAAACGCTATAGGATGTGGTTTAGATATTTATTTGAGGATACGAAATAGTTAATATTACCATTCTTCCAATCTGGTATCTAAAAGGAGAGCGCGTCGTTGAGTTACGTCATTCAATACGCAATGCGTTCCCCACTTTCCTCCTAATTTTCAAATTAGGAGACAAGTGGGCAATGGAACGTAGTATCTTTCTATAAGATTATCTGGAATTGTTTTGTTATTTGAATCTCACAGAATTATCATAACATAACTATTTCAAGAAAAAACTGTATTGATGTTGTTTTTTAACTAAATTGTCGATTGATAGTTAGGCTTTGATTACAATACGATGTAAAAAGTGGCTACTTAGGTAATAGAAAAGCGTATTTGGCTAATACTATTGTATAATTAACGCTGATATTTAACGAGCAGTCCGTCAACTGCACGACTGCAACTGGATCGTGGCGAACTGCTCCACGCCGGCCTCCATGTTCCACATCCTGCGGCGGCAGATCGCGCTGCCCTTCAGGAAGCCCCTCATCCTGATGACCCCCAAGTCCTTGCTGCGACACCCCGAGTGCAAGTCGTCCTTTGATGATATGTGCGAGGGCACTTCCTTTAAGAGGTAACGTGTTTTTATATTATGTAAAAATTATTTTTTTGTAAGTTAATATAATTTTTTATTATTTTTTTACATCATAATTTCTTTTTGAATTATTAAATTAAAGTATGTGAGCAAAGCTTTAAATAAAGTGTTTTTTATTTCGAATATATAAGTATCTTTTTAACTCTTTAAATGTTATCAAACAACCTTAAGTATTAAGTGAGTTTAGTGTTTTTAACTTATTATTTGTTTATTAATTAAGAAGAATAATAACTAATAACATATAGATTTAGAATTGATATTTTTCTACATGTTATAACTTTTTTTAACAGATTGATCCCAGAAGAAGGCCCCGCAAGTGAAAGTCCATCCAATGTTCGCAAACTGGCATTCTGCTCCGGCCGCGTGTACTACGATTTGCTTAAGGAACGTCGCGATCGAGGACTTGACAAGGACATCGCTATTGCCAGGTGATTCTATGTTGATTTCCTCTATAAATATATAAAAAAAAATACAGGACAATTATTTTTATATATAATTTTTATATGAATATTTTAATGATTTATGGTATTAATAACGATTTAGTTTATTTTTTTTTAATTTCATTCGTTTTGCTTTTGCATTAATTTTATAAAATAAAGTACCTCAAACAGAAAATTTTCTTTATGTAGGAATTAAACAACGTTTGGGGGCTTTTTGGTAATAAAATTTAGCTTATTAACTCTTGGAGAAATTTAAAAAAAATTTAGTCAACTTCATTGCTTCGTCACGTCGCTCGTACTATACCATATATGGTAATAATTATAAATATATACTTTGCTAATGACATTTTTTCTTGTATTGTAATAGATTGGAACAAATCTCGCCGTTCCCGTATGACCTGATCAAGGCGGAGATCGCCAAGTTCCCCAACGCGCAGCTGGTGTGGACCCAGGAGGAGCACAAGAACATGGGCTCGTGGAGCTACGTCGAGCCACGCTTCCGCACGCTACTGCAGAACCAGAAACAGATCAGGTAAGATTTTTTTAGCTTGTTCAGGTAATATTTTTTTTAGCGTTGTATGCATATGTAGGGCGGAGGGAAACTTTGTGATAGGACTCTCCGCTCTCCACCAGCAGTCGAATTTACGAATCGTTGCATCGAAGTTTACGTTACTCAAGACTACGCTTTTGTCTCGTTTCTGGAGCGAGGAAAAGGAAATATTGAACAATTTATGAAAATAAATTGTTCAATATTTCCTAACCTAAGTGAAATTTTATTTAAAAATAATTATTGGTGAACCCGTTACGGCCGCGTTTACACTTACAGTCACAAGGTTGTGCCACTGTGCCACGACGCGCCTGGTCAGCATGAAGAGATCGCGTAATATGTTTAACATTTTTATATATTTATTAATTAATTAATTTGTAAAAATGTTTTATACATATGCTAACAACATAAATAGTAGCTCGGTGAGAAGTAGTATGGTTTCTATGATGTAGGTTTAAAAAGTATAAAGTCAGATGTGACCAACAAACCTATTAAAACAAATTGTGCTGAGGCAACACGTGTTTAATATGTATATACACTTTACTATTTCGCTTTTATAAATTAATGTTGATTATTATGATATTGCACACATTTGAATAAGAAATTTGTACTGCAAGAGAGGTTAAGTTATGAATCAGTTTTCCTTTGGTAAAACAAATTAGATACAGTGCTATTAATTTTTTATTCTACTAGAAGGGTAAAACTATAATTCAAATTTAAAATGTTCTCTATTCATAAAGACTTTTGCAAGCACTTTTGAATCGTCGAAAGTACATAAAATTACAACCGGCTCAGAACCGGCTTTGCTGAGAAGAGCCGGCAAGAAATAGTATAGTATAGTGTGAATAATTACTATCATAGGTGTTATAAGTGTATAAATTTTGAAATGTATTATTTTATAAAGAACACAAGAAGAAAAATATGCGAACAATATTGTGTTTTATTTTTATCGATATTTATATATGTACATAAATAGCTTGCAGTTTTTCATATACACAAGTCACTTGCATGTACCCCCATATACCTGTTGCCCATACACGTTTAACGTTTATTTACTCCCATACTAACAAGTGCCCATAACATCCCCCGTTGGTTGGTTGGTTGCAGGGCAAAGCCCGGCTCGCAATCGGGCTGGTTTAGCAAACTATTTGGTGCTGACCCGCAACCACAACCTGCAACCGAAACCGCAACCGAAACCGAAACCGAAACCGTGCCGCGTACGATTAGGTGAGAACCGGATTAACCACCTGCTTTGCTTTTGGGTTTAATATATTTAATTGTGGAGGAAATTTATCGTTACTATTTTTTTCATTTTGGGTTACATTCTTGTTTGCATCATTTCTGTCAAATATAAATGTCGCAGCAATATTGTTTTACCAAGTTTATTGATTTTGAACTATTTTATACTGTCATTAGATATTTTTGCATATTTAAACATCCATATACATATATTCCAAAAAAAGCAAAAGCATATATTAAATATATTTTTTTGTTCAACGCAACATCATTTCTTTATTGTTTATTTCTTCGTTACTAACCCACATTCTCACCAAATATCGCACCTTAATACAAAAAACTGCAAGCTATTTCTCTTTATATCTAAGTTTATATTTGCTTTTTAATGTTTGTCTGTCATTTATGTTACGGTAAATAAATAAAAGTGTAATATTATAACAATAAAATGTAAATTAAAAGTCTAAATTGTACTTTCTTGATAGTAGTTTCCGAGGCGTTCATGAGATATTACTGTAAATGGTGTTCACGTATTTATTATGTAGAAGATTGTTTTGGGTATTTTAATATAACATTAATTTGTATACAATAGCTGTGTTGTCGTGTTTTTAAGGTTACATAGATATTTCTTGTAATAAGCTCTATTTTGGGTGTTTTTTTATATTTTTTCAGCTTGTGACAGGGTGGAGGGAACTTGGGAACCTAGTGTTAAGACACTCCGTTCCATTTCCCGAGTTAAAGGCATTGCGTGTTGAGTGGCGAAGCTCTACGACGCGCTTGCCTTGTTACCAAAGCGAATAAATTTAACTTATAATAATTATAGATACATCATTGTTAAAAAAATATATATTAAATGCTATTTACATAACGTCATAACGGCATTTGGTTGGATTACCAATAACCGTGTATGATTATTTCCGTTACATATTCTTATTTATAATATTTGACAGGTTAAATAATATAATATTTATTTACAGCTACAATGGAAGAGCGTCGGCCGCGTCTCCCGCCACCGGCTCAAAGGCGGCCCACAACAAAGAATTGAAAAATCTTCTCGACGAATTTTGCGTATTATAAACGAAAGCATAAATAAATCGAAATTATCTCACGCAGTCCATTAATAAATCGATACATAATGATAGTAAAACGCTGCTATACTTCTTAAATTGTATCACACATGAATCATAAAATTTTCGTTAACCTTCAGTATTTGTGAAACAATTATTAGAATTACTATCAACCATCTAATTAGTTAGTTCCCTTAGATAAATTGTAATTTATTTATTCAGCTTAGTATAAAAATTAGTAGCCATTATTTATTATTAATGTTACAATCTAATTTATCTAGTGTTATAGTGTTGTGCTTATGGAGCTGAAATTGTTTGTAAATAATTTCGATTAGTATATAATTTTATCGATATACATATTTAAATGACACACGCTTCTTTTTAGTCCGAGACTAGATTAGATCAAAGGTAATGTAATTAGTGTATCTGTCAGCTCCTAAATGTTATAAATAACTAAAAAAAAAATCGGTCAAGTATTTAAATGTAGCGTAGATAATTGTTCGGCACTCGTAAAACGATATTCAATGAGATATTATTAGTTTTAAAATTAATAGAAATGCTTATTTAATTATTTTTTTTGGCGACAGATCTTCGCATAGATTTAGTTTCATAGTTACCGCCGTCGCACGGCCATTGTAAGGAACAACACCAAACTTATTTACGTAATATATTCACTTTATATATACGTAGCGGTAATTTAATCCACAAGCTTCATACTTGCGTGTAAAATGCACTGTTTTATTATTAATATAACTTTGATCTTGTATTTTGGAAGCGCTCAGGTGTAAGGGATGTATGAGGGATTCAAGAATGTATGTATGGCAGAGCTGGTCTGGCAGGTTACCTGGGCCGTTTATTGATTATTCATATTGTTAGTTTCATTCTAGTTACTTTACAATAAATATATATTCGATGAATTGTGCTTTTATTTCGTTTATGTGCCTTTTTTTAGCGGTATTTGATGCAGGTGGTAGTAATATCTTTTTTTAAGGGGTATAGCAAGCTATATGAGCAGGTTGCGTAGGTCATAAGCTCTGTTTGGTGCGTGTCTTTTAAGCTCAAAACTATAATTTTATCGACGTAAAAATTTAAATGTCAATTGATTTGAAAGGATCTCCCTTCGCTTTATGTGTAGTGGAAAATTATTGTGTAAAGTGGGGAACGGAAGTGGAACGGAGTGTCTTAACACTAGGTTCCCGGGTTCCCTCTGCCTACCCTGCCTCGTGCGGGATACTGCGTGAAATTATTAAGCGACTTTTAAATCCTACAACAATTTTAATAATGTATTGCAATATGCGTAAATAATATAGTTACATTCTGAACCACTGTATTTTATTGACAATCGTAATAAAATACGTTACATACATAATTTTAAAGATTTATGCGGACGTCATTAAGTTATTTTATATTATGGACTTAATATACGATAATATAGATGATTTTGTAATGTTTTTTTTGTATAGTTGATTTTTGTTAAATAAGTTGAAGCCAGTAGTGGGGGCAGAATTTTGCGACTGTAAACTGTGGTTAGTAAGCCACGATTGGAAAAAAATGGTTTTCGTATTAAATAGTACACTCATCGAGTAACGCATTTTACTGTAATAGTTATGATATATGAATGTGTCACGTGTCACACAATTCTTAGTTGTATCGATTGAACTATGCAGGTGGAGTTATTCAAATTGATACAATAGTTCAGAAGATATACATGTACAAAGAGACAGATAAGTAGAAAGGCATAGCATTAAACTATATCTTAATTTTTTTTCATAAAAATATGTAACGTTCAAACACATTTGATATTTTAAACGTTTGAAAGTGCTCACTTAGGAAAGAAAAATATTTAATTAAGAGAACGTATAAATATTTTCAGTTTTCATAATTCCGTTCAAATTTTTATACATTTTCTAAATATATACTCTTACTGTTTTATTACTTTATTAGATAAAAACAAAAGAACGTGTTTTTGCCCAAAATTTTCCCTTTGTAAAAATATTGTGTATTGTAGCAAACAAAACTTATATTTCACTCAATGCGAAAGCGTTAGAAAGAGCTCACTGAATCGTGCCTAATAACACAAGCGTGAAATGCGTATTTATAAAGTTACGCCCAAACGGACGTGAAAAAAGTTCACTGTCTGCGACCTGGGAGCCACGGGATTGAATAAAAAGTTTCAGCATATTAATTTCATAAAACAATATGTTTCCTCGCTAAAGTTACTGCCGTAGTTGCTATATTTTTCATTATTTGCCGATGTTTATGCGCTCATATTTGCGCTCTTTATTAGAATTAGTTTGAATTTGAATGGTCTTAACTACGTTCTTTCTGATTATTTCACAAATAATAATGTAAAAATACAAATATATAAGTCTAAGGTCCTTTTCAAAAATCAGCGCTTACATTATTTATGCAAAATTGTGCTGTGGTTTGTCTGAAATTTGCCGCGTAATTAAAACCTTTGAGATATTTCCCGTGGACCTACAGTAATGAAAATTATCACTAAGTGAAAACTTACATTACAACTAAAGCTAAAAATTTGAAATATGCAAATTAATAGAAAAAAATCGGTTCGAAATTATATTTGTAGTTATTCTTATTTCATACAAAATGAGTAGGTACATGCACTTGATAATATCTTAATATGATACACAAAAAACGATGTATTTAAATAACATTAAAAATAATGTAATAATTAAGAATATTATTATTAAACTAAAAGGAAGTATCAATTTATTTATTAGAACCTCTTTTGACTAAATTTACTATGGTCACCTGAGGTTGGTGGGGAATATGTGGGTAGACTATAAATGTACTGCAGTGGCTGTAAAATTGATTCAGTGTCCGACTGTCGAGCTGCGTAAATGTAAGTGTTACCTCATATTTATTGTTACTTTGTAAAAATTAATATAAATGGGTAATTATTATATACAATTACAATCATGATATTTATAACAGAGTTTTATTTACATATTACTTAAATATACGTAGAAGTACTTAAATTAAATATAACAACTTGCCATTAATAAATAAAATACTTTATGATTTGTGAAGCTGTAGTCTTTTTCTTCTTCTCACCTATTGCATAACTTAAATTACTTAATTATATCTGTTCTATATAAAATATAATAAATAAACCCTAACATCAGAAGTGGGATAATTACAGCTCACGTTATTAACACACATCTGTATAAGTTTCAGGATCGATTCTGAAGTAGTTAGCAACCTTCTCCAAGCAATCAGAGATGCTGTTACTGCAACACATCAAAAGGATGATGACATTGCACTACCAATGTTCGACCCCGATCACAACGACAGCGGAGCTGCAAGCTGGTGCAGCAGTGTTGAGGCCCTCGCTAAGGAGCTGAACTGGAGCAGTATTAGAACCGCAGCTAAAGCCGGTAAGGCCCTTAAGGGCTCTGTTTTACTATGGTACGAATCATGGGAGCCTTCAGGAGGCAGATCTTGGGAAAATTTGCGTCAAGATATTATTGACGCTTACCCTGAAAAAAAGAACTTGTCCGAAAGACTTTGCAAAGCAGTTCTGTTCTCATCTGATTCTGTGGGATCATATGGTGACTATGCTAGAGAAAAAATAAGGTTACTTCGCAACACCAAAGTAACCTTCACAGATGAGCAACTAATTGAACTGATCTGTGGAGGCATAAGTGATATTGATGTTAAAATGGCATTTTTAAATAGTGGTGTAACCACTACTGCAGCACTTATCTCCTTGTTGTCAACATATGTGAAAAACAGGAAAAGAGCTTTGGACAATAGTAATAAGGATACAGGTTTAGGACCTAGTGGAGCCAAGCGGTCTAAATTTAATATGGATATAAAATGTTTTCTATGTCATCAAACTGGACATATTCAGTCATTATGTCCCAAAGTTTCCAATATTCAAACGAACCAAACTGCACAGTTTCCAAAGCAAAATGAAAGCCATATAAAATCCTGTACTTATTGCAAGAGAGTAGGTCATACCGAAAATATTTGCTTCCATAAACTACGGGCTGAATCAAAAAGATCTGTAACTTCGATTCCTACAAGAAATGACAAAGATGTACCTTTTTTAGGAAAACCGAATTAAGCCTTACACCAGTTTCTATTAATGGATCATTAATTAATTGTCTGATTGATACCGGAGCCAATTGTAGTTTAATTAAAGAATCCATTGCTAGAAGACTGGAGTGCTGCTTAATTCCTTTATCTTTATATTTAAACGGAATAGGAAAAAGTAATATTCACGTATTTGCTTTAATTACTGTTTGTGTTAAGTTTGAAGATGTGACTTTAGAACTAGATATACATGTGGTCAGAAATACTGATTTTCAGGATGACCTTCTTATAGGTAGGAATGCAGTAAAGTACCCTGATATAGAAATAATTACCGACTCGTCTAGCTGTCGCTTAATAAGAAAGTCTATCGAGAACATAGTAAAGGCGAATTTTATTTATTCAGTGACAGAATTGTCAGATTTAAAATCGAAGATTTGTCATTTAGACTTTTACAAGATTTACATTTATACAAGATAAAATTTGCAGTATTTTTCAAAAATATCCCTCTGTCTTAGATGAGATGGGTAATGTTAGAACTGGGGAACTAATTATTCGGCTAAAAACCAATGAAATTGTAAATTATCGCCCTTATCGATTAGCCCCTATCGAAAGAGAGAAAGTGGATAAAATAATTCAAGAGCTTTTAAAACAGAAAATCATTTGTGAAAGTGAGTCTCCATTTGCAAGCCCCGTTATTTTAGTAAAGAAAAAAGACGGGAATGTTAGGTTATGAGTAGATTTTAGAGCATTGAATAAAATTATAGAAAAAGACCGTTATCCACTTCCTCTCATCGAAGATCAAATTGATAAACTTGGTTCAGCTAAGTATTTTATTTCTCTGGATATGAGAAACGGATTTTATCAAATACCAGTAGCTTCAGACTCTAGAAAATACACAGCTTTTGTGACGCCAACTGGTCATTACGAATTTATTAAAATGCCATTCGGTATTTGTAATGGGCCAGCTGTGTTTCAAAGATCAATCACAAAAGCTGTGCAGCACCTAAAATTTCTATTAGTTTACATTGATGACATCCTTATCCCATTTTCCACAATCAATGAAGGATTAGATTATTTAGAAAAAACAGTTGTTGCCCTTTGCTCTGCAGGATTTACTATCAATTTGAAAAAATGTAAATTTTTTGTTAACAGTATTGAATATCTCGGAAGACACATATCACAGGAAGGAATAAGACCTAGTGAGACAAAGGTATCTGCCTTAGTGAATTCTCCAGTCCCCAGTAATATTAAGCAGGTACGGCAATTTATGGGTCTGGCTAGTTATTTTCGGAAATTTATTCCAAATTTTGCAACCTGTACGGCATGTATTACGAATTTAACAAAAAACAATTCTAAATTCCATTGGGGACCCGAACAGGACGAGGCTAGGGATTATATAATTAAGTATTTATCGTCAAACTGTGTTTGACCCAAAATTACCAACTGAACTTTATACTGACGCCAGTTCAATAGGTTATGGAGCAGTTTTATTGCAGAAAGTAGACAATGAGAAATCAGTAGTAGCTTACTTTAGTAAAAGAACATCTCCTACAGAATCCAAATATTGTTCATATGACTTAGAAACTTTAGCTATTTATAACGCATTAAAACAATTTAGAGTATATCTTTTAGGTATCAAATTTAAAATTTTTACAGATTGTAATGCTATCAAGGCCACATTTAATAAAAAAGATTTATCTCCACGTGTAGCCCGTTGGTGGACCTTTATGCAGGATTTTGAATTTGATATTGTATATAAAAAGGGTAAATACATTGGACACGTTGATTTTCTTAGTCGAAATCCTGTTAGTATTTCTGCTACTGTTAATTTTGCTAAAATAACCAATCTAAATTATCTGAGTAATGTGTCAATTTTTTTAAATGTCAATCTTATTAATGAATCACCATGTTGGTTGGAAACTGCCCAACAAAATGATCCAGATATTCAACGTCTGATTAGTCTGGCTATAGCTGGCGATCTTGATGAAAATCGTTATATTTTAAAGAACCATTTATTATTTTATAAAACTTCATCTGGAGAACCAAAACTGTATGTACCAAAGGGATCTAGATTTAGCCTTTTACAACTTTACCACGACAAAAATTGTCATGTAGGATTTGAAAAGGTGTTACATAAACTTCGTGAACATTTTTGGTTTCCAAGGATGATACCATTTGTAAAGAAATACCTAAAACATTGCCTAGTTTGTGTTGAACGAAAAGGCCACTCTGGTGCAAAGCAAGGCTTTTTACATCCTATTGAAAAAGTTCCTATCCTATTCCCTTTCATACGATTCACTTAGATTGTACAGGTCCATTCATACAAACAAATGACGGTTACAAATATATTTTGTTACTTTTAGATGCTTTCACTAAGTTTTGCGTGTTGAAACCATTGAAAACGCTCGGTGCTCTAGAATTGATACCACTTATTCGAGATACCATTACGTTGTTCGGTACTCCTTCTGTAGTAATCACAGATAGAGGCACTAACTTTAGTTCTCTTCAAATTAGATCACTTTTTACTGAATTACATATTGAGCACCATATGATATCTACCGGTACACCAAGAGGAAATGGTCAGATAGAGCGATATGTAGCGACACTTGTCAATATGTTGAATACCACTTGTAATGGTTCGTCAGACTGGCCAAACGGGTTGTGCAAGGTCCAACAGTCTATTAATACCACTGTCCAAAAATCGACTGGTTTTGCTCCGATTCGATTACTTATAGATATTGACGCTACCATACCTTGCATACAGGCTCGTTTAAACGATGTTAAAGTTCCTGAATTAAACTTTGATTTAAGAGCCGATCGAGAGCTAGCTACTAGGCGTTTACGATTAGAAGCCGAAAGATTTAAAAAACGCTTTGACATGGTTAGGCGAGATAATATGTCTTTCGAGGTAGGCAATTTGGTTTATGTAAATCAAGATCACAGACGTCGCAATAAATTAAGTTGTAGATTTAAGGGACAATATAGAGTTATGGCTCTTTTACCCGGCGACAGGTATTCTCTTCAAGGCCAAGGGAATTTACGAAATGTTGTAATTGCTAAGGATAAATTAAGATTGTGGCATGGAGAATGGGTGGATGACTAAGAATTGATTTAATTTATTATCAAATTAAAATTTATTAGTTGTTTGCTATTTATTCATCTAATGTGAAAGATGGATATTCGCATTTGGATACTGCTGGATTGTACATCTAATGTGAAAGATGGGGCTACAGCAGGAGTGTGTTTCTACTTGTCTACCTAATGTGAAAGGTAAGGCAATAGAAAAAAAGTGCATCGCCAAAATGTTCACCTAATGTGAAAGGTTGTACAGTTGTTGGTACAGTTGTGAGATATGTTCGTTGACCAGTCAACCTAATGTGAGAGGTCGGACGGTAGCGATTAAATAAATGATGTTGAGAAAATGTGAATAGTGATTAAAAATAATTAAGATATTGTTTGTTTTGATTATATACAATATATGTTATAATATTATATTTATAGTATTTACTTTGTCTTGGTAGTTTTAATATTATATGAATTTTTGTACTTCGAGAGCGAAGTACTGTCAGTATGGCCGTGATAATATCTTAATATGATACACAAAAAACGATGTATTTAAATAACATTAAAAATAATGTAATAATTAAGAATATTATTATTAAACTAAAAGGAAGTATCAATTTATTTATTAGAACCTCTTTTGACTAAATTTACTATGGTCACCTGAGGTTGGTGGGGAATATGTGGGTAGACTATAAATGTACTGCAGTGGCTGTAAAATTGATGCAGTGTCCGACTGTCGACCTGCGTAAATGTAAGTGTTACCTCATATTTATTGTTACTTTGTAAAAATTAATATAAATGGGTAATTATTATATACAATTACAATCATGATATTTATAACAGAGTTTTATTTACATATTACTTAAATATACGTAGAAGTACTTAAATTAAATATAATAACTTGCCATTAATAAATAAAATACTTTATGATTTGTGAAGCTGTAGTCTTTTTCTTCTTCTCACCTATTGCATAACTTAAATTACTTAATTATATCTGTTCTATATAAAATATAATAAATAAACCCTAACACATTCATAAGCAGTAAACTTAAGTTTGTCTAGTTCTTTCACCGCGTAATAATGACCTGGGGGTAAATTAATACATATTAGTGTGGATGGGCTTCGTTGATGGCAAAACAGCAAGCCTCTAAAAAATATCCAGAGCCTTGCCGCAATTTATTGATGGTGATGTGCACAATACTGCCAGATCAACTAGTTCGATACACGTCCATGTTATATTCCCCTGGACTTTTTGCTACAGTGTCACAACACGCTCATCATGCCGAATAAGATCGCTGATGCAGAAAGACGAGTCACAGCCATATCAAAATCTGCCCGCTTAATATTTTCGAGAAGCATAAAACTACTCAGTGAGTATCCGAGAACTCTGTGCGTAGTTAATTGGAACGAAAAATCTATAATTAAAACATTGTGGAGAAATATTCTGGATTAGGACAAGGCCCCTCCATGGCTGAACAAACCTTGATGGTGATGTAATCAAAATCTCTACTACATTTTCCATAGACAAAATATAAAACAATAACAAAGTTATCATTGTATCTCATTTCAAGAATACAAAAGAGTAAGCGTGCAAAGTTATATTTGTCGACTATTATAAATTTTTAGTCCCGTTGACCTACAATTATGAAATTGGTACAGAACCGTCGGCGGGCGAAACTGACTCGCACTTCACCGATCTTTTATAATTCTTTTCGAAAATCTCGGAATCGTAAGAAAACAATAATCACTATAAGGTACACGTTTCATATTTACTACTACTATTTTACCTTTGGTTGGTTTAATTTGTCTATCAATTATTATTATAAACCGTTTTGGTTAATCAAACTTGAAAGTAATTTTATTATCTTCGAAAAGCTGCTACAAAAAGCTTTTATTCGATTTAAATACTTATCCGTGAGTTGATAATATAATTGAAATGATAATAGATTTAAAATTTTAATTTTAAATAACTTTCTGAGCAATATAAATGGATAGATCGCGTAACTTAGAGCGGTAATTGACTATCTATAATATATGATAAAGAAGAAGGTAACGTTAATATTTTTTTTTGTAATATTTAGAAATCTTATTAAATTATAGGTAAAATTATATTCACAATATTCTAAATCAAATATTATTTTTAAATACTACATTTAAATGAGTGACAAGTGATATCTATATTATAAAAGCAAAGTTTTTATTCCACAATTCAATTTTATAATAGTTTTATTTTGTTTCTATATTTTAAATTAAAATAAAATGTTTAATGAAAGCCACAAATTGGTTCATATCAACAATTAAATAACAAAAACACCTCACAATTTTTTAGAAATGAATACGATTGTTAAACGGCGTCCACAGCTCTTAGGTATATATAGCATAGTCATTATTGCATAAATTAAACCCAATAATGAATTATTTTGTATCGTTTTCCGTTAATGTCTAAAGAACACTTGACTCAATGACTTGCGTTCGCTTTTATATCAAAACTTTTGTATTTCTATTTTCTATTCTCTGTTTAATACTATTGTATATTTTTCTACGAATTTCAGGCAATGCGTGTTGAGTGGCGGAATGGAACTTAACGCCGCGCTTTGCCTTATAACCAGAGCGATGAAAAGGAAATATTTAAGTAACAATTGCTGTTTAAAAACGTAAAAGTGATTAAAGTAGAAGACAATAATTATAAAATATGCTTGCTGACAAACTAAATTAATTTATTTTTCGTAATATTATATAATTAGTACATTAAAGAAAAAGAGAAACACAAAGATGGAACCAGTAGCTTTAGTATATAAAGTTGGTTGTTCGCTAGAGATCTAATCCTCACGTCTGTGGAGGGGATTAGTTTTCTCGCGACGTCTTTCGATTGTATAAGAATATGAAAATAGCGAAAGTGAGCTAAAATGTCAAGTAATTCAGGATTTGGCAGAAAAGTTATGTTTTTATTCAGAAAATTATACATTTATATAGATTTTTTTTTATTTTTTATATTGTTTATTATTAGGCCTTCTAACAACGTCGATAGACGATGTTCTTATTCTGATCTATTTTTTACGTCTTTTTTAAATCCGATTTTAATATTGTTATAATATAGGTACATATTAGCATAAAAGTAGATTTTTTAAGAAATATTTAATATTGTCGCCTTAGAGTGTAAGCATGCTAACAGACTATTAAGCAAATGGTTACAATAAAAAATGTTTGTATAAAAATTATGAGCATACGTATCAGAAGGTTTTTACAATTTCAAAAATTGAATATTCCCTACTATATGAAATAATATAGACGTCAAGCTTGTTTTTTTTACTCTTTGGAATCTTAACGATAAGTTAAGGACGACAAAGTAGATTGAATGATTTGTATATCTATATACTTTTTTTGTAATGCCATCCACTCCACAGGTTAAGTTGATGTTCCATAAATACATCATACATATGTATGCACATACACATACAATTATTAGCTAATAATAAACGCTGAAACTAAATTACATTACAAATATACATCAGCGTATTCCAAAAAAGTAAATAAATATTCCTTAAAAATGTAATTTTAAGCCAAGTTCGATAAATTATACATAAGTTTCATTTTCTTATCTAAATCCATGGCCAACAATAATTGTAACAGTAATTGTAAAAAAAATCAACTTGATGATCGTAAAAACGTTCTACTAGTCCACTGCCAATTCGCTTCGTATTCGATTGTTCGATGATATCACATAATTGTGATTGACTTGTTGATCAATAATCTAAAAATATATACACTAAACTAAATAATAAAGAAGTAAAAAAAATAACTCAGAAGGAAAACTAAGAGATTATTTATTTTTAATGTAATAGTATCTACTAGGTATGAAAACACCAAATATGTAAAAGTTATGTCTAGATATTAATGATGTCCATATAATAATGTTTGGCTGTTAAGGAAGATATAAAGAAACACTTTCTTGATAAATCATATAAATATATTTTTTTTACACAGTCGTATTATTATATTAAATGAATGTACAAAAAACGTATTATTATTATATATATATATATATATATATATATATATATATATATATATATATATATATATATATATATATACATATATATATATATATATATATATATATATATATATATATATATATATATATATATATATATATATATATATATATAAATGTAACATACTTCAACATTTTTTTTATTTTTATCTGCAAAATGTACAACACGGGACACTTCTACTATATAGATTTTTATCTTCTACTAGTCTCATTTCGACGCACAAAGCGATCTCAACTTCTATTTATAAAAGCCTAGTACAGTGCGAAAAGGTGCGAAGATTAAAGATGGTATCAGCTCCAAGTGCGTTTTGCACGTCATACGGGCGGCCGGGGCGACACTTCAAACAACCCCGCTTGAATTAATGTCGCTTATTGTGCGCTATTCATTTTTTAAGATGCGGGCTTTGATAATAATTCTAAGCACCTCTATGCGGGCTACATTTGAGGATGGATTTGTTCTGTGCTTCCAGATGTGTAATGCTTGCTAAGCGTGAATAAACGTACTTGACACGTCATTAGAATTCTAAATTTCAGAGAATTCATTATATCCTTTTTCAACTGCGTTATTTGATTGAGATAAAGGCAACAATTGTCTCTGAGAAACAGCAGTCATTAATTATTGACGTTATTGTTCATATAATGGTCATTATGAAATAACATACACACAGATTTTATGAATAAGTTTAATAAGCTGAAAGGATTTAGTTAGAGATTTAATGTTTTACTAAAATGTCATCCGTGGAGACAACAATCCACAGAAGTATCAGAGCACTTTGTGTTTCCTCCCGAGGCTAAGTCCTTTGTTTCCTAAAACCTTCCGAGATGCTTTAATACTTTGTAATGGCGAGACAAATTCTGTGTGCGTTGCTGTCTGGCGATGAGTGAGTTGAGACGAGTTTTCCTATGTTACTAAATCCTACTTTGTGGATTCTTTGTTCTTGTATTTCTTTCATATTTTCTAGTTCAGGTCGAAATACAAAGACGAGAAATCTGTTTACAAATATAAAGCTTGTCATGTAGTATGTAACATACTACAAGATGCTTAAAAATAAAATAAAAATGTGAAATTATGAAAGTTTGACTTATATATCTAAATTTTCGTGATATTAATAAGATTTCAAAACATCATTTATCTTAAAAAAACAATTTAACAATAGTTTTACTATTTAGCGGGGGTGTAGCTGAAATTACAGCACAATAGCTCGTTGCGGCTATGGAAGCTTTATAAAAAGACTATGCCTTTGTGAACGCATTGAGGCATGCCTATTAATCCTCTATACTGAAAATATTACGCTACGAGCGTCATGGAGGTGTAAATAACGTATAATCACTTGCATATTGCGATGTATTATTTTTTGCTCGCTATAAAGCTTTAGCAATTTTTAAAGGAGAAATGTATACTTTTGAACTTCAGCACTGAAGATGTGCATTAACGCGGTATGCTTTAATCACATCCCACAGTATAATAATTTAAACTTTACGTCTTGCATTACATTAAGTACATACATACTAGCTTTTACTTGCGGCTCCGCAGACATGATTGAATAGAAATATCCAATTACATATAGCCTTTGAACTATCTCATACAAATTTATTTTTGTCAATTCAGGTAGTCCAGTAGGTTCTCAGATTAAAGCTCTTTGTAATAATTAATACAGATAATAGGTACCATAGGTACACGTTATGCGTTGAGGCCCGCGACTCGTTAGGCGTACCACGCTTGAGGCGACGATCACTCTGTTTTTTTTTTGTTATATTTTCTAACTGTGATATCTGAAATATCCATTTTTTTGACATACTAAGATATATTATATCCACTTTACGCTTTTTTTATTGACTTACTAAAATATATAAGGTAAGAAGCATAATTCTGTAATATACGTTGATTCGAATATTGTAATAATTACAATTATTTGCAGTACATTTTTGTGATAAAATTATGGATAGTTAAATGGTAGTAGGTAATTTATGGATAATCATAATAAGCACGTATTTAATATTTAGTATAAACAGTTCAATAGCTGGTACAGCTGAACCACAGAAGCTAAATGTTGGGAGCAGTTCATCTGTTCATATTGGGCCTGAGTCTTCACGCAAATCTTGTAAGGTTCAGTTCCTCTGAACCAAACATGACAATTGGCTGTAGTTGTCAAAGTAAATACAAGCATACAATGGAGAAAATTAATTAAAATGTAAACTGGAATGTATTAGATACGTCAAAAAGAAACCGAAATTCGTTTCGACCTTGAAAACCGTTTGCCAATGGGGTCAATAATCTGTAGGAACCAATTTCCCCCATACTAGCATATTAGTCCGTCCGCTCTAAACATATATAGATTATATTGTATTATTTTAGTGAGAGTCACGCATGCATTTAGTTCAATATCTATAAATACTTATTTTTTTTTATTTATTCTAATTTTTAATTTCTTTTTCTAGCATGTTAACCGTTCAGTGACAAAAAACGTCATATAATTTTGTTTCAGTGATATGTAGGCAATTATTATCTTAGGATTACAACGACCTCATAAAATTTGGTGGATTTTTTTTGGTTTACAGTATATAAACAATTCTTATTATTTATTCAAATTCTTATTATTTCTTATTATTTATTCAAAAAAGGGTTCCGTGACCAGCAAAATTTTTTAAAATCATTAGTATAAGTTATTAGTTATCAAAGAGTACACTAGACAAATTCTAAAGCCTTTTTCAAAAAGTGGGGCACCTGTCCCAGTTTTATCCTATAGTACACAGTTATCTAGTATAAATAAAACTGTCTTAGTAATAATTATAATTCCAATTTATGTCTTTACGAAATTATGTTTTTTTTTGTCAATTTTAAAAAGGTAAAGTTTGGTGTTGAGTCTCACTACTCATTAAATGTTTTGAATTTGGACAAAGCAGAGATCGGAGTTTCTTGCCACTAGTTTTTCCAGAGGGTATGAAATGCTTTTATTTGATTATTAATGCTATAAACTAGTGGAATCCATCTAAAATTCTATAACTCTCTTGGATGGATACCAACAGGCGCGGGTTCAAATCCTGCAACTATAAACATTTTAAATGTTCCTTAATAAGTATGTTCCTTTCCTTCCTGGATTAACACTTTAAAAATAAAAATACATTTTATACTACTTCATTATATGATGTATTATAAATAACGAATTATATTTATTCATATTACTTATCTCAAACTTAGAGAAGTAACGATAAAACATCCTCACACAACTTAATAGTTTTTGTATTCCTTTTATACTTATGTCGTCTAGTTAAATTTCATTTTGCAATTTAAAGTACGTTTTAACAACACAGAGAAAATGTCAGGCAGCGGTGATGTGATATGAATACAAGCGGTTAAAGCAGGGTGAAAGACCTGCGGGTGACATTTATCCCTATAGTTTAGTAACAAAGCAGTCAGATTTACAGGGCTATTACGTCGCCGAGTTTTACAAAGGACCTCTATTGTTTCACTGACTTTAAGGGAGTGACAAAATGTATGTGGGCCCTTTAAACTTGTGTTATTTTAATTATTAATTTTCATCTAAATTGTTTAGCGATAATAGTAGCGGTTAGGGTTGCATGTTATTAATTTTCGGAACGCATTTTAGCTCGACGGGAAAAGATTTTCTTTTTAGTATTATAAAGCGGATATGTTTTTTGTTGTTCATATTTCGTTATCCGAAGCGTCCAATCGTGGCGAATTGGTCTATTGTTTGCAGTCATTGGACGTCGATTTTCATTGAGTATTGGTTTCGTAGCGTTTTTTTATAAGCTCAATGGCTTGGAATTGAAATATAGCTAATATTTTAAAGATATAATTTCACATTTTTAAACATTATATACTTGTATTGCACTAATTTTCGCTCATATTTTCGGTTAAGTGATCTTGGAGAAATTAAAAATCAAATCTTACTGTTATCCTGTTCCTGTAGGACTTTTAATAAGGTTCTATAAATTAGTACATATTATTTGTTTTTCAGTCATATTATATTAGTAGAAGTTTTATAAACATATTATATAGATTTGCTAAAGTTTCGAAGCTACGTCTTATCAGAAGATCGCCAATTGACATTACCCTCAGGCTTCAATATCTCAAGATTGAAGTTAAAAGTTTAAAAGTTTAGGAATTGCCAATTTGTGATAAATTATTACTTCGTAGTCATTTCATAGTAACCATGATAACGCAGTAATATTAAGAAGGTTTTTATTATAGACGTTTCTTTTAATACGTTTAAGTATTCTAACTTGGTATTAATTACAAAAACAAAGAAAACTTTACAAAGAGATTATTAATGCGAATTACTAAAGTTACCCAAATATTTGATGATATTGCTCTGCATATTTGTGAGGATATATCAATGAAAATGTGATTAATACTTAACGAAGATAGTTAATTAGTAGTGCCAGTATTACTGGTACTAGTAGTTAACTACAGTATAGAAAATTGGCGTATATACTTTGTCATATTACTCATTTCTTCACAATATAAATGCTCTAATCTAGTGTTTGAACACTTAGTGACACACAAATGTACTTTTTAATTTATATATTGAATAAACGCAAGTGTCGTGTTAAATATTCGCATTCACTTACATAAATTATTGTATAGAATATTGAAATTCATGACGTCTTATTAGAGGTATTGAGTGAATCTTATTACCATAAATTCTTTTACAAATAACGCGAACCGAGGATTCTCGTCAAAAATTCAACATTTGAATAATTCAAGAGTCGTTTTAAGATAATTCCCAAATTGGAGGTTTGATGGTTACGAATCGAGTGTAATGAAGTAAACTTTTAACTCGCTATGGCTCCCATAGCAAATAATCACGAAAGTTTTTACAGTGTTCAGTCACAATATGCAACATGTGTTTTTTATGTAAATCCGCGTGTTTGATCGTGTTTAGTCTTAAGTAAGTTAACGCGGAAATAAAGTTGCTGAGGTGGCACACACACACATTTATTCGAAGTAGTCTTCCGTGACATAGCGGATAAGCTCAGAAGTTGAGTCAAGAGTGTCGCCTCAGACGGTATGGCCACGTTGGGCGCCGTCCTAGGAAGGTACAGCACGCCAGGGTTAATGCCAGGCAGAAGAAAAAGAAGAAGAGTCTTAAGTAAGTTAACAATTATTTTATTAAGTAAGTCGAAGTTAAAATATATACTGTAAGTAGAGATAATTGTTTACTCTACTGTGACGGTTTATTTTAACCGACAAAAAACTTATATAATGCTAACAGACTATACTACTATAGACATTGCTATCCCAAATAATTATAACGATTATAATCTCGTGAAGGCAGAAAGAGAAAAATTATCTAAATATTTATACACAGCCCATGAGATTACTGCTATATGTGATATCAATGTGACTGTCATTGTGCCGATCGTATGTTCAGTTAATGGCTTAATTAAAGCTTTGAATATCATCTTATCTATTGTGAGGAGATGACAGTTATTAAGAAAAGCTTTTACTTTAAAGTAAATAGCGATCCACGCGGCTTCGCCTTTTACATTTATTATTATATAAAAAATAAACAATTTTTTTACATAAATTGTAGCCTATGTGTCATTCTGGTATATAAGCTATATTAGTTTAAAATTTGATCTTAAAGCTTTCAATGAAATACCTTTTTTATTATGAGATAAGACAACATAATTACGTAACAAAAGCGTTATTAATATAATAATAGAACTTATTCAATTTAAGCCATTTTTAACGCGTTTTGAGGTCATTATTAAAGCTTACCGGAATTGCCCCGCTTAATGAAGTCCTTTAAGAGAATTGGCTGTAGTAAAAGGGACGAATTAATTTGATTTGAAACTTTTTAAACGGATATTTCATTTGTGGAACACCGCCATCGCAAAGTTGCAAAACAAGTCAGAAAGAAAAAAAAATACATCGCTAATTTAAATAAATTATACTTCAACTCTTTTATAAATTGACTAAGTTTTGATGTAATGGAAATTATCGGGACGTTGTCCTGCTTAAAGGATTAATTTCAATTTAATAACAAAAAAAAAAGATAATTATTATTATAGGAATAATAACTTTCTACTTTTGTCTCGGATATAAATGCGAGTTAGTTATGTTTGCACTTTGCATTTTTTATTAAATCATCTTTGAAATTTGACTGCAATAAGGATTAAAGGGATAATATATTTTAATTTAAGCTAAAAAACAAAATATTACCTTATGATTTCTAATTTCAACTATTTTATTACTCACTATACTTTAGAAACTATCTTAGGAATTATTTTATAACCTCCTCTTTATATTTTATTCAGTATAAAACACAGTGTATACTTTGTTCTTAATATTAAATTTACTCGATGATATCATGATTCTGAAATATAAATCGAAGCAACAATAACTTTTACTTTTAATTAAGTAATATTACGAGGCAAATAATGAATAATTAAACCTTAGAGTAATAAATTGTTTTGGTAAAATATGTTTAAGTAACTTTATTACTTAGCAGGAAACGGGTAGTAAAGGCAAAATAAGTGTGCATATTTTTTTCTAAAATGTGGAGGCTTAAATAGTATAAAATAGTGTGAGATGTCGTTTTCGTAATAGACACAGGTGGCTGCGGTGTCTTTGTGTGCTATAAAGTGTGTTTTATGCGCTGGTGCAACAGACACATTTTACTTTCTTTAGCGACTGATAAAGTCCGATAGTCCTTTGTTTTCGAGCTGTTCGTGAAAATTTAAGAGCGGTCTTTGCAGTAAATTTACCTTCGCCACGTTGCCTCTAGCCAGAGATACTGGACAATGAATAAATTATGTTCACAAGTGTTTATGTACCTAGAAATGAAAGCGTTTCGAAATCTATTTGTATTTCTTTTGTTCTCTTTGACACGTATTAAATGATTCAATTCTTTGAAAAAGTAATACGTAAACAAAATGTTACGTGACAATAATAAAGTTATTTACTATTTATTAAACAACTTTGGTAATAATATTTTTAGTTCCAATTGCTTCCATGCAAATCCAACTGCTTGTCTGTTATTGATACCACATACGTATATATGCAACCATAAAGACTAAAAGACAATCGAGGTTTGTCATGCTGGATTTGAATTTAATGATTCTGGTCTATTGCACGGGAGTGCAGGCAGTTTTGATTAAGTACCAACGACGACGTCTACTTCTACGAATACACAATTGAGCATTCAATTATCGCTTATCTTGTCTTGGAATTAAATAAAAAATAATTTTAATAATAATAATTAATATTTTTTCTAATATTTAAGGTTAACATAGTTAAACAGGAATTATAACGTAGTTATTTTTTATATATAACCATTGTACATATATATTATACATACCTGTATACAGATTAGGCACTTCTCCTGTTTGATTTGATAGAGGCAGTCTCGAGTTGACACTAAATAGGATATTATGTTATATTTCGCTGCTAGATGTTATAGGTGTGGATATGAAAACTAAGAGAATTTTACGTTCAACACATACAAAAAAGTAATAATGTCATAAGTGACCAGAGCTTAAGCAAAAGTCAAAATTATGATACAAATGAAAACGACTACACTTTTCTACTATTATCATTTAATAAAAATATTTAACGAACATCATAATTAACTCAATAGTATTTTTATCAGTATAAAAATATTCAAGTATGTAAAAATTAAATATTATTAAAAAATTAAAGTAAAATATATATGAGGCCTGTCGTAGCGGAGGGACTGAAGCGTGTGACTGTAAAAACGATAGGTTGTTAATTCGATCCCCACAAGATCGAGAAAATAATATATTTAATATTTACATATCTTCGTTCTAGTAACAAGGCGAACCACTAAGTTCCGCGACTCAACTTGCAATGCATCAAATTCTACCGAAAGTAGAGAACGGAACGTAATGTCTTAACACTACCAAGTTCCCTCTGCCTACTCTGCGGGATATATCGTGAATTTGAAAAAAATATATAAAAGCAACAAAAAAAGACTATATATAACATTGTCATTTTATAAAGGTAGCGAGGCAGTTAGCGATCACCGTTTAGTTGGAAGCCTTTAACATCTTGCTTTACAGGGGGATTAAAATTGCAGCGGAGCAGGTGCCGGCGCGCAGGATAAAGTGCTAGTTTACTACATATTGCTCGGCGGCCGTTGCCTTCGATTTGTATTGTAAAAATATAAATAGTGGCGCTTTGAAGTCTACTCCTTTTTTTTTGAGCTTGGATAAAAGTAATGTGAATATCTATATTGATAAAATAATATAACTTAAAACTATGTATAAACTAAGTGTAACATAACTATTACGAGTTAAAATTATTAATAAAAATTGCAGCTTGAAAATATATGGGTAACCTGAGAATATACACAAATCGTTTCAAATTCTAAATTAAACTTTTTCAACTGAATTAATCGAGTATATTTAGTACTAACTTTTAGTGAACGAAAATATCTAGACTTTTGTATGAGTCATTAATTATTCTAAGAGCCCGTTAACTCTGACCGCAAATACAGTGGGTTAAATTAAAAATATTACATTTAAAAAGTTATTGCATATTTACAACGTGCAGTAATATATCCTTTCTCAATAAATTAACTATCTCACATAAATATATTTTTGGCTATCCAAAACATTTTTTTAGTTTCGCGCTGTAACCATACAGCGGTGAGTTCTGCCACTCAATACGGAATGTCTTAAATTAGGCGGAAAGTTGCGAACGGAACGGAGTGTCTAACACTAGGTCACCATGTGGCGGAGAAAAGAACTTAGGGTCCTAGTGTAAGGACACTCCGTCCCGTTGGGACACTTTCTTCACTTTCTCAGAATTTGAGGCATTGCGTATGTGGCAGTGCTTAATACTGCACTTTGCCTTGTTACCAGAGCAACAAAATATTAAATATTTCATATTTAATTTCCTAAAGTAGGGATCGAACCCACTACCTATGGCACTTAATGTCGCTTATACCTGTGCGTTACGACAGGTCTCATTTATCTAGATAATAGGTATTAAAGTCACGGCGCCCTTCGTTGCCGCGCCAGCTGAAGCGAAAAGCACCCCGCTCCCGAATTTTAAAAATATATATCTTTTAAATTGATATGCTACAAAATACAAATTTGGTGCTGTATAAGAGTACAACTATCTATCTAAGTCTTTTAATTAGAAAAGGATTAATACTGTATTGTTTAAAATATCCCGTTTTTTGTAACTTGAGAGAGAATAAGAGAGAAAACCTTAGAAAGAGAAAGATGAACTCGTTATTTGTGAATTCGTTATTTACTTGGCTTTTTGTTGGTTCACCGCATGATATCGACGGCTTCTATTTAATTATTATTTTATCTTTGTTCATTACTGTAAGTTTCATACGTGATGTTTTATATTCTATTCTTGATAAGTGAGTTATACATTACATAAACAGTTTTTTATACTGAAGCAGTATAAAATTTCGGCTTTTGTAGATTTCCCTCCCAAACGCTCAGCGGGCAAGTCCGCTTTGCACTTGACCGGTTTTTTCATGAACAATTATTTCGGTAAACAATATATAAAAATATTTAAGACATGCAAATTGGAGTAAGTAATTTAAATGTTCATATGTATATAATATTAATACACAACTTCTGTAGGTCAAACAACTTTAGGTCTTTTATCTTTTCTTTCAAATTTGATTTAATATCCTTTGAAGTTATTATCGAGCCCCTCTGGATTAGCAGCGCTTAATGAAGTCGCGAAAGAAATCGACTGTAGTTAAAGGAGCAAATTAAATTCGATTATGAACTTCGTAAATGAGCGTATAAAGCTTTCAAGAATATTACTTGTGATGTTTCTACCTTATTAAAAATATTAAGACTTATATCTAAATTAAACAGAATATATACTTGTAACTAACTAACTGTACTTTTGAAATTCTGAAAACATTATAGAATATTGAAAATATTACCATTTTTATTTATATATAATAAAAACATTTATTGATTGTTAAATATTTGTTATGTATTTTTATTTAATAAACTATATAATCTACGTGAAGGAACAAATAACACGAAGAAAATCAATAATATCTTTAAACAAAAAGAAGAAAATCATTTTTATATCTTTGTAGGTGGAGGAATAAGACAAAAATAGGGAGTGTTAATTTCTCAATTTCGTCTTATTTCCTGGACATTTCGTGTAGAGTGGCTACGATGCAACTTCGTCTACCCTGGGCAGGAAATTAATAAAATCTAATCATACCCTCGAGTGTGTATCGAATCTATTAATATCTTGCTGTTCCACAGCCTCAAAACGATAAGACAATAAATGGTAAAACACATATGAATTGATAACCTTTAACTAACCGAATAAGGGAAATAAACATATTCTTATATATTTCGATTTTCATAAAATTATACGACCAACGCGTTTAGTATATGCGTATATGTATATGTATGACAGCTTTACCACAACAGCGTCGATATTGTAGAATTATAGATAATATATGATAAGAATTTATATAACAAAATATCTATAATATGTATGTATAAAGAACACTAACGTTGTTTAATCATTATGTTATAAGAAAATACCGAATACTGTATAATTTTTTTCTTAGCTTATGTATAGGAAATAAATAACAACCTTCAGATCTTAGAAGATTACAAACCAGTATACAAACTTCCAGTGTATTAACTAGCGCAAAGTTGTTAACTTGGCATTGATTTTATAAGAAGCAGGTCTCAGTGAGCCCGAGTAAGGTACTTGCTATACAATATCGAGAGTAGAAAAGTTAGATCACCTAACGAAAGCAGTTTGTAACAAGCGCCTTGATAGGGCTCTAAGATTTGTTAGTGTTCAACTTTTACAGTTGTTTGGATAGCTGTTGCTGGTGTGGTTTAAACAGAACTTAAAATGCTAAAAGAATTTCACTTCATTTTTTTATTTAATTTAAATAACATAATGCTATTTATTACAGATCACTTTTAGATTTTGGTGAAAGTGATAGTATCATTTATTACTACTATTTTGAAGGTTTTACCTAGTGCCAATGAAGCTTATTTCTCCAAGCGTTTTTGTGGAAAAACGTTTCTTATATATTTATGCTGCTCTGTTCTATCATTATTAACCTTATATTCATCAAGTAGGTCATACTCAGCTGGCTCGTTTAAAAGCTATAAACAAAATAATTGAATTTAAACTTTATTTAATAGAAGACAAGTGATGTTAGATGGTGATAACATTGATTTAAAGTATAGTAATAATATATGTAAATATACCCTTCATTTTTAATTCTATGATTATGAAATTAGTAATTTCTTATTTTTTCAATTGTTAAAACAAAATCTGACGAAAATAATAAATAAAACTTATTAATATTTTCTTCATTTAATTTCACTAAAAAATCCGTTTCGAACTCTAATTTAGCAAGATTTCCGATACCCATCAGGTTTATAGTGACAAGATCTTAGTAAACTAATAAGTTGACAAATTCATCTCTATAATGAGATAAGTGAAAATAGACAGAATAAAATAATATTGTACTAATATAATATTTTTTACGCTGTATCTTTTATACAACAAAGTTCTTTTTGTTGTTTTGATTTCTTGATGTCATAAGAGTCACAAGTTATTATCCCTCGTCACTCAGTAATTCAAGGTTCCACAAATGGATGCTAAAATTTATATACATAGCACATTACACTTCGTTAACTTTCGCGTTACAAGTTTGAGAAAATGTCATACTTACCAAAAAATATAAAAATATGAACAAAAAAAGGTTTGTCGCTCGTGTAGACGTTAAAAAAACCTAATAAGCTGTTAAAACACAATAAGCTCTTAATTTTCTTGTGTATAAGAGGGTAATGTTAAATCTTTCAATATTTTTGTCATCATATCCTTGCTCCGATAAATTGACAAATTGTCTTAATACCAGAGTAAGGATACGAAAACAATTTATTCCTTCAAGAGGCAATTACCACGCGAGTGAATCAATACTTACATTAAAAGTCAGCCACTGTGCCCCTTCATCGCTAAGGCGCAAATATTTTAAATTTTTGATTATAGCTTGTTAACTCTTATTCTTAATTTTTCAATCAATGTTAGCATAATTATTAATAGTGCAATGAATTATGTACTTATTATTATACTTACAAGTAAACCATTTTATTGTTGTATGTGATTAATTCTTTTATTTTGTTTTGTTATACTCACTTCAATTGAGCAACTTAACTTTTTTTTACAACTGCACAACCATTAAGTTCTTAAGTACCTTCTCCACTCAAATATATACTGGAGTACCTATTGTGAAATGGTCGAGCACTTAAATGATACTATTATGGTAAAATCGTGTAATTATTTTTTAAGTTAAATGATTTTTAAATTTAGCAAAAGTAATGAGGCATTTAAATTGTTTTATAATATTTTTATCTTAAAAATATTAATTTATATTTATTTTTTATTGATGTCATTTTTTCTAATATAAGTAGGTATTAGCTTATTTTTTTTTTCAACTGATGCTTTTTTGCACATAGAAGGATAAGCAGGGAGAGAGAACTCTAGAGCTTTAATTATTGAATAAATTTTAAATTTAAAACGTAATTCGATTGATTAAGTCAAAATTAATTGAATTCTTGAAATAATAATAAAATAAGAAAAAGAATGTTATATGTTTGACTTATTTGTGTGTCTGTCTGTGGAACGATAGTCCAATTTGAGTGGGGTTCTTCTTAATCGAAAGACTTGGTCATCGCCAGAGTTACAGCAATTTTGACCTAATTTTGAAAGACAAATATAATTTAAAATCAGTAAGATGTATCTAAAAAATATACACTTATACTATATATTGAAACAATCTTTTTGCATTGGATAGCCCATTTATCTAGGAACACTATTTATTACGTGATAAGTAAGAGAAGGAAAATAAAAAAATAAATAAAAGTAAACTCGAGGAGTTCCGTGCGTGCGTTCCGAAAATCCTTAAAGCTATGCGAAGAATGTATACAGCAGAATAGTTCATTTTTAAAAGTTCTTAAAAAGTGCGTGAGAGCATCCTATCTGTCTCCTATCTCTTAAGGATATCGCAATGTGATCGTTTATGTTTTTTTTTTATGGACGAGACTCGGCAAACGAGCGTGCGGGTCACCTGATGGTAAGTGATCACCGCCACCCACGGCCCCGTGTAGCACCAGAGGAGTTACAGGAGCGTTGCCGGTCTATAAGGTGGTGGCACCGGGGCCCGGCATTACCTAATGCGAAACGCAGTGGCCGAAGCCACTACTTAACGCCGGTTTTAAATGCCGGGGGTGGTAATGTTCCGGACGAGTCAGCCCGTTCGTGTTGCCATTGCTGACAACGTGACTCTCCCACACGTACTTTAGTCGCCTCTTACGACACCACCAGTACAATGTGTACAATTCTGCAATAATAAAAAGTGCAATAATATTCCTTATACAATAAAATTAAATACATACGTTGTGCGTTTTATACAGATAAAAATTTCTTTTTATATATAAAAACATGGATATTACAGGAGAGATTAAAGTTGAGATATATGAGAACAGAGTGATTATTGCGTCGACCGTGGTACGCAATATAACTCGGGTGACGGGCGTGGCACCGAATGTTGGTGTTGCCGTTGTGTGTACCTATTATCTATATTAATTACTATAAAGAGAGTGACTCTGAGAACGATCAGTCAATTATTCATATGGATTGACAAAATATTCGTGTTAGTTAATTAATTTATCGAGAAAAGCTATATGTTAGTTATTTCCAAATTCGTTCTTTTGTGTATCAACCACCGTTTTATACATTGAATTATTTTTTGTATCAAATTAAACGTCTCTGTAAATTTCAATTTTCTCAAATTCATATTTATTTTATAACTTGAAATCCACTTTACGCTTTAAAATTTTTTACCTGAAAATGAAAACATACATTGTGTAACTTCGCCACGGAATCTTGAAATGTTATAGGTACTCGTTTTTTTTTTATTTATATTATGTACAACGATTGCTAATTGATCCAAATTGAGCTGAAAGTAAGTGAAGCAAGATAATTAAAAGGCTAAACATATTCTAATTAAGATAAATGTTACATATACCTAAATCAATTGAGATAACAGTTTATTATTGCATTAGTATTAATCAAGAAACGATACAATTATTATTATAATATATTATCATTGTAGGTTTGCTACGTTTAATAGATTTTGTATGTGGGAAAACAAATGAAAGTGCAAAAATGTAATTTACACAGTTTGAAAATGTCAAGTGGCCAACAATAAGTAGTGCAAAACGTGGATCAGGCTAGCGAGCTTGTTAAAAGAAATGAAAAATAAAATTATGAGATAGGTAAAGAGCTGAGGACACTTTGTGCTTGAAATGTAATATCTTAAAATATCCTGAGAGCTTTTTAAAACACCTTACGGAAATTTTAATGGGATACGGGAAAGCTTTTTATTGTAAAATCTTATTTTCATTTCTAATGAAATATAGAGTTCATATATTTTTTTTGTGCAAATTGCGTTGCCTCAGGGCAATATTTTAGAACTTTTCAATGCAACATGATTGATTAAGCTTGATAAATGACAAAGGAGAGACAGATTAAGACATGATCAAGACTGATATTTGATAAAAGTATAAAATTTCAGTTGTCGCTATCTTTCGTCTCGATCTTGATTTAGCGCCCTTTAAGGTCATTACTGAGGTTCACCGAAACGGCCACGCTTAATGAAGTCGTGAAAGAGAATTGAGTGTAGTTAAAGGGGCGAATTTAATTCGATTTGAAACTTTTTAAGAAAATGACTTGATTTCAGAACCTCAACAACGAGAAGGCAAATAAGTTCGGGAAAAAAATGACACTAACGTTGGTGGTTAATTAAAATAAATTATTCACTGAACCTTGAATAGGTTCAAGTAAAAAAAAAATATCGGTTTCTTAAAACATAGCTCTGCTATGGTTCTTGTTTTTATAATAGAAAAATTAGTTTAGATCTATTTTAAAATAAAATCATTAGCATTTTAAATTAATTTTATGTACGATTTATTATACGAATAATTTTCCCAATTATGTGCATAAGAACACGCATTGCTTGGGGGCAACCCGCGGCGATGCGCACCAGTGCGTATCCGTGGCTGTGCTAAGTGGCGATTAAGGCAGCCTTGGGAACCGTCACCCAACACGCTAGGTAAGGAACGGTGGGAAGTAGAGTACGAAGCTAAGAATAGCTACGTGAAATGTAAGAGGATGGGAGAAAAGATGAATGAATTAATAGAGCTAATGTATAACAGAGATCTGGATGTTATTTATGGGACTGAGACAAAGCGAAAGAGCAATGGCAATGACACGATCGATTTACCGGGCGGCTGGGTCGCTTTTTGGGTCGGCATACCAGAAAGCGAGTGAGAAAGAGAAATCAACGTGTAGTTGTGTTATTGTTTTCTCGATAGCAGTAGAATACAAGGTGATCAAATTGCTGTTTTGGCGCTTCAAGATGGGGTTAACAATGTATTTATAAATTTAAAAAAACCGAATAAAAATTTTAAACGTAGCAGGTTTTGAACCCGCGCCTCTTGGAAACCGCGGGTTAAAATCCTGTTACGTTCAAATTTTTAAATTATTTTAAATTTAGTATTTTTCTTTCCTGAGTGTGAAATAACACTTAAAAATATAATAATAAAAGTAAAAGTAAACGGCTTTAACAATAAAAATATTCCTGCAAGCGGCGTATACGCCAAGTATCCTCAACTCTATTAGGCGTAATCAAGGAGTTTTGGGACATTTTTGGTAGTTTAGAGGGAATAAAAAACTAATTTATCATTATGTTTTACAATTTTATGTTTCATGTGAAGGACCACAGACCAAGGATATATTTTTTATTTTACATAAATATGATGTGAAATATGAGTTATGTAGTAAATTTGGAATGTCTTAACCATTTATGGTTACAGACCGAGCAAATCATATCTTGCCTGAAGACACACAGATCGTGAATGGCAATGTTGTCCAATCATACATTTATCTTGGAGCTCTAATCACAAAGAAGAGTTGCAAAGATGAGTAAAAAGACGTATGGCGATAGCTAGAACTGCAGTGGACAGACTCAAGAGAATAAGGAAAAACTAAACTAAAACATTACCTACCAACTAAAACATTAGCTACTAACAAAAGCTACCAAGAATTGGCTTGTGTTTTGATGATGCCTTGGAAATGTGGTGCTGGACACGAATTCTGGACGCATCATGGATCGAGTTTCGCACCAATGACTCTTTTCTCCAAAAAATCGTCACTGAACAATGAGTGTCGACGTTAGGACAAAGTCGCCTACCAAAGTTCTTTGGTCATATCTCCCGAAGAGGAAATGGCTTTACCAACCGCCTGTCTTGGAGGGTGGGGTGGCATAAAAGGGCGAGGATCTCCCATGCGTTGTACTGACCAAATTAAGGCTGCAGCGAGGGGTCCTTTACATTTGTGTACCAGGCTGTCAGCCAGTAGAGATAGGTGGCGAATGCTTGTGAGGCGTTATAATATCTGCCCATAATGACCACCTTGATGACCTTCTTTATGACCACAACCGCTCTGACAGGATATTACGACAGAAAGGAAGAAAGTCCTATACAACGTGTGTACCGTAACGTACTAAAACGTACAGCTTGAAAAATATAAAAATTTCAAAAAGGTGAATCGTGAATACGCTAATGATAACAAAAATAATACAATACGAAAGCTCAAAACTATCGACTTTTAGACTTATATTTTGTTTTTTTTTCTGAATCTGGTGAGGTATGCAATGTGACAAGACCAGAGAAAGTTAAAAGGGGATCGAATATTTACATTTCCAGTCAGACTAAAACCAAGGACGTAAATATATGCAACATGTTGTGGCCCCTAGCCGAAATCGAACCGAAGTCCTTTTAATCCAGGCAGGAAACAGATTTTAATGCGGTTTCTACCGTTACTTAGAGAATTCATTCCAAAGTGCGATGCTGGGACCCTGTACTTTACCTATATTGGCTACCTATTTTTATTTAAGCTAGGCAACTTGTCACGTACTGATATCATATTATTTATACATTTAAAGTAACAGTTTTGGATAGACATATAAAAATTTAAAGCTGTTTATATTTTAACCAGACTTGCTATTTGCTCAATTGTTTTGAAATTTATAACAGGTATATTTTAATTTTGTTAGTCCTCCCTTACAACGAAAGTTTAAGTAAACGAACTTAATAAGTGTGCATATCACTGATAACAAAAAAAAAAACAAATCAACATGTTCATGAGGATCAATATTCGAGGCTTATTCTTCAGTCAATTAAAATTTATGAAAATAAGTTAAAGGAACGTGGTTATTTGTTATTTAAAATTATTTTAAAATATATTTACTTACTTTTGCAACTGATAAAGTATTGAACGTATTGAGACTATATATATCTGAAACAGTTACAACTTAAATGAGTAATTATTACAAAGCAAATAAACATTTATTCATTATATATCTTCATTTTTAATAGGATTCATATCGATGAACAAACACTACATTGATTCATGAAAATGTCACAAAGAAAGCAGCAGTTTACTCGAAGTCTTTAAAGATAAGAAAAGTTAGATAACCTAAAAGTTGTTTCCAGCAACAAGAGTGGCTTTGTACAACTTTTTAGTATTGTTGTGACTACGCTGCGTAGATATTGCAGCACTGATTTACAAAGTTATTATTTTTATATTGTATTTTAACTCATTATTAGTTTATAATTTTGCTTAGTGGATTATATACAGATTTTTTTCTTTCATGGAAATTTATAAGTTCAACTTTAAAAGATTTTATATAACACTAAACGTAATGTTGTGTATTTTCTGTCAATTGCCTCGAAGTAAGCAGATGGTTGCGGTATCGTTGAAAGCTATAAAGCGTATCTATGCGCTTGTGCAATGGACACATTTTACTCTCTTTACCTTCTGATAAAGTCTGACAGTCCTTTGTTCTCAAGCTGTTAGTGAAATATTAAAATCGGTCCTTATATTAATTTAAAAACCCCATGCTGCTTTAAGGTTGTAGCACCGAACAGTGAATAATTGACTTCTTACAGACTAATTAAATAAAGATATTGTTCTTTGACCAAGAAATAATGTACAAATTTCACGGAAAAAAAAATTCTGGAAAATTGGCGAGAGAGTAAGACAGATAAAACATTATGTTTTAGAAAGATTTTTTGAATATTCAGTTATGTTAGTTTAGTTGTAAATAAAAGTAATGAAGATTATACACATATATTAGTCATTTGTTTGCTATTTAACTTATTTATTTGCTCTTTATCATACATCTTCACATAAAAGAAATTATAGATTTTTTTTTCTTTTTTTTTCAGCTTCATCTCTCATTTTTTCAGATTCTTGTATCCCCCACGAGGCAGGGTAGGCAGAGGAAACCCGGGAACCTAGTGTTAAGACACTCCGTTCCACTTCCGTTCCCCACGTATTGAGTGGCGGAATTCAACGCCGCGCTTTGTCTTATTACCAGAGCGAAGAAATGAAACATTAAATATTTAAATTGAAAATATTACATATTTCATTTCTTCGACTGGGGAACGAACCCAAAATCTGTTGGTTACAGTCACACTCTTGTGCTACTGCACCACGACAGGCCACAAATTACAGATCATATTTCATTTTATTCATTCGATATTTCTTTTCATTTTTATCACCAAAAATTAATATTTTTGTTAAAGTAAATATGCTTCAGCATATTACTATTAATAAAGATGCTAAACTTTAAAGCTTAGTGAGCTTTTTCGATCCATTTCCATTAAATAGAGGAACTAAACATTGCGTTGCGACCAATTTAGCAAGAAATGAAAACAATTTAAATATACTTCTCCAATGGAGAACGGACTCAAAATCATAATCATAAATTTAATCTTTGAAGAACAGAAAAAAAACAATTTTAAAATGAGTTTTACCGAGCTATAAATGAAATTTCAATAAAAATACGGCTGCCAAATTTTTAGAGAGCGATTGAATAATTAATGCTGCTGTTGCATATTTTTGAAACCCACTAAATTAATACATTACGCCAGCGATGACGTGTATTAAAAAGGTTTAATTTGCGGAAGGCGATAAGTGCTTTTCAATTTTTACGAATATGATGTTATATTATAAATACATTAAAGAATAAAAAGTAAACTAGTTTCTATTTTTGTATTACGATTATTACAAGAATTAGAATTATTTTGTTTTATGGGTTTGATATAAGGTATTATAAAGTTATATAAAACGAAGAGTTTAATTTGTGTATCTTTTGCAATGTTATAATAAATAAATGAGAGTAATAAATCAATTCAATATACTTATCTTAACAAATGGGCTTTGAAGTTATTGTGGTGTGCTAATATTTTATCGGCTTTACCATAAATCTTTAGATTTACTTTAACTGGACAGAGATTTATAAGCTACAATAAAGAACTGTTTCGATTCCAGATATATTTATTTATTATTATTTTTAATTTTAGATTTATTGTTTTTGATTTTTGAAATAATATGTAAAAACAGTATTAGACACAGATTTAGGAAAATATTTTCAGTAAAATAAATATATTGCTTTGGAAAATATTGTTTGGTTTTTTATTCGGTTAAGTTTAAAGTCATCGCGTCGTATTACAGGACTATTGCCCTATTACTTGCTGCATGGTATATAGTTTAAGAAAATGTAGATAGGAAATAAATGCAGAACATCAATAAAATTAATAATGTCTTTGATTTTCGCGATTGTTATACATTTTAAATGAAACACTTTTAAACGGATTAATCGCGTATATTGAATGGTAAACATTTTTGGGAAACCCGACGTTTCGAACACTTTACAGTAGTCCGTGGTCACGGGTAGACTGAGACCAGACAAATGCCACCTCAGTCTACCCGTGACCACGGACTACTGTAAAGTGTTCGAAACGTCGGGTTTCCCAAAAATGTTTACCATTCAATATACGCGATTAATCCGTTTAAAAGTGTTTCATTTAAAATCAATAAAATTATCAATCGAAATAAAAACGAATCAAAAAATCTCACTTAATAACATTTACATATACTTACTACAACAAATATCAACATAATATTATTACGAATATGTGTAATAGGAAATATGAGCGTCGAGATGAATATCCAAGTACATAAACGGCGCATTATCCGTCGAGGAAAGCAGTGGAAAGGAATGGACGATATTATCCCCTTTCCAAAGCAGTCGTGGCGTCTGGATGCCTAGAAATTCCTAAAAGTTGCTATTAAAGTTATCTTAGAAATATTTTGTATAACATATTTATTTTTATAGCGTTATAAGTTGTACAATGATTTTTATTTTGATTGATATTTATTTGATACAATTTAGCTTGTAATGTGGTAATTATATCTCATACAACCTTATAATTTATATGTTAAGGGCCATAATGCTACAGTATAATATATCTGAGGGCATGGGAATGCCCACACCTAGTCAGGCACGAGGCAAAGCACAGCGGCACCATTCTTTGTAGAACCGTTTTGGTGTACTTTCGTGTACTTTTTGTGGGCAGAAAACTATCAAATGTATGTGAACATCGGAGATTTGGAGTAACTTGTGGGCCCGATGAAAAAAAGCCTGGTAAGATCTCAGCCAAGCTATTTTAGGTATTGCAATACTAGACAGTAATAGTTAATAGCTAGGACTCTTCTTTTGATGCGCACAAATTGAAATTCTTGAGTATCTCGTATGTGAAGAGCCCCTAGAGCTGGACTAAACTCGAAACAAACGAGAGAAAGGGAAATGTCGCCTTAACAAAAGTTATTCAGCGTGATGAGCCTCTTCTATGTACATATCTATAAAAAAACCCAAAGTATATGGTATATTGATCCTGATGAAAAAGCCAGTTGGAAATAAAGCCTTTTTTCTACAAAAAGTATCGAAGTCCCACCGAAAACATCTAGCAAAGACTCAATGAAACTCTCTATTTCCCTATAAAAAGTACTAAAATCTTTAGATAAAGGTGAGCCAAGTGTCAAAGTCCTTTATTGGGATTTTTTATTAATATCATTAAATTTTAGGTGACTTGATCGTTTATTTGTGTATATCAACATGCTTATGGTTAAACAATGTTCAACGCGTGCGCATACACATACATTCAAATATACAAACACAAAAATGTAACATTGTTATATATAAATCTTTTCTTGTTTTCATTAATATTATTTTTTTGTCATATTTTTCTGACCTTATATGTATAAATATTTGTCATATGTTAAGTACTATATTTTATTAAAATTAGGGGGAAGTCCCCTAGTACGGGACACTTATGGTTTTTAGAAAATGTAATTAAAACTGTTTTGAGAAACGTAACTTTATTTATATATTAATTAAGTCAACAAATTATAAAATCAAAATTAATTAATATAAATGCAACTTCTGCGTAAATATTATTGGGAACTTTAATTGAACTTTGGTAATCAAAAAACAGAAACACAGTCATTGTCTCCTAGTACGGGACAGATTAATATTTAAATATGCATCATTGAAACATCGTGCATCGGTCACATATATATGCGTCTTCTCATCCTGGAATGTGAGCACATTCTTTATGAGCCCAACCATGGCAGATGATACACTGTATCCAGTCTTGATCATGGTCTTCCAAGCACACTATACATGTAGTTTTTTCTGTATTGGATGTTCCGTTAACGGATTCTTTTTCTTAGCTTTACTTTTTGTCATGTCCCTTAAGCTTTTACATTTGTAGTGTGTTTTCCCTTGTCATTTATTACTGTTTTAACTCCATCCCCATTTCTATTCTATATTTTTATTTTTTATTTTTTTATCTTCAGCAATTTAGCAATTTTGTAAAGAGATAATGTTAAAATTTCGCCTGTTTCACATTTTCTCTTCTTTGCTGCTGATCTTTTTAATGCGGCATCAGTTAACAGCGCTAGTTTATGAAAAATCACCACTATATCAGGATTAAAGTCTTTCTGTGAAGAGAGCTTTCAGGAATGTGGTAGCGCGATAAAGCTACCCTCATACTCATTTATTTGGTTAAAACCTTATCGATCGCAGTTTGTAAGCTTTGTTGGTCCCATTGTTCTTTCTTTTTCCGTTCTGCCATTGCGGTATGTGTTCTTTCTTGTATACCTTAAACAAAATACAACTATCATAACGAAAAGCATAAATACTTAGAAGAAAAATGAAAACGTATACTGACTCGCGTTACGGAACATCACTGTGTCCCATACTAGGGGACTGCTATATTTCAAAAGTTACTACTGTTGCACTATAACTAGGAAGAATATTTATAAAAGCTTTCATAACATAAAACCACTATGAGACACTTTATCTATTGACAATAAACAAATACTCGTAAAGATAAAACCATAGCAATAATACTTACTTAAATTTTACGTGATGCAATGCTTTCCCGCATAAAACAGCAAGTGACTCTTCCCACCGCGGCTAGTTGCATCACTGGCTAGATACGTTTGTGACCATTGGCTTGTCACGTTCTCCCGCACCCTTTTCACATGTTTTCAAATCGTAGGCGTTAT
This sequence comes from Eueides isabella, assembly GCA_019049475.1. Lineage (NCBI taxonomy): Eukaryota > Metazoa > Arthropoda > Insecta > Lepidoptera > Nymphalidae > Eueides > Eueides isabella. The sequence goes on from CM032393.1 coordinate 10,344,769, forward strand.
AACTTTTCAATAAAGTTTAAGTGTCCCCCTATATATTATTTTAATAAAATATAGTTTCATACAACTGTAGTCTTCATGTTATTTTGCAATAAATATTATTGTTATTAGTATTATTATTTGCATAATTTGCTAGTCCACGAAATCTCTGTTCTATTTAAAGGTAAAAATAGAGTTATATACATGATGAAAAGAAACACCTGAAAACTTTTCAAAAACTTATATTTCTTTCCAGAAGATAATACTGTTAAACTTGTACAATTTTGCTCTTAAATACAAACACAATATGTTATTCTAGAAGATCTCCTTTTTTCTGCGCTCCAAATCTAACGGTGCATCTCGAATTTTCTGACCCATGAACAATTACTTTTGCAATGCCACCTGGTGTTAGTTCTATTAACTAATTTTCAAACTATATCCTTTAATTAAACAAATATGTGGCTTACATTTTTATAGTAAAATATTCCTATATAGATATTATATATATTTATAGTCAATAAATCTAAATTACACATAGAAATAGACAGTTAACTCAGGATTTTTAATAAAATCGAAAATAAATAAAAAACAACATTCCAATGTCTGCTAAATAAGAGCTAGCCACTTCCCAAAAGCGATTTATTTTCTATTCAATTCGTAATTACTTCAATCTTACGTCTATGGAAAATATTTTTCGATATGACGTTTGGTGATTAAAAGTAAAAATATTTACTTTTTTTTTAATTACACGTATTACATAATACTAGTATATTATATGGTGTGTAAATGAGTGTAGCGTCTGATGTATAGTTTGTAAACGATTAAAATGTACATAATTTTAACATTTTATAATCATGGAATATTGTCACAAAATTTCGTAAAGTTTTGCGGAGAAACTAATTTGCAGGAAACTTTATCGCCATTTTCGGGATAGGTGAGAAAATTGTGGAAACTTCAAACATGGAAGTTAGCAAGTGTTATAAAATTTTACCTTTAATTTTGAAAGTTACTTATTTCGGTATAATAAGATTTTAATTAATTTTGAATACGCTTAACTAGAGTATCGCTATCTTTATATGAAATGTATAGTTAATGTATAATATTTATTTATATGTTTAAAAGATTATATTAAATTTAATATCGGAGTACGAATCTCATATAGATGTAGTATGCTTGCGCTTCGCTTCACTGAAAATTATATAATATGATGGAAATGTTATCAATATAGATGAAAGCCGGTTTTAGATGAGATTGTATTTCACATAAAAGCAATATCGTCTGAGTATTTACTAATCCTCTCAAATTACACAGCTTATATATAAATCCTATATAATTTTTATGTCATTTCAAGTGACTTCGTTGTTATTTTGTTTATTTTTTATATTTTCGTTGATGTTAGAAAGTGATTGGTTAGATATTTTAGTTTTGAAAATAAGTAGAAAATACATTGCCGTTATAGCAATTTGTTATGCATACAAATTTCCTTTAATATTTTCAAATGAAATATTTTATATTTCGATTTCTTCGCTCTAATAACAAGACAAAGCGCGGCGCTAAGTTCTGCCACTCATCACGCTTTGCCTCAAATTCGGCGAAAAATGGGAAGCAGAATGAAGTGTCTTAACACTAGGTTCCCAAGATTCCTCTACCTACCCTGCCATGTGCGGGATACAACATGAAGCTGAAAATAAAGTCTGTTGGAGGATGGCCTAATGTACCACGGTAGTATTATTTCTGAAAAAATAATTTAAAAAAATGATTTTCTCTTTCCTTTCCTTATGTAAAGGAAAGGTATGAGAATCATTTTATTGAAATTATAGCTATGTATTGTTAGTAGAATAGCTTAAAATGCTTAGATTGATAAACGCGTTAGCGAAAAAAACCTAACAATTATGAATATGGTTATGTTCATGACAATATTTTAGCTATCGTGTATACGTTTTCAAAACAAGTATTTTAAATTTTAATAGCTGTTGCTACATTATCATAATTATGAACTAAGTCACTATAAGACATTCTCTTGTTATAATGTAATTTTAAGAACATAAAAAGTTGTAACATGTATAGGAAGGACAATATTTCTTTGATTATGTTATGTCATCACAATAATACAGTTCTTGCAAAGATTAACTTATAAATATCACAAGTCTTAAGGTGATATATAAATGTATGGCTATTATTATAACGGATTTAGAAAAATAATTTTAATGTTTGTGAACTTAGAAAAAAGGCTTCCTGCGACGTCCACCAGTTATACGGTGGAAAGTGAGCCTCAACGAGCAAGCAACCAAGGGTCGTGTTTACAGTTTCACGCTTCTGCCTCGCTGTTCACTTATACATTCGCGCTATTTTTACACAATTTATTTTTTTGTTTTCTAAACAACATAATTATATTTTTTATCTATAGCAAATACATTCTGGTGCCTCTTTTGCCTGTGTTTAATTGATTTCTATTCTTTAAAATGTTTCCATTAACGTCTCAGGAAAGCGTACGCTTAGTTGTAAAAGTACTGAGTAATATATTAGAGCAGTTTTAATTCATGGCTTCTATAATATGTTTAAAATGTCACTGTTTATATGAAATAAGCATATATTTATTGATTTTGATGTGCCCGCAGGGCACATGGCAGAGTAGGCCGAGGGAACTTGGGAATCTAGTTTTAAGGTACTCCGTTTCGTTCTCCAGGCATTTGAGGCATTGCTTGTTGAGAAACTACACAGTAAGAACTCAACAAAAAGTCTTGTTATCAGAGCGAAAAAATGAAAACATTAAATATTTAATTAGAAACTATAAAATATTTAATTTCCTTAAGTGGGTTCGACCCACAACCTGTCGTTTGTACAGTCATATCTTTTTGTCCCCTATGCCACGACTGGTCTCAACATATGTGAAGTGCAAATTGATTCAAACGATACGGTAACCGTTTTCTATTTGGATGTAGCGCAAAACGTATTTAGCGAATTAACTTTTTATTAAAGGAGGAGAAATAAATACGTTCAACGTACAACAAATACTAGAAATAGTGTATTGAAAATCCTTAAGCGACGAATAAGAAAAATATTTGTAAATTAAAATGGTCTGTGCTTGAAAGTGTCTTGAAATATAGAGAGGACTACAAGTTGTTACACTTTATACTTTTCTTTATACTCTAAATCTTTGTTCAAAGTTCCATATAATTAATGTCGTTTAGTCCATCTAATAACATGCTAAATATTATAAAGGAATATAACGATCATTCGTATTTTTTTAAATATTATTCGGTGAATATACAAATATTATATAATTAGTTATTACAGCATGCTAGTATTAAATTGTTTATACTATTTATAAAATTATTAACATTCTGAAGGGTAATAAATTCATTTATCATATATCAAAATTGGTAAACAGCTTATTATGTTTACAAACTTAGATTTAAGCCCATTTTGTATGGGATATATAATTATGTTTATGTATCTTTGTATAAAAACTTTATAAAGGGGCATTTCACGTGAAGGGGGAAAAAGGGGGTTCTGAGGATTTGTACTTCCACCAGATATTAATGGATACACAAAATATTTTTTTTTGTATTTACCAAGTTATAGTTTCTAAAGAATTGCTGTGATTATAATTACAATTTTTGAAAGTATTTTTTGTGTATAACATATTTATTATAAAATATTTTACATAGCTAAATATATTTAAAATATATTGTTCTTTTTGAATATAAAATAAAATAAAATAATTGAAAGTTTTTTCCTGTTCTAAGCTGGAAGTGAACTTTTTAAACCAGAATTACAGTCACTTCGACCAATTTTATATTTAATTTCTTTTTAAATGATAGGTTAACGGATATTAAAAGTGCACTAGAAAATTTAAAATGGAATTTCTTATAGTTTAGGGGTTTGGTGCTAGATTGATTAATGTATTATAAACACGCGTAACACGCGTGCCATGGGGGTGATTTCTGGCGTTTCATAAGTCTAGTGGTTTACGATATTGCATTTAAACTTGCAATTTTATTAATAATTTATATCATTTTAGGTTATTTAATCTCGGTTAATTATATGGAATAAGTTTTATTCATATAATATAAATAAAATTACATAACCCAAATATGAATTCATAATATATTTTAAATTAAAAGTTTGGAGAAAGCAGTAGAAAAGTTTTATTATTTGTGAAACGTGTCTACTAGCGCCATCTGTTAGTAATATGAAGTACTCTTTTCGTCTTGGATAGAGTCAGACCTATGTACAAGAAAGAGATAGAAGTATGACGCCTGGTTTCGTTCATTTCAATGTTAGTATTGTTAAACCGCTCAGCGACATGTGCACGTTTCAAGACCGTTGTTATTATAATGTCGCCGTATGGTGATCGATGTTTTAATCCATTTCGGTTGGTACTTCATCGAAAATTTAAAAATTTAAGGAAAATATCTAATTCTTTAGCTCAAAAGTGGGGATTTTCACGAGATCCTTATGTATGCGCTTCCTGTAGGAAACGACTTTTAAATGAATCTCCTCCGGTAGCTAATGAAGACAATGCGCAATGCAGTCAAACATCTAGTGAACCTTCGCAAAACATTCAAGATGAAACATTTATTCCCGAAGATAAGGTTAAGCATATTTCCACACAAACCGACATATCCATAGAAAACGAAGAGATTTTGAAGCAACTAAAAGAGAAATTTAATCATCCTTCTACTTCTACTTCTATTAAGACTATGATATTAACAATAGCACCCACGTCATGGAGTGAAAATAAACTTGCAGAAGAATTTGGAACGTCCAGGCGAAAAGCTAGAAAAGCAAAACAACTTGTCAATCAGTTCGGTATCTTGTGCTCTCCAAACCCACGCGGTGGCCGTAAACTACCAGTTGATAATGCCTTGTAAAAAAGATTTCATATCTCTTAAATTAGATGACGGAAAAAGAACACACATACAAAAACAGCTCCTGCTCTGTAACATTGACGAACTTTATCAGAAGTTTAAAGATGAATATCCGAACATCAAAGTAGGCTTAACAAAGTTTTTTACACTAAGATCCAAACAATGTATCCTGGCAGGCGACTCCGGAACACATATGGTGTGTGTTTGTACTTACCATCAAAATGTAAAGTTGATGTTGAATGGAGGAGACATTGCCAATCTTACAGCTGGAAGCTGCTATGCAACTTTCATCTCATAAGGATTGCCTTCGCAACAGGTTGTGTCCAATTCCAACACTGTTGCGTCATTTAATGCCTACTAAATTACCGCCAAATGGACGCTGTAATTTTTGTCCGTGCTTAAGTGCAACTCGAGAGCATCTAAAAATTATATATGATAACAATCAAGTTACAGACGTGCAGTATGAAAAATGGGACGGCACAGAGCGCTATACCGATATCTACCCAACTTTTATCTTATGATAGCTTTGTAGATGAGTTATACGACGCTTTGGACCTTTTGAAACCTCACGCTTACATTACAGAGGAACAGGATGTTTTTTTTAAAGCTCTTAAGGAGAGTATCGTTGAAGGTCAGATTCTCGTACAATGTGATTTCGCAGAAAATTATAGTTTTATTGTCCAAGATGCTGCTCAATCTTTTCATTGGAATAACGAACAGGCAACGCTTTTAACGTCAGTCTATTACTACAGAGACGGCAAAGCAAGTAAAGCACAGCAGCATTGTTATGATTTCTGACGACATAAAACATGACACCGCCACCTTCTATGCTTTCCAAAAGGTTCTACACAATCATCTTTTAGAAAAATCAATAGTTACATCAAAAATGATATACATAACCGACGGGGCTTCTCAACATTTTAAAAACAAATTTAACTTTGAATTTCTTTGAATCTCTTTCATTACAAAAAAGATTTTAATGCAGATGCAGAGTTATATTTTCATGATACATCTCACGGAAAAGGGCCGTGCGATGGTCTAGAGGGGAATCTGAAACGTTTTGGCTGCACGTGCAAGTTTACAGTTACCTCCAAGTAAAGCAATTGTAACACCAATACGATTATATGAATGTGCAAAATCCTTTTTAAAACAAACAGCTATCTATTTCTGTTTTAAAGATGATATACAACGCCAGAGAGTTTTTTTAGAACCCCGGTTTGCATCTATAATTACCACTCCAGGAACAAGAAAGTTTTACAGCTTTATTCCAACAAACCTGTAAAGCAGACCAGTTCTGCCATAGATTCCCATTGTATAACTGTAAAAATTACGAAATAAAGTAGTTTATGTGTTGTTAACATATTGTACTATTATGTTATAATTATTTTATCACAGTAATTTATACAAACCATGTCGTTCGACGCACACTAACCGATCTAAGCAAGCGCTACATATGACGCCTCTTGCGACGCGAGTGTATATTATTTGATATCACGCCTAAACTAATAGAGAACCCATTTTAAATTTTCTAGTGCACTTTTAATATCCGTTAACCTATCATTTAAAAAGAAATTAAATATAAAATTGGTCGAAGTGACTGTAATTCTGGTTTTAAAATTTCACTTCCAGTTTAGAACAGGAAAAAACTTTCAATTATTTTATTTTATATTCAAAAAGAACTATATATTTTAAATATATTTAGCTATGTAAAATATTTTATAATAAATTTGTTATAGACAAAAAACACTTTTAAAAAATTGTAATTATAATCACAACAATTCTTTAGAAACATTAACTTGGTAAATATACACTACACAAAAAAAATATTTTGTGTATCCATTCATACCTGCTGGAAGTACGAATGGTCGCTTTTCAGAACCTCACTTTTTCCCTGTCCGCTTCACGTGAAAGGCCTCTAAATTGTATTAATGTATAAATTACCAATTTACGGAAATTTATTTTGCCCTCAAAAAATGCTGTTACTACAAATAAATCATTGGGCATACACTTTTAATGTAATTATTTTAAATATGTAAGTAACGATAGTTCTATAGATAGCCTACCCAGTTTGCTTAGATTTTCAATTTTCTAATGTCAACAGAAAGAGTTCATTACGCCGAACAATTTGTTCTAAGGTGGTTTTTTATTACTTTTGCTGGCGTTCCAAATCAGAACTTTGGGTTTTTATGTGAAACAATATTTTTTTTTTTTAAATAATTTTTTCTCTTCTTAATATGTAACCGAGGAATAAGAAATAAAAAAAAAACATTTAAAATCGATTCGATCGACAGAGAAATTTTCAAAAATATATTTGTCTCGTGTAACTTGCATATATTGCCATAGGTTCGAGCTGCATCCCATCCCGCAGACCCGCTTCGTTCAATTCTCCTAAATTTGCATATAGTATAAAAGTATTTTTTAAACTTTATATCATAATACAGAATTTACCTGTTTATTAGAGGCCCGTTTGCGGTTTCGCCTGCAATTATTTATATTGATAAAGTTTTTTTATTTACGACTCAAACCGATTGAAATAACACATACACAAAAAAAAATCTAGGGAGATTATCACAATGCAATTGAAAATTGCATTTAAATTGATTTAGTCGTATGTGAGATTAGCGCGAACAAATACACAGATACACAAAGAAACGGGCAAACACATAAACAGGCTAAAAGTATAAAAATGATTTTAGTTTTACTTTCTAGAAAGCGCAGGTTCAAATCCCTCTTCGTTCGAAAATTGTTATACGCTTTTTAAATTTAAGTTTAGTATTAAATATTTAAATTGAAAATATTAAACATTTCATTTCCTCGAGTGGAGATCAAACCCACAACCCGTCTTTTGTAGTCACACGCTTGTGCTGCTGCGCCATGACATGCTTCCATGATATAATACGATCAGTTATTATATGTATACATATTAATAAAAATTTTAATTTGTCGTAATTATTTCTACACTGACAATAAGCGTGCTCTGAATGATCGAAATAAATGTAGTGGAAAAGAATTCACGAAGAAACTTTTAGGGAAAACGTTAGAAGCTTAACGTTGAATTAAATTTAGATTGAATATTTCCTTATTTCGTTCCGTTTAAATACATCTGCGTCAAAATTGTTTTAGTGGAAGGTGAAAATAAAATGAATAAATAATACATTGTAGTAAAGTGGGGAACCGAAGTGGAACGGAGTGTCTCAACGCTACGTTCCCAAGTTCCCTCTGCCTACCATGCGTTGTGCGTGAACCTGAGTAGTAAAGGAATTATTTTGTATCATGTTACAAGTAAGTAATGATTGATTGAAAAATTAAGTTTTAACAAATGTATTAATTAAATACATATTAATAGATTTTTTAATTACTGAGAGCATAGCCCCGAATAAGCTGAACGAGGTTAATTTGTTGTTTTTAAAGCAATTTTGTGAGCAAAGTCCTGACCTATAAAAGGTAATACAAACAGGCGTTATAATCGATTTAATGAAAGGGGGATCGAGAGGCTCTCTAGGTTTGCATTACCAAATTTACGACTACACCGTACATTTAATTGGAAATTCGTGCCGTAATAAAAGTGACTTGATGACCAGAAGATGAAAATGAGAATGTTTTAAAATTTAACTAAATATCTATTTACATTGGCTGTCTCCCTTACCCACGACGTTTTGTTTCATTTTTTTTACGGATATGACACGGCAAACGAGCGTACGGATCACCTGATGGTAAGTGATCACCGTCGCCCACTGCCCTGTGACACACCAGAGGAGCTACAGGAGCGTTGCCGGTCCTGAAAATGAATGGGCATCGGGGCTCGGCATTACCTAATGCGAAACGCTGTTACGTGCAAGTTGCATTAATAGCAATGATAAAAACATCATGTCAGTTAAAAAATACAAGATAAGATAGTTCCTTATACGTTTATGTATAAATAAATCTTCACATTTAACTTTAAAAATAAAAAACTGACACTGTTAAGCTATTTAACATGGCTACCTTTGATTGCAATATTCTAGACAGGAGATAAATCACTAAAAGTCTTTCGCAATATAGATAGGTTGGGTATTTCCTCTAGTGGAGAGCATTTATAAAACAATGCTCGGGCCTCAGGACTTGACTGCACTGCAGCGTGCGCTCGTCGCGATTTATTAGCCTCACGCCGGGACAACAGACTGATCGCGTCGACTACCGTAATCCCCAATAAATAACAGACCTTTTTACGCCACTAAAATACCTATTTGTTACCACTTTTGCACTAAACATGATTAACGAATGAGACTCAACTTAAACTATATTGATTGCTGGTTTCAGACACTGCGTATTTACTAGTAAAATATCTAAACGGCTCCAAGTTATTTTAAAATACATATTTATTTATTTATTTATTTATATACTTTATTGCACACAATATTATAACAGTTCATATAACTTAAATTACTAAAATAATGTGTGCAATGGCGACCATATATGTATGATGTACATATACTATGTTTGATAAAATATATTCGTTTAAATAACCGTTTTAATTGAAAATAGATCCCGACGATGTCGGATTAAATATTAACTATATGTTGAGTATCAACAGTGACCAGTACCGAAGATAGATAATATTTTTAAAAATTGATTCCTAACTAATGCGTAAATAATATTTTTTATGCCAGTGTTATAATACCTGAAGTCCATTGAGTCCACGAATTATTTTGATTTTCTGGCTCTGGTTCCATAGCGTTGGGTTCCGCCACTCAACAAGCTATGTCCCACAAAGTTAGGAAGGCGGAGAGCGCAGTGTCCTAAAACTACGTTACGACTGCTTGCCAGCAGAATTAAGTGTGAAGGTAAATAAATAATAACTAAACTAAAATATTCTATCCCTAAACGTTTTGATTCATTTCACAATATTTATTTAAGGAAATCCCATAAATAATATGAAATAAGTGAGGACTTTAAATATTTCTATGTTACAAATATAAATAAGTAAAATTTATTTCCTGATAAGAATATAATAATAAACATACACTGACATTGTAAAATTAAAACACAGATTGATTGCAGTTTACAATATGCAAATTAAAAAATACACGGTTGGTTTATATAATGGAATTAAAACAGTTTCCGATAGCATCATGTATTCATAAATTTTACTATCGTATATTTTTGACCGCAAAATATTTTGAAATAAAATTATTTTGTATTCTATAATAAAAAATCAGTTGGGAAATTACATAGGTATAAAATAAGTCTCTAAATTGTATATCTCCACCACCTTATTAGTATTTATAACATATTAATTGCAAAATAATAAAAATGTATATTATTTTCGTAATTTATAATATTTATTAAATTATTAAACGTCAAATATCTAAACAATGTTCTAAGTAGTATTCCACTTGAACGTGCGCAAGTTGAACCAGAACAAAGAAAATAAAGTGTGGAGATAACAAGATAATCGTGTTCAGAGTAGTTTCCCATTGTAACAGGGGTGAGACAATTTAATCTTGTCAGTTCCATGGTCGATGTCGGCACGCTTTAATCGTGTAGTTTCTTTGCCATTTAGACCCGTCCAAGGCATTTTAAAACTTCATCCGTTCGTAATTAAATTATTTTATTCAATGACAAAGGTTAAATTGAGAACTTCTGCAGTCATAAAAATTTGAACGTTTGAGGTTTTTTAGACGGTGCGTTATGTAATATTAAAATATTATAATTAGTTTTTTTCAGCTTCACTCTGTATTCCAAACTTGAGAGAACATGAGAACCTAGTGTTAAGACACTCCGTTCCGTTTCCCACTTTCCACTCAGTTTGAAAATTGTTGAGTGGCGGAGCTCATTGTAAAAAAATAAGTCATAATCATCATCACTTCCATTTTAGAGCTGCGTACGTCAAAAGGAAATAAATATTTAATATAAATTGTATAACATGTCAAAAATTATAACGTCTATATATTTTGATTTTCGGCAAAGCCAATATTATGCATCCGATATATAAATATGCAAAAGGTTGAATAAACTGAAATTAATTTAATAAAATGTAAATTAAGGAATCGTACCATATGAAATCGAACAACCGTGTCTAATTTCTATATGGGTTATACCTATAGTTCATTTATTTTCATTCCGTTTCTGTAGTTTCAAATAGTGTTATGGGAAAGAACATCACATTTTGTAATTTAATATCACTATGAAATAAAATATCGTTGTATCCATACATAATTTTTCAAAAGTATTTTCTCTCTCTCTTTATATATATACACACATATATATATATATATATATATATATATATATATATATATATATATATATATATATATATATATATATATATATATATATATATATATATATATACAATGATAATTTAAGCATTTATTTAAGCGTAAGGCGGTGCGTGCCTTCAGTGTTCTATTTCTGCGACGTACTCAATGTAGTGGAAAAGAATTCTACAGGAAACTCTATTAAGTAAAGTACGGGGCGCTTAGCTGGGAATTAAATTTAGATTGAGTCTATCCATTAGTCTGCCAACCCGATGTAAGGTGCTTTAAAAGTCGAGTTTAGAATAAGACATTTTTAAAAAAAGTTCTTTAAGCGTTGGAGAAGTGAAGCTTAACACTGACTGCTTAAAACAAGTCAAACATTGTAGATACAAATCTTTGTCTATACGTATGTTGTCACGTCTTGCTAAATTTAATTATTGTAGGTCTACTACAAGAACATTGTTGTATTTTGTTATAGTATTCATGCGTTCATTTTGTATGTTAGTTTTATAATAATAGTTTGTAATGAAACCAGTTCTATTGAATTGTCATAAAGTTTTTATATTTCTTATTAACACAGACATAGGTTGTAACATGCGAATAACAATTTCGCCAAAACTTGATGACGACGATTGACTAGTTAGTGTTCAGAACGCTTCCAAGTACAGATTTCAAGACACGCGAAGAGCCCCGCTACGTTCAAATTTTTAAGTATTAAGGCGGCAGCGGCATAATTATACTTACAAAAATTACATATAGATATATTGGCTTAAAATAACTTCTTTACAATGCTTATTAAACAGCATGACCTATATAACAACAACATCTACAATATTCATGGATACTATAATCTTTATTTTTTACACAATGTCTGCCGTATATACATCATTACTTCCACTTAGAGCAATAACGTATAATTGATGATGATGACGTAAAGTTTCTGATGATGAGGTGCACATGTAAACGGGTTTGTAAATAAAGATAGTGACAACCCCTCAGTATGAAACTTACAACTCTTGATTTGCCAGGTGGAGTTGATATATATTATGAAAGATAGATATTTCTATATTAATTATTTGACAGTCGCCTGTAAAATATCTACTGTAAGCAGGTTGCCCGGATTTGAATTAATTTCTTCCAATCGTGAGAACAACAGATGGAATGCGCGTTGTTCCGTGTTTTAAAGAAAAATAATATGTATCTAATATAATTAAAGTCAAAATTTTATTTAGGTATATCTGCAATTCATTAATAAATTAAACTATAACATACATAGTAAAAGTGGGACAACTTTTCCCAGCAACTCTTGTGTATATATTGTAGTACGGTTTATCACCCCTTAAAATAGGTTTTATAAATAAAGTCAGATATATGTAGATTTTCCCAGCGGAATCTCAGACTATTAGGGGTTGCACATTAAATAAATTTGTATAAAAATAGTCAGCGAACTGGTTTCAAATTACAGCTAATGGAAAAGTAATAAATAATACTCACATAATTTACATTGAGTAAAAACGATCCCAGAAGCACATTTGTAATGAAGCGTTTGAATAAAACCATGATTTGTAAGCACAGGATCGAGTTCAACGCTATTACCGTTGAGTTTCATTTTAAATTTCACCCATTTCAATCTTCTGGTCGTCAAATCATTTTTATATTAGGGTACGGATATCCAATTAAATGTTACATAGTCGAAAATTTATTTATTTTATGATACTATATGTATTTAGTAAATAGTATAATAGTAACGTGACTTTTGATTATATGAGTATTTCTCATTATATTTCGAAATTTAAGTCCCGAGTCACCAGTGTCATTGAGTCTGACCAGATATGTATTTATTATCGATGTATCGTTGAAATTCTTATATGCTTGTTACAACTTATTTATGTTGGTAGCATCTCTAGGGAGATTTTTACAAATTTCCACCACCCTAAGATAAAAACGCATAAGAAGGAAAAATTAAGAAAATTTTAAATGTATTTCATTTAATATGAGATAATGCTATTTATTCAATATTTTTTTTTGTTTTTAAGCTTCACGCTGTAAAATGAATATGAACACGGTCTTTGCCTTGTTACCAGACCGAAACATAACCAGGAAGGATCAGGAAGAAATTAAAATATTACATATATGTATAAAAATTAAATATTTTATTTCTACTTAGGAAGGATACTTTGAAGAAAATGTTAGTTTGGCATTGTAAAAACGTATAAGAATTTCGATTTAGCTAGATGAGGTTGGGATGTTGGTCATTGTGCTTAGACAGTTTCCGGAAGTTCGTCGGTTCAAATACCTTTAACTTTTTACAGGTTTTTTTGAAAAATATTTATGTAGCATTTCTATCTATATCCATTTTTCCACCCACACTTCTGTCTTAGATTTAGTGTTATGTAAACGAGTATCAGGTACATATATTATTCAAAGACGAGCAATAATATCACTGGGATTATGTCACTGTTAAGAATAAGAAAAGTTCTATTCATATTTATAATAATGCAAACATTTATCTTATTTTGTTAGTCATTCTTTCATTTAATACTTTTTTAGGCATAGTTAGCATGAATTTTGTAATTAAGCTGTCGTGTATGCGCTGCGGCGCTGGGGCTCAAGCGTGCGTTTGCGTTTAGCGTTGTGGGTTTGAGCTCCATTCGAGGAAATGAAATATTCAAAGATGTGTGTGAAATATTTAAGGTGTATTATGGAATCAAAACAATGCATCATTTTTTCTGTTATATTTCAATTATAAATGACAGAATTTTAATGAACAAGCTTATCTGTTTTTGTGGAGACTAGTAGCGTATTTAAACTTTTGTAATTACTGATAGCTTAAAGAACTTCGTGTCTGAATTAAAAAGTTTTATATAATTACATTCATGCATGCATATTTAAACTTAAGTAGAGAATTAAAGCATAAAACACACGAATTCTGCCATTGCGCACAATGGTTTTTGTTCTGCATTTTGAATAGGATTTTAGCTTTACATAAAATCCTACCAATAAGAGTCTAGTAGCTCAACGCTATCTTTAACAAGTTTAAAATATTCAGGGAAACTGAACCAATGAGGAAATTTCAAAAGGAGAATTTCGTAGCATTTAAAACATACAGGTAGATATTTCGCGGACTTTCATTTATTCGTTGTACATTATTCATGAAGCTGGTGTCTCCGTAACGAGTCAGTTCGAGCGAAACCTACCGTCGATAATGAACTAAAGTTTTTATTCCGATACCAATTTCCTGCCCTTAATTTATCAGAGGTTTACGTCTGATGTCCACTGCTACAGTAGCAAGCCCGTGCTATAGTTGTATCACACACGTGATTAGTTTTATAAAGAGAAAGATATACATACACATCCAGCGAACGTATTGTACAGCTTTTTTTGGCAAAACACAAAAATAAGATAATATTAAAATATTATTTAAAGGGAACAGTTACAGTCTTCCATTATGAAATAACGAGTACTTTATTAAAATTAATACGTAAAAAGCGTTCACAGACAAAGTTCCTTTCAGTGTGCTCGCTCACAAAGGCAAGATTTTGCAAGCCACTAATTAATAAAACAATAGGTACATGAAAGACGCATCCTTACCAAGAAAATCTTGACGTTCACGAGTAGAATCTTAAGAAGCTTTGGTGCGTTTTAAATTAAAGATATTCATTAAAAGGGATTTCGCGTATAGCCTAATTAATCAGCTTTGCTTAATTCTGAGTTTACATAGATAACTCCAATCAAATAATCGGCTGCAATGTACGAATATTAATATTTTTTTAACATGCAACGTCAAGTTTTCGCCTTGAAAGGTTAATAAATCTTTTAAAATTCTTGCATATGCATGCAAAATAATTGCATAAATTTAAAATAGCTGAAAAAATAATATCAATAAGCAAAATTTACTATATTGTTCATCCATTTATAAGATGAAAATATGCGGAATATTATTGAATGTTACACAGTATCCGCCAGTTAATGTAATAATTAAACTGTACAGTGAAAGAGCAACTGTTAAGTTTCTTGCCGGCTCTTCTTAGAACTATCTTCCGAACCTGTGGTAGCTTTATGTTCATTCGACGGTTCGAAAGTACTTACAGTAGTCTATCTGAATATAGAGTATTTTGAATTTAATTTTTGTTTATTTAAGCGGTCTCAAAGATCGAACACTTTAATTGGATTTGTACGACACAGTATAAAGATATGAAAAATTACATTATCATAATTAATATATATCGTTTATGTAGAGACTACAAAATGTCTTTCTAAAAAAATTAAACAAATTTTATTTCTACACAGTAGGTATTTGTCGTACAAATATCTTATTTTCACTAAAAAATATATCTCATATACTTATAAATAAAGTAATAACGGAAAGGAGAAAAAAAACATTATAATAAAACCTTTATGACAGCTGACAGTAACATTGCTACAATTTTTTTATTAATTTAGCTCAATTTTTAGCTGACAGTGTAACATTGCTTCTAACATTATGTTATATATCTTAAGTAGAACATGAAATTAATTGAGATTAGTAAATAAAATACAGTAATTTGAGGGGAAGACGCTGCGGGCGGGTCGCTAATAAGTATGTCCCTGGAGAATAAAAACATTTTACTAAATGGAACTTCTCAACCTCGCCAAGCTGGAGAGATATAGATCGCTAAGTGTGATGGTAGCACCACACTTAGCGATCTACACTTATTCAGTATTTCAACTTTACATAAAAAAAAATGCAAAGTGTATTAAGTCAATTTTTGTTTTGCAGAAGCGAGCTATTTGCGCAATTTATAAATTAGGTCCTAACATTCTTTAAGGGAAAATTTTATAGAAAATAATATATTGACCGTTGAATATGAATACATTTTTGAAAATATTATGTATGTTAAAAAAAATATGAAATTAACACAATTGGTGATATACATAATATTGATACAAGAAATAAGTTGACACTAAGTACACCTGCATAACTCGATATACATCGAGTTCATAATTCTTTTATGGGACAGTGTGTACGCTTTTATAATGAGATCCCAGAAAAAAGCTGTGAAAAGACGTTCTTATGTTAAAGGTTATTATCAAATTAACGATTTTATAAATGATAACAAGCCTTGGGAATGAAATGCTCGCTCCAGGCTATTTCAAATGTATAATTGTGACTTATAATAATATGATGTAAACTTTTGATTAAAAAAAGGCTGAGTTTCTTGCGCCGGGATTTGTCAGGTCTGAGACAGCAAATTTGAGAACCAGTGGTAAATTGTTTGATTTTTAAAAAACAAAACTTGTAGCTTCTTAATTTGAATAAATCAGTAAGTCAAATAGTTGAATTTGACTTACTTACTTTATTTTTGAGCAAAATTAAAAATAGCATAGTTTCGTTACCATTTTACTATATTATGTTTGCTTTAATTAAGTTACCAAAGGTAATAGAAATTTAGTGAAATAATGGAATAACTATATATATTTACTCATTATTTTCATTCGTAACTGTTACGAATGAAAATAAATATCATTACAAGTTTAGTTTCCATAAATAAGCTGCAGCTACTTTGGACTGGCTAGCTCTGTATTATTAGAATAAAATTATTAATTAAAAGAACATATAAAATTTAGCTTCTATTCAAATAATAAGATGCACCAAAACGAAAACAAAAATTTAGTAAAATAGCAAAAGCTAAACATTTTCATAGAATTGTTATAATTATTTTAGTACAACTTGATATACTTTAAAAAAATATTAAAATTTTTAGTTTTCTTGTAATGCATATTTATTGCAACATGCTATGTTCAGGTCAATCTCTATTATTACGTGCTAGATTATTATTATTATCATTTTACACCAGAGTGCATGCCAAGATCAAACGACATTTTTTAGTGCAGAAGTCCCACCAACACAATACATCACTGCATAATTATTTTGGAGATGCAGAAGCAAATAAAAAATGAACCGCGTCCTTAATAGCGTGACGCAAAATATCGCAAAATGTCTTTGCGTCAGAGATTCCTGGGGTAATCTGCTTTGTAATCAAACCGAAAACGAATGTGAAGGATCTTCTAAACACTTAACATCCGTGTGCTTTCAACAATTGCTTTCAACGTATGATAACAGAAAAGCGGTGCGTCCTGGCAATATTTTGATCGAAACGTGGAAATCGTTATGCTTTCTTGGTGCGCCCTTACGTATTAATCTTTTTGACTATATGTGGAACACTAGAAAGATGCATATTTAGTTAATTAATCAAAGGCGGCATAGTTTCATTACCCCTCTTTATAACTGAAGGGAGAGTATTCCATAATGTAGTAGTATTGTTGTAATAATGGGCACTAAGCAATAAGTATTACCATCAAGCTTCGGGTGCATGATTGACATCAGACTACCAAAAATATATTATCTCTGTCTTATAATATTTATTTCAACTACATCATTTTCGCGGTTTGAAGACTAATAGAGTCATAGAGGGAAAAAAGGAGTTCTGCCTGTGTCATTTTTTTAGATATGCAAGTCTTTGATTGTTGTTCGTCGTCATTATATCTGATGGGCATTGCGATACAAAGAGATCCCTGAAACCTCTTAAGATTAAGATTATCATATGTATCTACCACGACTCCGCCTCCATGGTTAGTACTACAAGTACTACTGTTGGTCAAGCTCTGACAGCCTCCGTAGCTACATGATGACAAATGCTGATGACATAGCAGTTACTGCCCAATATATGGCTAACCAATACATGGCACGCAGTACACAGTAATATTTATGTGCGTACTAAACCAGCCGTTAAGTCGGAAGAATTCAGATTGTTAGGATTCTTTATGCGAGAGTCTGGAGGCATTGCCGTTTTCCATGGCCGGATCATCACTATCTGGGCCAAATGACTGGAGGTTACTAATACGGTCTACAATTGTATAACACCGCCAACCAATATTACGAAGATAATATACAAAACATAATCTGACTTGTTCTTTTATACGGCAAAAAATGCTGGACAGCTCCATGTCGGCAAATGCAATAGTCAAAAGTCATGGAATGAAGCTGGTGTGGGGAATGTGTGATGTGATGTAGTGTGGTCAGACCGAATACGTCATACGTTTATTTTAAGTAGTATTAGAGGGCTTGCTTTTGGTGACCGACCAATACCTAATTAATAATAGAAACTTTTGCTTAAAATATTTTAACATCATTATTGCAAAATCAAAAACTAATTTTAATAATTAATACAGTGACGCCAAGATAATCTTGAGAATGCATATTTAGTTAATTAATACAAGTACATAGTACCCGCCAAAATAATTCATTATTCACAAATCTTGCTTTCATCGTAAAAGCTGTAAAGATGATAAATATCAAACGCGTTTGTGATTGACATCGCAAGCAAACGCAGGGATGGCAAATATGTAGTTTTAACAGTTAAATGTTAGTACCCGGGTAAAGTTTTTTTTCTTAAAAAACAGACACATATATATAAAACAGACACAGACACAGATACAGATACACACACATATATATATATATATATATATATATATATATATATATATATATATATATATATATATATATATATATATATATATATATATATATATATATAAAAATAAAGATGAACAAAACATAACTGTTGGAATATATTTTATTATAAATAATTAGTTACATTATAGCTAAACTTAAGTTGTAAACCAGCGACAACCCTGTCGTTGTAAAATTTTTAAAAGCTATCATGGCGAGATAGCTTAGCGTAATCACTTCCGTTATTCATGGCACTGAGATACAGCCGGTGCTATCACAACAGATGTATAAACATGGCACAATTTTACTTTTGAATAATAAATATCACATAAAACGTACATCATTTTTATTTACTTTCTGTTACAAAATAAATTTCAATTTAGTGTATCACGTTTGATACTCTTGCAATTTTTACAACTACATCCGACCATTATATTTTATTAAAAGGATAATATTCAGTTAAAAGCTAAAGTATGTAAAAATAGAGTGACGCTAGTTTACCTAAAAATAAAAATAAGTTAGATATAAGTTGGACAAATTTAAATAACGTTATTTAAACTATTATTATAAATTCATTAATACCGTACATAGCACGGTTGGAAGGGCAGCAAGCTCGATTTAGTTCAATTTGCGCGCGTCGCGTGGCGATACGATGCGACTTGAAAATTTAATGATACGAGTCCCCTGGCATTCAATGCCTATGCTGGGAACTCGCACACGAAGGCGTCATTTTATAGGAGCTACTTACACACATGGTTATTCGAGGACGTTTTAAAGGGTACAAACCGCCTTACTAATATTTAATGTGAGCGAAAATCTCAAGCGTCTTTGTAGTGGACTAACATTTACAAATGTAAAGGTTTAGTTGTGTAAATATTAGCTGATGTACAATAAAAACTATGAAACTAAATAAATATGTTATTTATTTAACATTGTTATGATAAAAACAGAATAATTTCAGGGGTTGAATATAATATAATATTACTTTTTATTTTAAAACTAAATCTTTATATGCCTTGAATGTATAGTCGTAAAAGTAATCAACTGCACTACATTTTTATTAAAAAATATTGGACAATATGGACCATTTACATAACATATGGACTATCCAGTAGATAATATCTTAGTTAGACCAATGGAAATATAAATATATGAATACTTTTTTCTGTAAATTTATCTATGAAAAATATTATAGCTTATTCTCCTTATCTGTATTTTCTATAATAAATCAACCTAACACCTTATAATAATCTGATATTACAATAGATCTAGTAGGTTTTTATAGAAAAACGTATACGTAACGTAACGTACTTACCTAACTTAATTAATTTTCTTTTATCAAAAAAAAAAAATACTTATAATTTGCGCGATTCTTTTTTCTTCCCTCTTCATCTTAACATAATAACATAAGATTATATTTAAAATAATGGGGGTTATATTAGATTCTAAAACTGAGAGATTTGGTGATTCCATATGGGTTGAACGCAGTAGCAGATTAATTAGATTTACTGGACTGCTCTATTTAAAATTAAGGTGTAGGTTGCGGATTTGATTTACATACGCTTTACCAAAGGAAATTTACATTATATAGATAATTTATTTTGTTGTATATATATATATTAAAAAATGACTACTCTCATAAATTCGGATTGTTAATATTTTATTAAAAAAACAACTTTCTTAAATTTAGTTTATTATTTTATTTAATAGAATGCAATACGTTGTACAGAAGATATTGTGTGTATCCTATGTCAGAGCATGTATAGTAGAAAACCAATGAACAGTTTTGTTAGAAACGTATGCACGCTTTTGTAAGGTACAACGAACGTGGTCGAGCCTCACTAACAGTATTTCACCAGTGACCAGTGCGAAATAGCATGCCACACTGTAACATGTTTTACTAGAAAGAGAACTATTTCTATTTGATTTTATACGAAAAACTGCTGACAATCATTGAAAGGTTTTCTGCTCACAAAAATAACGCTGGTGTAAAAGTTTTACTTGTTTCATATCGAAGCCGTTTCCGATGTATTGGAAGTTGTTAGATTTATGCAAAAATAAATTCCCCAATGTGGCTTCAAACTGTACAAATATTTTAAAGTGTATTTAACAAAAAAAATAATTATGGTTATGTATGCTTGTTAATATCGTAATCCTATTATTATATAAATAAATTATATTAATTTATCTTTTCATTCTCTTAAGTATCTCACATATTTTCTTTCTTCTAAAACTAAAGTTATGCTAGCGTATCTAATCTCTTCTAATTTTCTAATGCGTAGTACCAAGTCTTCTCTATACCATCAACGTCTGCTATTTGGACAACCAAAGAGCTACTTAACAAGATAAATGCCATACATACACTTTGCCTAAAAGCAACGCTAAATGTCTGCAGAAATCCTTTTCTGTATATGTCACATCTATGGAAGCAACTGCCTAAATCTATATTATTTCAAACCCCAATTAAGAATAAATAATGTCTACAGTTACTTTATACTATATATTCAGTATGCATGGTAGCATTCACGTACTCTCACTTCTACTATTTTATAAACATAAACTTTGTGAAGTAAATATTTCATTTTTTCTTTTATTTATTCTAGTACAATATATCTGCATGGATTTCAGGATAAAAAGTACCTTATATGTTTCTTGGTAACCTCCGCTATCTTCTCCATAATCAGTTTAACTGTTCCGTACATCTGTTCTGGACAAAAAATGTTAAAGATTGCTTGTTTGTTCTTTTTTGGTACACACCTTCACGTATTTGGCAAAACTACACATTTTATAGGCATAGTAAAAAATAAATTCCTGTAGATCCTTTTGAACGGACTTGCCGTCAATCGCAGTGCCATCAATTAGTTAATAGTAGAACAGAGCTATTCGCATGTCATTAATATATGTATAATTCATTGTAATTAATATATAAATCATATTAAGCATTGAATCTATACTTTACGCATGCAGATGTGGTTAATTGCAAACAGACGTTTACGTATTCATAGGAGTTCCTCGACCGCGCAGTGTTAACTTAATTCTCAAACGGAGGATGCTTTAATCAATTTGCGGCTTTGAATTGTCTTCACTTTTATAACTCGTTCATTCATTTCACAATGGCTTTACCATTTTATTAAGTACATATTGCTATTAAGGCTACAATAAGCTATTTATTTTCGTACTAGTGGCGTCTACGCGGCTTCGGCTTCCACAAAGCGATCGTTTTGTACCTATTTTAAATAATACTGTATTAAGTAGTCCTTAGACACTGAAATTAATGTTTTAGTATCATCAAATTCCAGAAACAGATCGGCCATTGCGTTGTGTCATATGAGAGTGGGCGGCGTTGTACTTAATATTTACAAAGGATACCACCGGACATACGACGGACAGATGCACAGATATTATAGTATAGGTAGATTATGTCACTCTTTATTGCTGACATTATGGTTCTTATTAAATCGTTTATTTTAGTCAAATGGTTAGGCAATTAAAAGTAAATACTACCATAAATATGTAACTTTATTTGCCTAAACTAAGCTATCAGTTTTCAAAATTTACCAATAATCAGAAGTAGATAGTGTGTGTTTAGCTTTTGCAAATGTGTATGTAGTCCGCCTTTGTCTCGACGGCGCTCACTTCACTGGCTAATTGCTCCTCTTTCATAGTGCAGCGAACAAGAAAATGTTGTTAAGAATTCTCTATATTGTTCTTTAATTGAAGTTGTTCTTACTCGGCGGTAGCGCTACGCGGTTAGCAAAATACTCAATAATTATTGCAATAATTAAAAATCCGCCTACGTCTCGTGCCTTCTAATTATAACTTAGAAAATAATACAATGTAAATATTTATGCTTGTACAGTGTTGGACAATTTGAGCCATCTACTATCAATTAATACTGCAGGCTTGTCTTATACTTTAACCTATCTCATCGTGTTGTATTAAAATAATTTAAACTATATCAAACTTGAATTATATGTACCGTATTCAACAGTATTTACCTTAACTATAATGATAATAAATCTATAACCGATCATGGTCTATTCAAAGATATAAAAAAACGTTGGGACGTTTATTAATGTAGTTGGTTTACAATTTCAATATTATTATTATTTGTTTCTCTAAAGTCACCTACAAAATTTTTATTCATTTAGCTGAAATTTTAATTTTCAATATATTGATATTGTTTTAAAAGTAATGCTTTTAGAATAAGAAAAAAGCGGGCAAAGCCGCAGGCGGGTCGCTAGAATACAATACGTACGTGTCTGTTTCAATCTATATGTATGTAGTTATGTCAAACACTTTTAACCTCCGACGTAAAAAAATGTATAACTTTGACCTGAGTATCTGTCGGTGACACCGTAGCTTCTAAATCCAAGAACAGATGTGAGTGTAGTCTTTTTTAACGGAAAACCTTTATCATCGCAGTGGTTCTATTCTGTATAAAAATCGGAAGAGCAGTTTAAAACAGTTTTTTCCAAGGCTTGGTAGCGATTTATTTGGGACGGACTATCTACCATAAAGCTTTCTACACAGGTAATCACGAGTACATAGTCTACAGTGACGATCGTAATTTAATTCAATTTATGAACAATATAAATCATGACATCATTTAAACAATAAGGCCATAAAGATAACAGGGGTGATGAAAGGTGCGCCGCATTAATCTCGCGGCAACGCGTTTGTTCGTCTGACAGTGTTCATTAGGGCACAAAGCTTGGTCTATCAGTTAGTTTCCGTAGCGCGATGCTTTAACAAATTGGAGTTGTAATGTCGGACGGACAATGCTAAGGGAACTAGCACTAACCTTCAAACTCCGTTTACATTGTTACGATAAATCTAGCGATAATGTTATTTTTTATTGCTTTTCTTTTTTTTTTTTTCATGCTTCACGCTGTATCCCCGCACTAGGCAGGGTAGGCAGAGGGAACGAAAGTGAAACCTAGTGTTATGACACTCCGTTCCACTTCCGTTCCCCACTTTCCGCCGAATTTGAGGCATTGCGTGTTAAGTGGCGGAACTCAACGCCGCGCTTTGCCTTATTACCAGAGCGAAGAAATGAAACATTAAATATTTAAATTGAAAATATTAAATATTTCATTTCCTCGACTGGGGATCGAACCCAGAACCTGTCGGTTACAGTCACACTTTTGTGCCGCTGCGCCACGACAGGCCTTATTGCTTTTCCTTACGTTTAATGCTTTTCTTTGTTCACTTTCCATCAGAACTGGAATTTTGTACGTTAAATAGAACGGCGAAAGCCTACGCCATGCTAATAATTCAATTAAATTGGAGAGGAGTAAAATTTAAAAATTTTTTTACACAATTACAACATTAGTAGAGCAATTTTTAAATAAAATTAAACCATCCCAGGCATTTAATACTGGTTTTTAATAGTGGTTTCGACCACTAGACGGCAACGCACCTGAAGCTCCTCTGGTGCTACCCGGGGCCGTAGGCGGCGGTGATCACTTATCATCAGGTGACCCGTACGCTCGTTTGCCGTGTATACATAAAAAAATCTAATATCACTAGTATTATTAAAATATATAACATTTAAAAATATATTTTATAAATAAAAAACTAAATCGTGTAAGTTTTGTGTAAACTAATGGCAAGCGCAACATTTTCACATAAAGAAAGTATATTAAAGAGAAGATCCATTGGCATATTCTTTTAACTCGCTTCACTGTACCATTTCCATAATTTCACTGAAAGAAGTGACTACTTAGGGTTTATAACAAGATAGATAAAAATATCAAAGTGTTTGTTACACTCTGACGAAAATCTGAATTGTGACTGCTAATTTCAACTATAAAAAAAAAAGGTTTATAAATTAAAAAATCTTTAGAAATAAATGTATTGACATTTTTGGAACCGAGTGTACAGTGTAATAGCACATTCCGTTCCGCTCCTCACTTCTCACCCAATTTGAGGCAATGTGTATTGAACGGTAGAAATCAATGCCAAGTTTTTCTTTGTTAGTTGAGTTTTACTCAGCGTTGAGTTCCACCACTCAACACGCAATGCCTCAAATTCGGTAAAAAGTGGGGAACGGAAGTGGAACGGAGTGTCTTAACATTAGGATCCCAAGTTCCCTCTGTCTACCCCACTTTCCGCCGAATTTTGAGGCATTGCGTGTAGAGTGGCGGAACTCAACGCCGCGCTTTGCCTTATTACCAGAGCGAAGAAATGAAACATTAAATATTTAAATTAAAAATATCAAATATTTCATTTTCTCGACTGGGGATGGAACCCAGAACCTGTCGGTTACAGTCACACGCTTGTGCCGCTGCGCCACGACAGGCCTCTTTTTAAATTCTTAATTGCTTAATAACTAAATTTATATAAAAAGTTAGAAAATAGTTTTATGCAAAATGGAATTGAAATTTATTAGAAATTACTATAAAATTAACAATGAAAAAATACGTTTTTTTGTACATACCTCATTTTAATAATAAGATAATATTATAGAAAACAAAATGCTTCTTAGAAATCAAGTAATATCATTCAATAATTCTATTGAAATAAATTATGTTTTACCAAATGGGCCTATCAATTTGATGGACATTAATCTTTAAGCGCATTCCCCTAGGAGGTTAACTTACAAAATTGGCAGATTTTTCACAGAATTTTTATATGTTGTCGTAGATTATGCTTATTATTAAAATACCATCAGATTGTAATAGATTAAATTCTTGCCTGAAGTTAATTATAGAAATTGTTTAATACAAGAAATGCTGATAATATTGGGAAAATAATAAGAAGTTCATTTTTGTGAAAGCATTTATTTCTTTAATTCTATTTATAGTCATGAAGCTTTCCTGTTGATTAACATTTTGACGATTTTGATCTGTAACATAAAAAATACATAAATATATTTTATATAAAATTTTGTGATTAAAATTTTCACGTACACATATTTAAAATAAAATACTTTAAAAATTAACAATATTTTATTACCTACCTTTATTTAGACATATCATTTTCTTCACAAAAAATACAGTACTGTTTGACCAGTTTGACTGCAAGTTTTGTTACGTTATAGACTCGAATTCTACTAAGGATAGTATGTTTCAGTTACTCTAACAGACAAATATCTATCATTTAAAATCCTCTTTAACTAATTATATTTTCAATGATCTTTTCCAAATGATGATCATATGACGTTATCATCGAGTTTCTTCGATGTTTGTCATATTATTTTATTTTTAAATCTTTTTAACCCAACTTAAACGGTTATATGTATTCTATTTCATTAGACATTGCAATATTTTTGTGAAAGCTTTTACTAAGAGTATAATATAAAGGAAAAAAGCTAAGACAAGTAAAGCTTAAACATTAAAATTGAAAACTGTATAGAATATATATAAACATTTCCAACGTATCTAATGCTATTATTAAAGCTAACAAAAGTCATGCATAAAAACTGGATACTAAAAAGCATACCTACAAAATGCATGCTTAGAAAAAAATATATATATACCTAAGCCTCATAGACTCCACTAAATAGAATATCTCTTCCTCTATATAAGAAAAATGAAAATGGGTGGTCTGCTACAAAGGTCGGGATGGGAATTTCGTAAAGTACACCTGAAGTGTAACTAATGCCAAACGCTGAAATATCAATTATATTTATATCACCTACTGATTTCACACACAAAAATATATTGGTAGAGTTCAAAGTATTTAAATATTGACGATTTTTTCTAACTTAAACCATTAACTAAATAAATATATAAATCCTCTAATTACAAGGGCAAAGCAGCTTTTTCATGAATTCTTACGCATACACATATATAAGTATGTCCTTTTGCCTTTATGTTATGGTATAAACAATTAAAGTCATAAAATAAAATGTTGGATTAAATTTATTGCATTATATAATTTAATTGCTTTATATTCCTTGGAAAACTCCGCTGAATATTGTACGTGATACCATTTTGACAGAAAAATAAAATGGTCTATTGGCTCTAAACTCTGGAATAGGAACATTCAGCGGTGCAGCACTGCCAACGCCAAAGAATACTGAAAAAGTCATATTTTAAAAAAAATGTGGATAAAACATATATGTGATTTTTATATAAAATTTAGTTTATTTTGTTTTTTTTTACGAAAAACAGAACTTTTAATATAATCAAATTCAAAATTTAAATATTTTTATTCAAAATAAGAAGTAACAAGCTTCGTTTTTTGGACGTCAAATAATTTCCACCAGTTCAATAAAGTTACTGCCTCAGACCTGAGAAGAACCGGCGAAAGAAACTCAGCATGACATTTTTTTTAACCAAAGCTTTACATCATATAATTATAATCAGAAAGAAACATTTAAAATATGTTAATACACGTACGTACAAAGCTTACATAAATATTCCTTAGTTATATTCATTATCCTTGGTTACAACTGCGCTGTTTTATCGATAACGACACTGCTTTCCACATTTAGGCATTAAAATTTGTAAGATGTTAGACAACAGTTACCCCTATTACGTAGTTATGTTTATCAAGTACTAATAACAATTAACTAATCCCAAATAGTCGTTTGAAAATATGATGGTGTAAGGAAATATGTTGTTTATTTAAATTTCAGTCAATAAATTTGTGAAAGATTAAAAATAATTAAGATCAAATAAAAACAATAAATCAGATCAAAAATAATGTCTGTTTGTTCGAAGTATGTTTATTACCTTTTGTTATTTCGTACAAACGCTATTAAAAAGCAAAGTAATAAATTAAATATTATACTATAACACTACTCTCCATGCATCACTCCGTTAAACAAAGGTTGGGATGTAGCTTTGATCACAAAATAAAATGGTCTATCTGCCATAAACACTGGAACTGGATATTTCTCTATCGGGAGACTTAATGTCTCAACTTGAATAACTGAAATAAAATTAGTAAGTAGGTGTTAAAGAATAGTTTAGTTACAACAAAAAAAAATACATAATAATTTAATAAGCAATACATACCTTCTTAGCACACAAACAACTCCAACAATAAATTAATAAATATATATATAATAATATAAAATATAATAACATGATAATTAAATCAGCATCACGCTGTATCCCGCATGAAGCAGGGTAGGCAGAGGGAACCTGGGAACCTAGTATTAAGACTCCGTTCTACTTCTATTGCCCACTTTCCGCCGAATTTGAGGCATTGCGTGTTGAGTGGCGGAACTCAATGCCGCGCTTTGCCTTATTACCAGAGCTAAGAAACGAAACATTAAATATTTAAATTGAAAATATTAAATATTTCATTTCCTCGACTGGGGATCGAACCCAGAACCTGTCGGTTACAACCACACGCTTGTGCCGCAGCGCCACGACAGGCCTTTAACTAACATGTTAGGTAAAGGAAATATTATTATACTTGGCCAAAGGTGTCTTGCTCAGTACAATAATTTTGCAGAATAATAGTTAAATAAATAAAAGTACCTACTATATTCATATAAATAAGCATAATACATAAGTACGTACATCATAAATAATGCAAAAGTAATGTAAGGTTTATAAGAACAAACAAAAAGTAGAGATAGTATATGTTAATAATGATGAAGTCTTCTGACGGTTATATGTATGTACATATATTATTTAATTGATGTTTGGGTATTGTTATATGTTAAATTATATTAAAAAAATCTCATGGGGGCAAACGTAATATTACATCATAATGAAACGAAATAAGGGCTAAAATAATGATTTTGAATTATTTGTCTGTTTGTCTGTGCCTTAGTATGTGCTAATCTTCAAAGCGACTCTTCAGATTTTATAGCAGGTTTCACTATAATAAATTTGGCCACCTTCCCTTAACATTTATTTTATTTAAATCTGTCGATAAATAAAAAGTTACGTGAATTTAAAATATTAAGTTCGATAAAATTGCTACAATTTTTTTATTTATTTAGCTCCTATTTGAGTTTTCAATTTTTGTATAGATATTGTATTAAAAGTGATAATGTCAAGTATCAGTAAGAAGAAAGTAGTTGAAATTAGTAAATAAAATAGTGTAATTCAGGCTGGCGAACACGCGGGTGGGTCCATTGTTTGGAATATTTAAACACAATATATGTCTATTAGAAACATATATTTAAAATTTTTATCACTAATTCTAATGTAACGTTCAAAGTTTCACATTACTTTCCATGCATAACTCCGTTAAACAATGATTCGGACTTGGCTTTGACAACGAAGTAAAATGGCCTATCTGCGTTAAACACTGGAGCGGGGATATTTTCAATGATGAGACTGGTTGCCACAATTTGGAATGCTGAAATAAAATTAGTAATTTCCGTTTTTATTACACAACAGTTTAGTCACTTTACCTAATGAAAAACATGTAATGCAAGAAAACCCTTGCTTTTTATGCGTGTTTGGCTGTATATTAGTTATTTTTGAATAATATATTTTTTGTACCCACTGGTTAATCGATCTTTGAGATATTGATGATATTTCATTGCACCGCTTTATATAAAATGATATTTTAATGTTTTAATAAGTGATTTTCTAATTTTTAACAAAGAACAATGAAATACAATAATTAATAGTAATGAACAAAACCATTTAATGACTTATTTATACGTAAGTTAAACCGTAATTAGTAGATATTAACTCGTCGGATAGTTTTAGTCATTTTATTCCGATAAAATAAAATCAGTTAAAAAGCAATTAAGATTCAAGTGCATTTGTAATTAATATTTTTGTTACATATCATTTTATGGGTGAATATATTTAGCTGTTTTAAATACTATTTAATATTATTAGAATATATCAAAAATAATCTACGTACCTAAATATGCAATACGATAATGAATATATGTAATGTTGGACTTAAGATATTTATATATTTATTGACTATAGATATATTTATTGTATTTGATAAAAATAATATAAAAGAAATAAACCGCTTAAATAGAATTTTATATTTCACAGCGCTTCCGAACAAATGAAAATATATTTTTATAAATGAAATAAAATTTGTGTTGCCATTTAAATTGACGACGAATTGGAGTAAATTAAACTTTTCTACTGTCGAATACTGAAATGAAATTATATATTTATTACTAATTCTTATTTGAAAGTAATAATAATGGATAAAAAAATATTATGTAGTACCTAAGAATAGTATACTCCATTGAATAAAATATTACTTTTTCTTATTACGTAAAATAGAAAAGGATGATTAGCATCAAAAACAACGTTCTCCAATGAGCCAAAAAGATACGCTAATTCGAATCCTGCAATGATAAAATAACGTATACATAAGCTAGACAAAAACTTATAGTGCCTTATATAAATAAAAACACTAGATTATGATCACATTTGGTTATCTGCTGTTTATCCAGAAATAGTAATAACATTAAATATGCACAAAGATACATGTGTACGCAAGTGATAAACCTTTTTTAAAAATGATGATGGTAGTTAAGTGTTTATGACCAATTATTGATAATAGGATAAATATATGTTGAGAAATAAACTTCTCCACAACTTATTTTATAATCGTCATATTTAAATATTTTGAAAACTAGTAATTTGAATATATTCTTAACATTATTTCAATTGTTATCCAAATAGTACTTATGTATTATATACTGTTCGTTTCTAAAGAGAGTACTTATGTACTATCTTTAGGAACGTATAAATATTTGACCCCTGCGTCTTGGAAGGTTTCCAAGAGGTGTGGGTATATCTCGCCAACTTCACATGCTTATGTTTTTAAGTAATTTTGAGTTATAAACATTTTATATAAATACATAAAACTTGATTAATGACAACAAAAAGTTTAGACAAATGACAAGATTAGGGATATTAAAAATAGCTCAATAATAATATACACTTACCGTTCGCTGCAGCAGCTTCAGTTCCTTCTTCATTGACCTCGATGAAAGCCTTCTGTATAGCTGAATCTATGTATAAATCATTTTCGCCCTCCAAAAGATTATCTAATCTAGCACTTCCTGGAGTGAACAGTTTATTGATTCCCAACTGTAATGTAAAGAAGAAGAATATCATTTATAATGTATATTTGTTTCTTTATGTTTTAAGATGATAATTTTTTGTGTCATGTAAAGACTATTTTAGGACTGTACCTTTTGCAGAACATCTTTAAGATCAGTTGTAGTTTCAATTTTGAATTTTGGAAGGAAGACATCGACTTCTATATTAGACATAGTACTTAATGCTTTATCTAACGCCAAAGGATCTTTTAATTTTTCTTCTAATGCACGCAAACCATCAATTTCACGTGGTAAGACAACGACAAGTGATAATTGGTCTCCTTTGTAAGGAATTTCTAGTATCTGAAATTTTAAAATAGTTTTTGAAATTTTAAGCTAAGCATATTTATTTGTACTAGTAACTTATTTACATTTCTTAAAGTCTTGTTCATACCTGAGCATTAAGATCACTACTTTCTACGTAGTTATAGTGTCCTTTTCTATTCATCATTTGAACTTTGTTTTTATTATCTTTGCTAACATGGAAATCTCTTTCTCGTGTAGCGTATTTGGAGAATTGATCTTTCCAATTACCCTAAAAAAAATTAAGGACATCAGAACACTGAAAATCAAGATGACATCCAAAGTTTAAGCCATGTTATTCTCATTCAAAATTCTTTACCTTAAAATAAATTGCATTTGCTAAAATAGCTCTAGTGGCGCCTGTAATGCTACTAGGACTGACCAAGTCCTTGATTTTGTTATTTGTTTGCGCTTCCACCTATAAGCAAATTAACTAGATAATATTATTTCAAATAAGTATCATAAAGCAGAGGAACATATATTAAGATCAATAATGATTACTATTTCGAATAGTATTATTTTTCTTACCCATTGATTAATTTCGCTTGCAGCTGCTTTATTATTTTGAAAGTCAATATTTTGAACTTCAGATTTAAATGCGTTTCTTGAAACGTCCCCAAAGTTTTTGTTGATCTTGTAATTTTTGCCAATAAATATTTTACCAACCATATCAAGCGTTACATCTTTTACCGATTGTATTAATGCATTTGAATATGAAAAAACGGCTATGGTCTGTAAATTAAAATAATGGATAGGTTATATAATTAGGATTTTTTGGCTTCACGCCGTATTCTGCATATGGCAGGGTAGGCAGAGAAAATTGAGAGCCTAGTGTTAACACACTCCGTTTCAGATCCCAACTTTCTGCCGAATTCGAGGGGCTTTGCCTTATTACGAGAGATAATAAATGAAAGATTGAAATACATAATATCCTCGAGTAGGGATTGAAATCACAACATGTCGCGCTTACAGTCAATTCAAAAAAAAAAAATAGGCAGAGACAATTTGTACTTTAGTATTTTCTTTATTTTAATAGTTTTTGGACATTTTTAAAGGACACACTTACCACATTGTCATTTGGTATATCTAAACTGTGAAGAAGTTCATCATGAGATTCACCCACAGATGCTAGAGCTAGTTGACCAAGTGGAGGCATAACTGAAAAAGCTGATATCACGAAGCTTTTACCTTCATTAGCGTGCGCTACTTCCTAGAATTACAAATAAATGAATGTTATGAAATAGAAGGATTTACATTTATGAATTACGATTTATTTTATACTTTTATATCAAATACAAATTCAAATTTATCAAATACAAATGTAAATTTTCGCCGGTACATTACTATCCATGTGTCACAAGCACAATTTTTAAATAGTGCATATTATATATCTATCGAGAAATAGTAGTTTTTACGGCTTACATCGAACATTCTAGATGTAAATTTATTGCTGGCATCGTGAAGTAGACGTGTAACGTAACCTTCATCATTTTCTTCAGCCGAAATAGCCACTGCCAGAGCTGTTACTGAAACAAAAATAAATTTATCAAAAATAAATAATCATACTAATAAATAATACAATACTTGTGCAAGAACATACAATACAATCTTGAATGACTATTATGAATGATAATTTAATCGCTGTAAATTTTGTAGTCAGTACAATACAACATTAATGCTAGCATATTTCTAATATCCATAGTGCAGCATCATCAAAGCAGCACATTTATGTAAGTGTAAAGATCTTGGGGTCCTCATTGGCAGAAATATTATTTAAATGATATTGATCTGTCCGCTCGGGATGACGGTAAATACGGTACATTACATATGGACGGTAATTTACCGTCTTTATTTTTCTGAATATACGTATGTTTTCCCCACAAGTAGTTATTGTTTATACAAGCTCAGCTTTATATTACTCATGTACTTGTATATATGGATGTGTTTCGGGTATGTATATCCATATAACATAACTATTATGCCTCTATGATAGATATGTCAATAAACATGTAGCTTAAGTCAATTATTCTCTTAGTTTTTTTTTAGATTCACACTTTATCCCTAGCGGAATAGTACCTCCTTGAGTAAATAGAGGGTCAAACGCTACACATTTTTAGATTTCAATTAAAATAAACAATTGTTTTGTAAATGAAATTCCAAAACAACTTTTGTAAAGTAAGAAAGGATCAAAATTAATTGTCTGACATTGTTTTGTTTCACTGTTTACATTCCTCATTTAACGTGTACCCTACAATATTTTTAGAAGAAACGAAAAGAGCTTATGATATTTATTTATTTTTTTAAAAACACCTTTTGTGCAATTTAATCATTATTTCATTGAGTTTAGAGATTTGTAATAATAATAATTATTAAATTTATTATTTACATTAAATTGGTAAGTTGATGTTTTCTTTAATCTGGTTAAGCTAAATCTGGCGTTGGGTTTAATACTATCTACTAAAGTTGGTAGAAAGGGGTATTGATGTGATATATATTGAATGCTTCAAGAAGAAGAATAAAAAAAAATGCTGATGAGTCTGAACACCTATGACACGATAAGAAACATATGGATACTATATATTTTGTCTGTTTTTTTAAAGATTAACGAACCTTCTTTGAAAATCGTATCCCCTATTCTAAGTTATTAAGTCAAGAAATATTTAACTATTGTATTATAAAAGTAAAGCATTTTACATAATATTATATATATGTACTTCAAATAATAGCATAGCTGCTATTGTACAGACCAAGGTATAGGCGTGTTAAAGACGTTTTCCTTAACATCAAGGACAAATACATTTGTCAAATACAACTATGAACAGTGTACGAGCTTTAACTCGCTTATTGATATTATAATCCTTTATTCAAAAGGACACGTTTGTATGGAAAAGAACCTGATGTGCCTTTATTATTAAATATAAAATAATCTAAATTACTATAATATTTTAATTACTTAGGACTTACAAAAACTGAAAGTGTGCACGATGGTTAAATATTATTTGCTCCTGATTAGTTGGTCCTGATTTATTATTAATATTATTTAAATGCCTCGATAAACATATGTTGTAGTAAAATATTTGTTCTTCTTTGTATATGCATTTTTTTTAAATATTACTATAATGAACCAGTTACTTCCGAGATTAGCGCTCTCAACTATATGAACTCTTTACTTGTATAATATTCGTATAGATGTAAAATTTTTAGATTCCCGCCTTATCCCTCATTCGGCAGCCTTGTGTTAAGATATTTCGTTCCGTTCTCTATTTTTCGCTAAAATTGAAGCATTGCGTGTTAAATGGCGGAATCCAACGTCCTTTTGCCTTTTTACCAGAGCGAAGAAATGCAAATATTTACTTTCTTTAGCTCTGGTCTCATACACTCACACATTCTGGCTTTTATTATACCCAAAGCTTTTATAATAATGATTTTTAATATTATACTGAATAATTTGACTTGTGAACGTTGATTTGATAATGTGTAGGTACTCGTATATATTCCTTGTAATGGTAAATATTAGATATAAATAAGTAACAATTATAATATTAAAAATTGCAGAAAAATAAATATTTTAGCAAGATCGCTGGATTCCTAACAGTAATCTAATTTTATTTTCTTAGCTTTAAGCTTTGCGCTTTTTTAATGTGGCAGGAAAAGAGTTACTCATAGGTCCAGTAATAATAAAATTTTCTTTTTGCGACATATTCTTAAGTTAAAAATTATCACATATGGCTAAGTATCCAAGTCGAAAAAGCGCACCTTTTTCCTTAAGTTAGCGCTCATGAGACATCGACCAAATAATAAATATATAAAAGTAAACATTTTATAATACTATTAATGCGCCCGCATTAATAGTATTATAAAATATTATATTTAAAAACAATTAAATTTAATATATTGTAAATATCGATTATCACTTGGTAAAGTCCTTTTTTTTTAGATCCAACGCCATTTGCATAATTACTTATAATACTTGGTACGTATATTTGAGATCTTTAAAACCACTTAGACTTGAACGTTGTAAAAAAACTACTTGACAACCGAAGTTTGTCCTTGACTTTAAATACAGGTCAAGAAATAAAAATATGCTCAGCTTTATTTATTAACAAAGTAACTCGACTGGCTGTCAAAAGAATTACAGACAGTGTTTATAATGATATTTTGATAACGATTTACGATTTTGATAGGTTTACAGCAAATAAGTTATTATTAGAAATAAACATTCTAATAATAAAAAATCTTTGCACGTTTTAGTTTTGCCCATAAATGGTAGGCAGAGGGAATTGACTCTTTTTGATACCACTCTGCGTTATCTGCTTACTATAGCGGAAAAAAATAATAATAATTCAATGTACTGAGTGCGGATTGAATCCACAATCGTTGTGTCAAAGCCGCTAAGCCACGACGAACTCTAAAAGAAATACGTTTAGTGAACCTAAATTAATTGTTTTACTAACACTTATTGAAGTAACTTTTTAGTGTTATTCGTTTATAGATTGGATACATACGTTTAGCCTTTTGTTTGTTTATACACATCTTTTACATATTGTGCGGTAGACAGAATTATCTTAGTGATATGTCCTTTTTTTTCTAATTAGATATTTTTGTTCCCTTGGCACGCTCGGAACGCCATAATCAAAGAACCATACCATACTTTTTGTTCCCAGCATTAAGGATGGTTAGTGTTTTAAAAATTTAAATAAAATAAGAATTTGCAACCATTGCCTTAATGCGAAACAAATATTCCATGTAATTTATCTTAGTTGCGAATTTAATTCTACATACATATTTGAATAAGATTTCACAAATTTGAATATGGCTTTTTTATTTGTACAGTACAAAATCTCGTACGATACGATAGAAACCCTCTTTACAATACCTGTTATTTATTTATTTTTTTTATGATAAAAATGTATAATCTATATTTAATTAATTATAATTAATAAAGAGGGTATTTTTTCACTTAAGCGTGATATTATAAACATTCATTGAATATTTTAATATTCAATGAATGTTTATAATATCACGCTTAAGTGAAAAAATACCCTCTTTATTAATTATAATTAATTAAATAATTATTCAAGTTCACTTTTTTATTTGGTGTTATTTTCTTAGTCGTATTTTCGGTTCTCTCATATATACATGATTAAAAAACAAACAGAAGATTATACATTTTTAT
The DNA here is from genome assembly GCA_019049475.1 of Eueides isabella. Taxonomy (NCBI): domain Eukaryota; kingdom Metazoa; phylum Arthropoda; class Insecta; order Lepidoptera; family Nymphalidae; genus Eueides; species Eueides isabella. Next base: position 10,380,839 of record CM032393.1, read on the forward strand.
CATAAAAAAATTTAATAAATAACTAGTATTGTAAAGTAACCCATCGTACGAGAAAGATAATAATGTATATAAATTTAGAGTCAAGGTCAAGGTCTTATCGGTTTCTAGGTTATGAGTTCTAAACATTATCATTATTTATACCTAGAAGTAGAAAGATGAAATATTGGCATTTTATTTAAACATTTTTTTATAATAGCATATTTATGTACATATCTATGCTGTTTGTTTTGATAGTAAGTGTCTATTAATAAGTAAAATACTAATTATTATATATAACGAAAATATAATATACAATATATATTAAATAAGAAACTTACAGCAAATAAAAATTAGTCGCGCCATGATGTCGACCACTCTTGGACGCTGCACCAACACTAAACCTGTTTTCTTAAATGATTCTCTTTTATAAATAAGACCTTTATATGTACATAATATAAGTATATCTTGTTATCGCGTTACCATAGCAAACAATGTGAGCGTCCGTTCAATACATTTCATAGAATTAATACGTGTTGTTTTTTCCGATATTCTTAATTTAAGGAAATTTTAAATTAACCTCGTTTTAATAGGAATTGAGATGTTACATACATAAACATCGAAATCAATATTAATAATATATTGTTATCATGATTGTATTGTCAGCACGTTAATCTTTACTGGATAAACCCGATATTTTTATCATTTTTATAACGGAAAGTTTATTTATCAAGGAAGGCTTTTTATATGTATATCACTTGTTGAATAAATAAATTGCTGCAATGTACTAGCAACTCACTGTAGTTGTGATCTGAGTTTCCTTGGGATTTTTGATTCATTTAGATTTTATATTTTATATTATTATTATTGTTAACTGTGTTGTGGATTCGATACCCACTGCCACAAATATATGACGAGGTAAGGCGTAGAGTTCTCTTCTCAACTCGACCCAGTGGGGGATGGAGTGACATGAACTTAAAAAAATGTATCTGTTTATTGTATGTTTAGTAACCACGTACCTTATAGGTATATGTACATATAACTTGTTACATATATTAAAATTAAATTTTTTTTTGGCATCGTCCGTAGTCGGTTATACTGTACTCCGTGTTTTGCCACGGAGGTATTATATTTATTTTTATTTTTATTATTTTAGGTATTCAATTTGATTTATCGTTATTTTATCATTGATAGAATTAGAAGATTTTATTTTTTCAGCGGACAAAGGGTTCCGGTACCTTTTTACCTATATATGGCACTCTGACCTTAATGTATTTATGAATAAATTTAGTAATACTTAAGCCCATAATCAAAACATTAAACATTCAAGTTACTTAATTTGACTACAGATTTGGTTTTGTGTCCAATCATGTTTTAATCATATTTACATAATTAACAGAATAATTTTAATAAGATAATATAAACAAATATCGATGTAATCTAAGGTTACTCGTCAGCTTTACACTTAACCTATCAACAGATAATAATAAACAGAAATAACATAATTTAATAAATTGGACTATAAAAATAGATCAAACATCTTGATATAGATCAGTTCAAATATCAAGGACTACACCTGTATATTTGACATGTACTTTAGCTCTATATCCCCATATTTTCCCCACTAACCCCATAATCTTTTTACCTTTGGTGGTTTGGAACCCTAAAAATACTTTGTATTTAATTTCTTTCTTATATTTATGCTTTATACAAATATATATTAGCTGGTAAAAGATATGTATGTATTATTAGTAAAGTAAGTAAAGTAAGTAATCGTATTGGAATTTCTGAAAAATATCGATTTTTAAAGTTTGGGTACAAAAAAAAACAGAATATAAAGAATTATTTAGTATTTAGTAAAGAATATTTTATGTAAGTAAAAAAACATATACTTAATTTGCTGAGAGTTAGTAAATTAAAAGTACAAATAAAATTTTGTTGATTTAATAAGGATATTCAAGACCAGTTTTGGTTGCTGTAAGTATTGAGAACAAGTTATTAATTTTTGTTATTCCTATTAGTTCATCTATATAAAAGCACGTCGATGGTTGAAAAAAATGAGTACTGCGATGCGCACTATATATAAGACGTGTATGTATGTATATAAGTACATATAGTAATAATAATATTGCTAAATTCTGAGCAAGTGTTAGTAATGAATAAAATAACAAAAAACAAAATGATATCTTTCAAGAAATATATAATTAAAAATGCCCATATAAAGACAGCTTAATTGCAGATGGAAAGTCCAGTTATAGTTGATATTAAAATTAATTGCTCCAGCTATCAAGTGACATTTCAGTACTTTCAAGAATTGATTATTTATAATATTATCGTAACTACACTGTAAGAGACAATTTTATAGTGTTATAAAATACTAATTGTTGGTTCTAATTTTACTTATATGTATATATTTTTTTCATTTATTCTTTTCAAATTTAATTTTCTCTACTTTACACTGTGATTGTGGGGTGAGCAGAGGGAATCTAGTGTTAAAACACTCTGTTCTTCCCGAGTGAGAATCGAACGTACCGTCCTCGCGTTTGCATTTTTTCATTATAAATTATATTTTAGCACATTTTATTCTAAAACTGATGTAATTGTGAGTATTCGAAATTATTTTGATTAGTGTTAAAGAAATTATATCATTAGCATAAACATATACATAAATAATATATCATATACTCGTGGGTTCGTATACAGTCTTTTGAACTGACAATGATTTTATTATGCTGAAATAGACAAAACCAGAAAATCCAGAAAACCTGTATGGATATCTTATCTTACATAATAATAATAGAACGTTATCTTAAAGCAAAGAATTTTTGTGTTATTAGCTTTAGATACATTTTCCTATTTGAAATAAAATAAATTAGCCGATAATAAAATTAAATATATGTGTTCACATTTTATAAATTATATAGCATCATAAGAAAATAATTGATAACATCTTGACTTAACCATATTGAAATTATTATATCTACGTAATACGCGCACAGTAAAAGAAAATACAAAAACGTGAGTTATATAGTTATATAAGTTCACCTGATTTTATAATATTGTTATAATTAGTACTAAAAAAATTTATATTTTAGGCCCTTTTCCTTATTCATATTTTTCTTTAAAACCTTTCGAGTTCTAGTAATATATAGTGAAATATTTAAGATGTTCATTTCCTCACTGTGATAAAAAGAAGAAACGCGGCGTTGAATTCCGTCAGTCGATCACCGCTCGAAAAGTGGATAACGCAAGTGACATATTGGGAACACTAGGTTCACGGGTGTATCTAGAGATATTTTCTGGGATTTTTTTATTCTTGAGGGCTAATTTATTGTTAATAATTTTCTGGAGTGAGCACGGACCAACCTTATTCACGGACTAACGTCAATGACTAGGACGACTAGGTTTCCAAGTTCCCATTGCCTATCCTGCCATGTGCTGGATACAGCGCAAAGCTAAACAAAACTATTTATTTATTTATTTATTTATTTATTTATATAAGGAAGACATATAGTTTAACAAGTACTTTAAATAAAAACCAAATTTACATTCAATTAACCAATGAAGTCTTCACATAAAAAACTATATATTTAAAAGTCCTAATTGTATCTCCAAATCTAAAAAGACACATATTTTCATTGTTTAATATAATAGAACTGTCAATCAAAGTTAACAAATAATCAAATCGGCTGAAGATCGTACACAGCAGGGTAAGCAGAGGGAACTCCAGTGTTCCATTTCCCACTTAACAAATATTTTACCTATTAATGTTAGTTTTAATATTCTTAAGTATGAAAAGCGCTTTACTCTACTCCATGAATAATTCATTCTAAACGGTTATAAGCGATTGCGATTGTTATATACTTTGTGTGATTCAATTTCTGTATTTTATTTTCTCATATATGTCTTAATTGGCGTATAATTTTATTGAATATTTTATTAAATTGTTTGATTTTACATATTTAGTTGGTTTCATTTATGTATGTATTTTTATATGTTGGGCTATACAACGTGAAATTTGAGTTAAATACAAAAAATCCTCTGTGGTAGTGTAAAGATACCCGCATTGGATGCACTCTATATAAGTCCTTAATAATAGGATATAAAGCACACTTTATTAAAAATTTATATTGAAAATAATTAAAATTAAAGTTCAATTCGAAAGTACTACTGAATATTCTGATACTGGCGATATAATGATAATCATATTTGAAAATTATAGCTGCATGAATTAATAGAGGTGCGCTTCTGCAATAGAATACGCAAGCTGATTTCGACTCGCCTTCCAACCGAAATGGGTCAAAATTACCATTTTCAGCTGAGAACCTCATAATTTGCGGAAAGATGTGTTCGTTACTGTGAGTATCTGGCAAGTTTGACTAATGAACTGTTTTCCTATGCTCTATCGCACGGGCCAAATTATTATGTACATAAGTAATTGCACTGTTTTTAAATTATATTAACGGCACTTTGGCATTTATTTGGCCATTTATACGAATCATTGTAAGTTACAAGATGGTTGCTTGTTTACGTAATTAAAGAATATAATTCGACGAAACGGGGTCGTTTTCGATTATTTACGTATACTGTTATAGAAGATCTCTATTCAGGAAAATCTTTTACTTTTAAATTGCATAAAACTTACCCTGAGTTGCTATCAAATTTTATATTAGACAAAAAATCTCTGATAATATGAATACAAATAAATCATTTTAAATCTTTTTAGTTTTAGTTCACTTATTAAAGTAAATATGATAACAATTAACTAATACAAGTAGATATTCACAATATTTTCAGCTTCACGCTGTATCCCACACGTGGCAGGACAGGCAAAAGGAACTTGGTAACGTAGTGTTAAGACACTTCATTCCTTTCGCTACAGACGGCGGAACTCAACGCCGAAACTAATTTAAGCATTTTCATTCAAACAATAATATAAAAATTCCATTTTCTTATATTTAGAGACGAAATCCTGCGTGACGTGCCGTGGTAACGTAAAATTAGCTTTATGGATGGTCGGCTTAATTGCCTTCCTTGAAGGCAGACTAAAAACAAGAAAACGAAAGTGCTTACTGAGGTTTGAAATTGGAAACGCGTTCTTCACATTCCGGAAATTAGCAGTTCTTCGAGTGTGGCAGCTGGGAGTGACGGGTCACGTGAGCTCATTACCCTGTCACGAGTCAGCCTCCAATTGCCTGTAACATGTCTCATCACGTCACAATTAATGCATAAGCAATGAGAAAATTAACTGATTTATCCGATGGAAAGGGTTAATTGTTTCCCTAGTTCCATTTATAATTTGATAAATCTATGTATATCCGAATAACTTTAGAAATAGTATTTTAGTTGGAATTGAAAAACAGTTTCTATACTTATAAAATAATGTAGTTAAATATGTAGAATACTCAGCTTCACGCTGTATCCCGCAAGAGGCAGGGTAGGCAGAGGGAACCCGGGAACCTAGTGTAAAGACACTCCGTCGTCCCACTTTTCGCCGAATTTGAGGCATTGCGTGTTGAGTGGCGGAACTCAACGCCGCGCTTAGCCTTATTACCAGAGCGAAGAAATGAAACATTAAATATTTAAATTGAAAATATTAAATATTTCATTTCCTCGACTGGGGATCGAACCCAGAACCTGTCGGTTACAGTCACACTTTTGTGCCGCTGTGCCACGACAGGCCTCAATATGTAGAATGATATTGTAAAAAGTATATATACTAGAAAGGTTGGACTCAATATAAATATAATATGTTTCGTACGAGTTTTATTGAATTTTAAAACTTTATTATATTTTCTATAAAAGAAAATAGCAGAATAGGTATCTAGATACTCAGTGTTAAGATATTTATTAAGTGCAAGGAAAAGAAAATAATTAGAACCATTCACTGTCTGAACACTTTAAGTAAAACTGTGCCTACCTATAAAATTGGCAGATGTCTATACGAAAAGATCGATTGTTATAAATTACCCAAACTTTCTTTGTGAGGAATTTATGGTCATCTTTCTTCAATCAGGTTCTGTATGTTTAAGTGTATTTTAAACCAAAATAATATGTTGCCAATTTTTTATATAATTAATTATATTTCATATAATTTTTACTTTTTTATTAAAACAAGTAAATCAGTCGAGATTGTAATTATTTTTTATTTTCCAACAATAAACGCTTCAGAAATGTGTCTTTATATTATTTAAAATTATAAACTATTTTTTTTTTACGCTGTATCACGCACATGGCAGGGTAAACGGTACTTCGGAGCCTAGTGTTCAGGCACTCCGTTCCATTTTTCACTTTTCTCCAAAGAAATGAGACTAATAAATATTTAAGTAAAAAATATTAAATATTTAATTTCCTCTAGTAGAAATCGGACCACAACCTGATCTTTGTATAAGTTGGTGCCCCTTTACAATGTTAAATGAATCTTTGAGTCCTGTCGGGTGCAGCGGCACAAACATGTGACTGTAAACGACAGGTTGAGGGTTCGCCCACTCCAAGAAATGACACCATTAATATTTTCAATTTAATTATTTAATGTACAAGCTCTGGTACAAGGCAAAACACGGCGTTGAGTTCCGCCATTCAACAGGCAATGGCTCAATTGCGGCGGAAAGTGGGGAACGGCAGTGGAACGGAGTGTCTTAACAATAGGTATATCTAATGTTAAGACTCATACTCGAAGTTCCCTTTGCCTACCATGCCATGTGCTAGATACAGCGTGAAGCTGAGTAAAATAAATAAATAAAATTTCAGAAAATTATAATAGATTAAATTATTTATTAGTTCCATTGTATTATCAATTTAACAAATAAATTTGTTTATATAATTTTCATTTTCTCCGTTATCCATTTTCCGCCAGAATTCGGGACAATGTTGAAAAACGTGAAGGCTTTAAAAGTTTTCCTTTCCTTAAGCGGGGATCGAACCTATTACGTTTACACTCAGCCGCTTTTCGACTGCGCTTCGATTGTCTCTCTGGTTTGAAGAGGAACATTTTGTTCTTATGTTATGTAAAGGTATAAAAAGCGTGTATAAAAAGCAAAATATGGGCAATGTCAATACTTGCCGTTTATTTAACATACCATTTATGTTTAACAAATATATACATAAAATAAAATTTTTGAACGATTTTAATCCTCGATGGTTAAAATGTAATTTTATAACGACAATATAAGTTAAAAATCCTTGACTTAAATAATTAATGTGACAAGAGATCATTAATCAACGTAAAAAGCTTTTATATTAGTTGATTTAATCTCTCACATGGCCAGACATGAACAATAGAATATTCATTTTTATAGCGCTTTCCTACGTACTCATTTGATTCTAGGAGACATTGATAGCAATAATATAGGTATTCCACTTCCTATGGACTTAATAAGATACGCAAAAATCCATCCGGGCCGCCTTTAAAGGAACTAGTTTTGTAGTTATCGCTACGCCTATTTATATTTATAAGAAAATGTTAAATGTTAATGGGAATCGTTGACGATGATAACATGATTTTACACAAACAAGCACCCTGTCATCCCGACGCATATACTATATCCGTTCCGTCGTGATTAGCAATTTGAGTATATATCTTAAATATTACAAAAGCGTTCATTCACGTGTTACAATTGCACTACTACTATTGCCCTTAAAACTATTACTTACGTACATGGCACTGCATATGGCAACTGGCATCGCACTGTGCACCCTGCCATGCAGGGTAGACTGAGGGAATGTAGTGTTAAGATACTCCGATCGCCACTTCCCACCGAATTTGAGCCAGTGGTGTGAAGAAATAAAAATAATGATGTTATTTCCTCGAGTGTGGATCGAATCCACAACCTTCCGTGTTAACAGTTACACGCATGTGATAGGCACGTCCACACAACAGGCTTTGTTTTTATAATATTTTTATTATTATTTCATTTGATATTTTAAGTAACTCGAATAGAATTATTTTACAGTTATTTCATTACAGATCGACTTTTCTAAATACTTGCTTCGGCCACATATTGCAGTGATACTTGAAATACTCTACAATTTCATTTCAAAAGAAGGCTTGCTTTGTCTGCTATCGAATTTCGTCCACAGCGTTTCCAACGATTCTCATATACTGAGTGCTCGGAACTCGACTCAAAGCCTGATTTTCTAAGACGATAAAGTTAATACCGACAAGTTCGACCGCTCCTCTAAAATTTATGTTCTTTGAAAAATTTATATACTAATGGTTAGTGCTATAAGAATGCAACCGAGTAATGTTGATGATGGACACGTATGCATTAGATAATAAGATTTAATAATAATTTGTACGTATCTGTATATATTAAGACAGATTTGACCGGACTATTTGTAGATAAGAGGCTGTAATAAATTTTCTTTAATACCACGAGAAAAGCGTCATTTAAATTTGTGATATAAAAGGTAAGTGATATGATGCATAATTTTTTTTTGTGATATGCATAATTTGTTTTTAAAGTGAGTATGAAATTTATATAGCAGTATCTTAATTTTTCGTTATTTTATACTCTATGATTTATTAACTCAACATTCCATGGACAACATAGATAATTTTAAGACTGACCTCTAAATATTAGCATAATTAAAATTTCCCTAAATATATATTAAATTAATCCTTTATTCACTAAATTAGATAAGACATTATGATCAAGTTTTGGGCGGATTGACCCTTGGCGGCCTCAATCTTATTGTTTGACCGTAACTTCGCAAGAGATTATGAAATTTCTGTTTGACTTTGCATAATTTTGATGTTTGTGGATACCCAACTTAACAGATCTGTCGGTCTTTCACTGCTATTGATAATGATATAAGCGGTAAATCTCATATCTCCTGTACTAAGTAGAATAAGATTATATACAAATTTCTTAAATATAGATAACATTTAAGTAATTTTTATATAAACTTGTTTTTATACATTATCTATAGGTATTACTAAAGCTATGTTCTGGTTGTTATCTTTAGGAGGGGAATGGTTATATTAAAACTTTGTTTTGTGTTTGTTTTATAAGTTAATAAAGTATTGTGATTAAATTATTATTGTTGCAAAGCCGGACACTAATTATGTAAGCAGTGTTTGAGTTCAACAGGCTTTACATTATTTTTCAGCTTCACGCAGTATCCCACAAATGGTAGGCATTCCCTACGCCTTCCCTACTATTTGTAGTATATTATGGAACCTATTGTTAATACACTCTTTTCCCCACTTTCCGACGAATTCGAAGCACACTTTGTCTTTTTACCAGAGCGAAAAAATGAAAACACTAAATAATGAATTTCGAGATATAAAGTTCGAGTGTTTCAACCCACTACTGGTGGCGTCTACATTCACACTCTTGTGCCCCTGTCCTACGACAGGCCAAAATCGTGTGTAACATCAATCAATATTAAAGAAAATAAAAACTAGTTTCGTCTCGCCTTCCGCGGGATCCGAACCAATTTAAAGGACTGTAGGTTAACGAGAAGAACCAATAGTGGTTCTTCTCGTTAAATTACAGTCCTTTAAATTGGTATATATAGATATACAAAAGGGTACAAAATTAATAATTTTATATAAAAGGGTACTATATATATGAAAGGGTACAAAGTTAATAATTTTCATTAATTTTGTTTGAAATTAACAACAACCTTAGGTTTATATATTTTTTAGGGTTCCATACTTTAATCGGTAAAAATAAAACATTTGAAAGAAATTAGTTTATTTGTCTGTGTGTCAAGATTATATCTCGATATTGTGTGGAGGTATTAAGGTAAAATCTGTATCAAATAATCAGGTTAACAATCACTTAGAGTACACAAAAGATCAAGATGTAACGTAGCAACTACTAAATAATTCAAAAGACGAGCATAAAAGCATTATTTTTGTTGCAATTTTTATGAAATTCACAGAGTATTTAGTACCTTTCGAATACTTCTTATGTACCCACAGCAATGACTTCAGGCACTGAGTAAGAACCTACAATACAAATAAATCATTTTATTCATCATCGAAAAAGTAAACATACTTATTTAATTGAAGAAAATTATTACAAACATATAAGTGCAGTTCAATTCACACAAAATGATTGAATACGCTTGCAGATTTCAGTTTGTTAAAGTTTATATATTGTACTTTTCGTTGACTTACAATGGTAAAAATTGGAATCTTTTTTGAATCCTCGGTAGGTGGGACTATTAATATGTGGGTCCGACAATATGTGTTGTCAACATGTATTGTTATTGGGGTAATTTTTGTCTTTATTGGCAGGACATTTTACAATATTTTATGAGAGCCTATTATAACAAATACCTTACGGCTAATGTAAAATATATGGTGTCCACGATAAGGTATTATCCATGATGATACTCAGGTTTTTTACGGACTTAGTGTGAGATATAGGAGTGCTATCAAACATAACTGGTGGTAGAAGTGAGAAATTTAATTTTTATATTTGTCTTGACTGCCAATGGTTATGGACTAAGATTTAGTGGAATTTAACTTTAAGTTATACGAATTGCTCTATACAAATATTCTTTGATGATTGTAATTAATTAGTTCAGTAGTTTCTGAGACGGCTTCAACAGTAAATGTTTCATAAATTTGCAGGTCCTCAGCATAGAAATAATAAGAAAGAGTAAGTAAATCAGGCACTTATAAATATTGAATAAACTAGGTCTGTCGTGGCGCAGGGGTATAAGCGTGTAACTGTAACCGACTGGTTGTGGGTTCAATCCCCACTCGAGGAAAAAAAAGGGGCGACACATATTAAGCATCAAAGTGAGCTTAGACGAAACGTATGTAAACGCGACAGGTTGTGGGTTTCCACTCAAAAAACTGGAATATATTATATTTTTAAATGAAATATTTAATGTTTTCCATTCTTCGTTCTGGAAACAAACCAAAGTATGACGTGAGTTCCGCTACTCAGCACATAATACCTCAAATTCGGCGTAAAAAAGAGAACGGAACGGATTGTCTTAACACTAGTCCCTAGTTTACTTTGCCTACCCTGCCATGAGTGGGATACAGCGTAAAGCTACATAAGGATGTTATTTAACTTCGCGGAGGTTTCGTTATGGACTTATGTGAACCGTTATAATGACATTAGCTTAGGATGTCATATCGTGTATGTTGTTGGTCATTGACATAATGTATACTACTATTGTTCTACAACTCGGTGGAAGATAAATAGATGCGTGATGTAATTTTATATCCTCGTACTGGTATATATTAGTGTTATACATTTCTGTTGTACATGTGTGTGATGCTATTTTATGTTCCAGTTCCAGTGTGTATAGATTTGCAAAGAGGAGACATACTAATGTACTCGTAGGTAGTAGTATCCGCCTATGGTTCTGATACTTAGGTCAAATGAAAATACTAGGTACATACATAATTGAGGAGTATGAGCCGTGCGTTTATCTTACGTATCGGCCGCTTTCTAATAGTGCGCTTGAATCACTTTTTTGTATTGACCTCACAAATCAATCAAAATCTTGAATCACAAATTTAATATAACCTAGTTAATAATTATAATAAGTATTTGTAAAAGATAATATATAAGCATACTCCGGAAGGTGTAATGATACTGCTAACGCGGTTTGGTACGAGTTTCAGTTATAGGGGATGTCATCAGCATAATATAAAATTCATCTGATAAACATTTCACTTTCTTAACACTATTATTTCTGAATCTTTAAAAGATTTTAAAGTACCCATGTTCATAATGATAAAAGGTTCAAAATCATGTCACATATCACGAGCTAAAGCGTAAAAATGTCGCACTTTTTTGCATTATGAATAACGTATCTCATTTAAATAGTCGTTAAAGTAATGAATCTCACTATCTCTATATATGTCTTCACAAAAGCTAACGGTTATATCGTGCAATGGTTTGGCAGCCCCGTTCCCAAACAGATATACAAAGAACCATAGCGGTCTTTACTTATATGTTTATAAACGAATAAGAACAATATATGTATTGTTCTATTTTAAATATACGAGTGTCTCGTATGTGTAGATTTAAGTATATATTAAGTTGAAGGATGGTCAATAACGGTATTATATTTGGAAATCTATAGAAGATATATACATATATATACAAATATATAACGGAACGAAGACAAATATTTATTTTCGTTACTTAAGGCGCCATTGGAGCGCCAAGTAACGAAACAATTTTTTTATACGCTGCAGGAGGCGCTGGAAAATCTCACAAAGGTAATTCTAGCTAAATTGAAACGATAAAAGAAGATCACTCTTGAAGTGGCATCTTCAGGTAAAGCTGCCAAAATACGGCACACGCAATGTTTAAAATCCCAATCGATTCGGACAGATCAAAAACACCAACATGTTCTGTTACACGAGATAAGGCATCAATACAGAAACAATGTTGCTTTGTCAGACAAATCAAAACTTTTTCTGTATGGATGCCTTATCGTATAGGATAAGTCTACCATATCTCATAAAAAGGTCACAGAGGCCGTTGATAGAACGTTGCGGGAAAATTTTCATCGAGGCGACATGTCAATGAGCAATACTATAATTTTATTCTCAGGTGATTCCAAATAAACTGTATCTGTTTTAAATCGAGTGATTAGGGGTGATACTTGTTTTAAATCGAGTGACCAACGCCTCTTTGAAATATTCTTACTGGGGCCATACCCAGTTGGAAAATCTATAGTTATCGATCATTATGAGAGCCCGGCTTAGTCGGCCTAGCGGGGTAGGCAGAGAGAACGGAGCGCCGAACGCTACGGTCTCGGTATACCTCTTTCGGCTCGTCCACTATTATCAACCTCTCCATACATGCCCTCCGGGGGGTCCTCATGCTTTTTACGTGACGTTCCTCCAGTATCGTCGATACTGTGTTTTCGAAGGACAACTGAGGTCTCCCCTTCCCTCTCTTACCACTCACTTTTCCTTCATAATTCTTTTTTACCATTTTTTCTTCACTCATTCGCTCGACGTGCCCAAACCACCTGAGTACCTTCTTCTTCATCCTCGCTGTAACATCCACGCTAGTACCTGCTATTCTGTGTATCTCTTCATTGGATATGGAATCAGCTAAACTGACTTTGCATATCCGACGAAGAGATTGCATCATCTCTACAATAACTTTTATTAATACAGTATCTCAATATTTCTTATAGTCTAGCTGGACTGATAAGGTTGTTCATCAGATGGTCTTCAATTTTGATATATTATTGTAAAATACTCATCACTGCCTACAACTTTTGTTATAGATGTATTTAATTATTTCTTATAGTATATCTGGACTCCTACTGTTCTGCATCAGGTGTGGAAGCATTCCAAATAAAATATAGCCTATGTCCTGTCCAGAACTGATAGGTATACAACTAAAAAAAAGTCATTGAAATCGATCCAGTAGATTGTGGTGGTATAAACAGACAAAGAGACAAACAGACAGAAAAAAAATGTAGATTCGTGTTATATTGGTTATTTTAAGCCCCCCTAGATTGCTTTTTCACGACTTTTTTACTGTTTTATTATAGTAATAAATGAGCGTTAACATATTAATGAAGGAGTTCATGGTGCAGTGAGACGTCTGTTTGCGTACCGGGAGGATAGTAGGGAGGTAGTGATTATATGTAAAATTTAAATAAATATATCAGTCTATTGTTCATAAGAAAATAATAAAACGTATATTTTAAATTTTGAAGCTTATTTTAAAATATTAAGAATTTTAAATATAGTTATTTGTAGACAATTTTTTTTTCTATGTTAATTGTAAAACATTCGACTTGGGTAGGAAAACGTAACATTCCCGGCATTTGGATGACTATATAGACAAAAAAAATATGTTTTGACTTCAAAAAGATCTATTTATTCAACTTATATATATGTACGTGCCTCGGGTATGTATATACAAATAACATGCGTATTGTGCCTCTATGATAAATAAATCTATAATATATGTAGCTTAATTTAATTGTACTTTTAGATTTTATAAATGCAAACTTTATCCTTAGCAGAGTAGCCACAGTGAATACAGCGTGAACCGAAAAATAAGAAAATGTTACGAAAATGGAATTTCAAAATAATTTTTATAAAGTAGAAAGGCTCAAAATTTATTGTTTTATATTGTTTAGTTTTCACTGTTTATATTCCTGAATTACGGTTAATCTACAAATATATTTGGTACAACCGCAAGAGCGCACGAAAACACTCTTTTTTTTAATATATTTTGTAACATTTTTTTAGTACTTCATGGAGTGAAGAGTGATTTTGTAATTACTTCATGGGGTTTTACTTTAATAATAATAAAAAATATTATATAATTCTTTTAGTAACTTAATGTTATCTTCGGTTTAGTTAGACTAATTGTGACCTTGGCTTTAGTATTATATACTCCATTGATTCTGAGTACATACGGAGTGATAATAGACATATTTATACATTAGATAGATATATTTATGTTTTGTCTGTTTTTATCTTATTAAATAAAAAGCCTACTTTAATAACCGTAAAGGAGTTTTATTTACGTTATATATTTCGAATAGTGGAAGTGCTGTTCATAGACGAAGGTATAATTAATTGTCTCTGAATAACAACATAATTCGAAGTATTTAAAAGGAACCATGAACAAACACTGTACGCTTATTGGGATGTTAATAATCTTTTATCCAAGTCGTCATTTGAAAATATCTTAAAATTAAACACAACAGGTTGTGATTTCGATCACTTTTTGAGGAAATGAAATACTTAATATACTTTGGTCTGGTAACAAGGCAAAGCGTGACGTTGAGTTCCACCACTCAATACGCTTTGCCACATATTTAATGGAAAGTGCTGCTTTGACACATACTACTAAAAACTGAATAAATAGCACGATATATGGAAAAAAATATTTTTTAGATATGCCCTTGTTATAACATTAGTATAGACGTAAGTTAGAAAGTAAATTATTAAAAGTTATTAGAAATATTTTCAGTCTTTTCGCTTCATAAAAAAAAATATTACCCTGGTAGATTTTTTATAATAAAAAAATAATTTAATATTTCACATTACATATGACGATGAACGATGACTTGTAGTGTTTGTAGATATTTTTCGTGATGGTATATATTTCATATAAATGAGGAACATTTATAAGTCAGGTGCAGAAAAAAAATCGCCTAGCAACATCGCTGGCTTCATTGTGGCTAATCTTATTTTCTTATCTTTGCGTATAAAGCTGCTAAAAAGTCTTTACAAAATATCCTTTGGGGCATGATATCAAATTAAAAATCATCTCAATTCTCTTGCACAGTGAATCGAAGAAAGGCTAAGTGACTATAATACTCTCCATCAAATAATGAATATAAGAAATTAAACAAAGTAAATCTTATGTAAATATTGTCCATTCCCTGGAAAATTCCCTTTATTATTTAGCTACGAATCCATTTGTTTAATGACGATATGTGCTAATTTTGTTGGTAATACATGTTGTTAAACAAATATGTCACACAATGTCATGAACAAATATGTAAGTTCCTTTTAACGACTATGACTAAAAAAAACTACTTGACAACCGCACTTTGTCCTTGACTTTTAATACAGGCTAAGAGAGCTTTTTCTCTGTTTCTTTTGTGAAGTTAATTCCAGTGGAAAGATTTTCAGTCACATTCAGTCAAATTGAAAAAAAAAAGATTATTCCAAGTGGAGTATGAATTTGCAGCCGTTGCTTTAACAGTCATATGCCAAAATTAAGGACGGTTTGTGTTTTATTATATAAAAAAAAAATATTTTGTGTTTTATAGGAATATACTAAATAAAAATATACATATTATTGAATATATATTGTTCGCATTTAAGTATTTTTTAAGGTATATTGTTTGTGTTACACTTAAATTGATATTATATTGTCATAAACCCAGACAATCTGAACCAAAAGTCAGGATCATGGTTTCTAGGTGTTCTATACATAATCATAATATATACCTATATATAGTGTAGTCATATTATTAAACAGCTTATCTATATTTAAACATATTATAAAACAATGTACCCAGCCGCATCTGTCTGTAAGACTATTTGCGATAAGTATAAAAACTACTGTATAGACAGCTATAGGTAGAGTAGTTGAGAAAGATTTAGGTATATAACTCATTATGGTTTTATGTATTAAAAATAGTTATGTACAATTTTAATGTCCATCTGTACTATTTACCAGTAGTTTAGCAACTAATAATCACCATATAACGTTAGTAGTCGCAAGGATACAGTGAAATAGAAGAAATTGTATGTAAAAATTGTGAACTATCAATTGCAGTAATCTCGTATTTAAAGTGACTCAAAATGACACTGGAACATTAACATTAACATTTAAAAAAAAATAATAATTACAATATACAAATAGTGATCGTGAACGTGAACATTTAAAAAATACCAGTACTGAATTGAAAAAAATAAATAAATAAATAATGTTAAGTGTTAAAGTGAACTGTTTACTTTTTTCTTTGAAAGTGGGTACATATGTATACGAATTTACAGTTTGAAATCAAAAAAAATTTTAACTACACCTCATACAACCTAATTAAGACAGAGTGATATAATCAGCAAATACTTTTTATACTTGGCAGAATAACATCAGCAAAACATTGAAGGTTAGATTTATTTTCATTCAATTAACTAACACAAAGTTGTTACCAGTCACAAAAGTTATCTGTCACGTTGCCAGTTTTATACGTCAAATCTGGCAGGGTCTTACCAGTGTTGCAAAACAAAAGACTAAATAAATAAAGATACATTCGATTACACGTACACTATGGAAGAACAACTTCAACTCTTATTCGACAAAATGAAAATTGAAATGCAGCACCTACGAACTGAATTAACTTGTACAATATTAAATAAAATCGAAGAAAAATAAGGCCAATTTTAGTAGAAAATGAAATGTTAAAACATAAACTGGAAAATCTGGAAAAAAAGGTAGAGTACTTAGAAAGAGATAAAAGAGGAAATAATATAATAATCCATGGACTACTACAAAATGAGAAATCGACACTAGATTTAATAAAAAATATTAAGAAATGTTTCTTGCAAAAATTAGACGTATATTTAGAAGATTATGAAATAAATAAAATTTATCGTATTGGCATAAGAAACAAAACACAGAAACCGAGACCAACGCTGCTATCATTCGTTAGTTGGTGGAAGAAGAATACAATCATGAAAAATAAAAAGAAACTAAATAAAATATATATTACAGAGGGCTACTCAAAAGAAACAATTAAAATAAGGAAATCACTGCAATCCAAACTAATGAAGGAAAGGAAAAAAGGGAGCTTGGCATACATAAAATATGACAAACTCATTATAAAAGAGAATACAAGTTCCATAGACAACAGGAAAAGAGATGAAGCAACTTCACCGCAAGCAGATTTACAGTCAAGAAAACAACAAACACTAAGCACATCTAATAACAACGTAATAAATGCATTCGACATGATGAAGAGTCGAACCCACTTCCTTTCATCATTACCAACTACAACAAAATAATAGCAATTGGCTACCAGCATATCGGAATGGAAAACCTAATAGAAAATATACCAACAATAAAACAAAAAACGAACAACGTCCCCCAAGCCGGCTGGTCAAAAAGACCACAACCCTCCAGCAAACACTAAAAATTCTCCACAAACTCTTAAAATCTTAACCTAAAATGTAAGATCTCTCGCAACAGAAAAACGATTAATAGAACTGACATATTTATTACAAAAAATAAAATTCAATATACTTGGAATGGCTGAAGTTAGAAGAATGGGCTGTGCAATTGAGGAACATGAAGACTACGTTTTTTGTTATAAGGGTGAAACACTCGGTCTATATGGAGGTGGCTTCTTAATAAAGAAGGAGCATAAAAATAAAATAGTAAGCTTCTCAGCACTTTCAGATGGAGTTGCATTACTGAAAATGAAATACGATAAGCAAACGTTCACATTAATACAAGTATATGCACCAACTGAAAGGGCAGTAGACCAAGAAATCAACTCATTCTATGAATCACTATGAGTAGCTCAAGATCAGGCTGGAGAAAATGTCCTCGTTAATGGTGGATTAATGCGAAAATTGGCCAACTGAAATCAGAAGACAAGGAAAGCTTTGTTCTGGGAAAATTTGGACACGGTAACAGAAACGAAAGAGGCGAGAAACTACTACAATTTGCTTTAGAACATAAACTGTCAATCATGAACACTTTATTTAAGCACGAGGAAACCGTAAATCCCCCTGTGAAAATATTAAAAATACAATTGATTTCATCTTGTCGAACCACCCTAACAAGATAAGAAGCGTAGAAGTTCTATATGGCTTTGGATTTCGATCTGACCATCATTTGGTTAGAGCTACCTACATACTATAATAGATCAAAGCAAAAAAAGTAGAAAATCGTTTAAAACACAATCTAAGGCGCTAAAATCCTTACAGGATATTTCACCGTATCTGAAAAATCTCGAGATCAATATCAGACAACTGGAAACGGAACAAGAAGGTACAGAAGATGTGCGATCATACTACAACAAGATAGTTAATATAATCAATATCAGCCTTGTACGTAAATCAAATAAAAAGGAGCAAAGAACCACTGATAAAATACTTAGAGAATCAACTCGAGCTATTCTAACAAAACGAACTGAACTTCTGAAAATGAAACATAAAACTAAAGAAATAAAGGATAAATTAAGCAGATAGAAGTTATCAAACACATTGAATAGCTCAAGGCAGATATACAAAATATAGGCCTAAAACAGGCGCTGCCCTACTGGCCTATCCTCTTTCGTGCCTGTTCAATAAATTTCTCAACACTGGTCAAATACCGGAACAGTGGAAGAGATCCGACATAATCTTTCTCTACAAGAATGGAGACCCTAGAGATATAGTTAACTATCGCCGTATAAGCCTCCTTTCAAGTGCTGAAACAAGAAAAGAGTTAGAAAAAATGATAAATACCTTAAACATAGAAAGCGAAAAAGTAGGTCTCAAAATGAACGAAAATAAAACAAAAGTATTGACAAACTGTGTAAAAAAACCAATAATAGTGAACGGAAAGCCGTTTGAATATGTGGAAAACTACATTTACTTAGGTAAACAAATATCATTCGAAGACCAAAATGATGAACAAGAGGTAGAACGACGTATCAACATGAGCTGGAAAAAGTTCTGGTCCCTGAAGGAAATCCTGAAAGGGGACTTTCCACTCTACGTAAAGGAAACCATTTTAGATACCTGTGTTCTACCTACCCTCACATATGGATGCCAAACATGGGCATATAATACAATAATAAAGTCTAAATTAGTAGGATGCCAGAAAGCAATGGAAAGGAGTAGGTATACTAAAAATAAGGATAATTTAATTCAATTTAATTTAGTTTAATTTAATGCAATTCAATTTTGTTTAATTTAATTTAATACTTTTTTCTTATTTAATTCAATAGAATTTATCTAATTTCAATTCAATTTTTATCTAAATCACTCAATTTTGTATGATTTAATTCAATTCAATCAACTTTAAACTTTATCCAATTTTATTTTATACAACTTTATTTTATTTCATATATCACCAAAAATGCATGTAAAAAAAAGACATTATACATTGGAAATAAATTGGCTTTAATATTATTATTATGGTTTTATGTAAATTGATTGAAATATAACATTTTTTGTCACAAAGGTCATAAAAAATCTTACCTACTCAAAGGGTTAGGAGCTCCCTGGATAAACCAGCTGAAGTTCATTGAAATAATGTACTTGCAGATAACGTAGAATATAATAGTACTACAAAAGTCCATCATATCATATTCCCGTCTTCTGAATCACAATAACTACTTTTATGTTTTTTTAATTGTGACACGACCGGAGTAAGCGAAAAGGGGACTAAATATTTACTTGTCCATCAGCCAGAATAGAATAAGCAACGAAAATATGTTCGCCCTTCGCGAGAATCTTAACCGAACTTATTCTAAACTTTATACGAAAAATATCAATTGCTATTTACACCATTGTTTAGATATTTTATGCGAAGACCGGACCGATCATTAGTAAGATATACAGTTTTATATACATACAATATACTCCTACTCGTATAGATGAATGTGACACAAATTCAAGTACCTATTTATATTTTAAAATAGGTAATTTATCTTCAACCGGCACCATGTTGTTCGTTTTAATTAAAGATTTAGGATATATAGAAAATTGAAACGGTTTTAACAATCATTCTTGCTATTTGCCCGACTCTTATAATATTTATAGCTAAGTACTATAATATTTCATTACTCTGCCCTTATTTCGACACTCAAAATAAAAATAGGAAAGAAATTAATAAACTATGTGGCCTGTTTTATTAGTGTGATGCAGTTGGATTTCTTCTTTTTTTATAAAAATATTTTATTGTTTAATATATTCATTATCACATACAAACAAACAAATATCTTAGTAGTGAGTAAAAACATAGAATTTAACATTTAAAAAGTAGCAGAATATTTTTAAACAAACATTCCGAATATATATGTAACTGAAATATTGGAAAATAGACGTCATCGCATTTAATTAGATATTACAGGACATATTTTTTAATCTTTTAGTACTTAAACAATTTTTGTAATTAATTCTAATTATTTCCAGAGGGGCCTGTCGTGGCGCATCGGTACAAGCATGTGACTGTAACCGACAGGTTGTGAGTTCGATTCCCACGCAAGGAAATGAAATATTTAATATTTTCAATTTTAAATATTTAATATTTTCATTTCTTCGCTCTGGTACAAGACAAAACGCGGGATTGTGTTCCGCTACAATGCCCCAAATTCGGAGAGAAGTGGGGAACGGAAGAAGTGGAACGGATTGTCTTAACACTAGATTTCCAAGTTCCCTCTGCGTACACTGCGCTGTGCGGGATACAGCGTGAAGCTGAGTTCAATTATTTCACAGTTATTTTATTACAGATAATCGACTTTTCTAAATACTTGCTTCGGTCACATATTGCACTGATACTTGAAGTACTCTACAATTTAATTTCAAAAGGAGGCTTGCTTTGTCTGCTTTCAAATTTCGTCCACAGCGTTGCCAACGATCCTCATATACTGAGTGCTCGGAACTCGAATCAAAGCCCGATTTTCTACAACGATAAAGTTAATACCGACAAGCTCGAACGCTCCTCTAAAATTAATGTTATTTGAAAAATGTATACAGGAATGGTTGGTACAACAAGAATGCAATCGAGTAATATTCATGATGAATAACGTAAAGTTGTTACATAAGATTTATTAATAATTTGTTAGTATCAGAAATAGTATAAATAACTTACTCTTGAGATTAATATAAAAGGATATTTTTCTTCTTTGTGATGTAATTAATAATACAATTGTTGTTTTATTGTCATATATAGTCATATTTTATCTACAGAATAGATAAAATATGACTATATTAATTAAACTAAAACGATTTTTGTTTGCTACTCAATTTGGGAGACTTTGTCCTCCCGGATTTCCACCGGAAGAGGCTCTCCTGAAGTTTTATACATAGTGATACTAAAGATCGTTGCCTTCTGGCCACGCTCAATAGAATCACTTAACTCACAAAATGAGATCAGCCCCTCCGAACAAAATAGTAATCAATTGGACTTAGATCGCCAAAATTATCAAAGCCAACGACTCTCCTCTCACCGACCTCATACCTGGCATTAGAGACGACGATTTTTTGCTAGGAAAGTCGCGTCTTAATTCACAATCTTTATACAACAAAATTCTCTAAAGCTACCTGAGGACAAAATTGTTATCTCAGAGAAGCTCAGGGAGCTAATTTGATGTAAAAACGTAGCCACCAGAGCACGCGATGCTTGTCCGAATGCCGCAAACCGCAAAAAAGTAAATAATTTTAGAAGAAGAGTCAAATCCTAATTTGAATATTTCAGAAGCGAGTCTTAGTTTAGTAGAATCAAAAGGTCACCGCACCATTGTCCTAGCCCTTTTGGGCGCCTTTATGGACCTTTAAATCCGACACAGTGGCGACTATGCTTCCTGCCACTAAACCCAATAACACATTTGCGTCCGACAGAAATGCAATAGCGGAATGCCTTGCGGACAGTTTAGAGTCTCAATGCTCACCAGGCAATGAGCGATGCGACCTCCAACACATTTAGGAAGTGGACTCTGAGGTAGCAGAGTGGGCCACGATGCCCCCTGACCAACTGGTTTGCTCAACTGACATATACAAAGTCCATTTGGAAGAATCTAATTTATATCTTTGCTTGTACACACATTTAACGCTTGCCTAGGCTGCTCCTTCCCTACTGAGTGGAAGGAAGTAAAAGTTATAAATATTCGCAAGCTTAACAAACCCGCCAATCTTCACTATAGTAATAGATCCATTAGCCTCATCAGCTGCTTAGGGAAAGTGTACGAGAGGATATCTTAATTAGATCGAAAGAAATCGTCGGGATAAAGCAACTGCTCATCAACGAACAGTTCGGCTTTGGATCCTCGCCCATACACTAAGAAAAATGCAGCTTCCATACAATACGATTGTAATATTTCTTCTTCATGACATTTTTATAAAATTCAAATATGCATACAGAGCTATGTATATTTTAAATTTTATAAAATTGTCACAATCGGAAATAAACACGTGCGTGGTCAACGTCTTATATTTAGTTTGGAAATATCTATATATTTTATTAGAAATGTTAATGTTATTGAATATGTTGGAAATTAATAAATTAAAAGCAAAGAAAGGTAAAGTAAGAGCAAGTAGAGGAGGTGCAAGGTGGGGAAATGTCGTATAACTGACAGACATCAAAAATATAGTAGATTAAAATAATGTTATTCACACATTTTGTATGATATCAGTATAATTAAAGTTCAGGTCAGGTACATGTCAAATTCAGAATCTTACATAAAAGGCTGTGCCTGGGACTTGGAACCACTAGTCGTACACCAGTGTAGGCCTTCACTGCTTCAGTACAATATAATGACAGATCAGCTACATATACCTATAAATACATCTAAACCACAATTATAATTACAATAATAATTAATATTAATGTGGCCTGTCGTGGTACAGGGGCACAAGCGTGTGACTAATTGCGATAGGTTGTGGGTTTGATCTCCACTCGAGTTAATACTTTTATTTTTTCGCTCTGACAATAAGGCAAAGCGCGGCGTTTAGTTTCGCACGTCAATACACAATATCTAAAAATCAGTGGAGAATGGAACGGAGTCTCCTAACACTAAGTTTTTAGGTTCCTTATGCCTACCCTACCATGTAAAGGAATCAGCGTGTAGCTGAAAAAAAAACAAAGGATCGAGGTTCGCCAGAGAGAAGTGTCCTTATCAGAGAGACAGAACTGCTATTGACTTGTTGAATG
This sequence comes from Eueides isabella, assembly GCA_019049475.1. Lineage (NCBI taxonomy): Eukaryota > Metazoa > Arthropoda > Insecta > Lepidoptera > Nymphalidae > Eueides > Eueides isabella. The sequence continues at coordinate 10,404,160 of CM032393.1, forward strand.
GTATTCATAACGAGGTAGGAAGGAAATAATTACAAGGTCTAGAAATAACTACAAGTAATAATTTTCATGATGGCTCGTGAAAGAGGCAGTAATAGCAGGGGAATACCCTGCATACGCTAATCAGTCTAGCCTTGTTGTCTTTTATGGCGATAGTGAAAATGAAGGGTCACTGAGGAATGCAACTTGTCTGTATACTGAACAGTTGTGACTGTAATTGGGTCGTCATGGCCTAGTACTAGCGTTTGGTTAAGTCTTTGCAGAATTTCTTTAGGGATGGAATCGAAGTCTTTGTAGCGTAAGGGAGGGAATCGAAGTCTTTGTAGCGTAAGTACCAGGGGCATCCATACAATTTGGATGTACCATACAAAAAAAATTGGATCATCTGTAGGAGGTCTGTCTTGGTATGTGCGAACACGACGCAAAGATAAGGTAACGAAGGGACAAGGTAAATTTTGTTCAATGTCATGTCATGTAATTTCCAACATATTCAATACAATTAACGTTTCTAACAATATATATAGAGCTTTCCAAACTAAATATAAGACATTGATCACCCACCTGTTTATTTCCGACTGTGACATTTTTATAAAATTCAAATACAGCGTACAGAACTATGCATATTTGAAATTTTTGGGGTATTTAGGTCTGGTCTCGCCTACCGAGGGTTCTACATCCATTTCGGGACTGAAAGTCAACGGATGACCAACTTAAAAAATTTACAAGATTAAATTTGGAATCATTTGCACTAACTTTATATGATTTTTTTAAGCTTCACGTTGTATCCCGCACGTGGCAGGGTAGGCAGAGGGAACCCGGGAACCTAATGTTAAGACACTCCGTTCCACTTCCGTTCCCCATTTTCCGAATTTGAGGCATTGCGTGTTGAGTGGCGGAACTCAACGTCGCGCTTTGCCTTATTTCCAATTGCGACATTTTTATAAAATTCAAATATACGTACAGAACTATGCATAACTATAGTTTTTTTTATAAGATGTTACATAGGATTCTTTATATATACAATCAATTTATTTTACCCTCCACTATCAATTTTCTAAAAACTTATCAGATAGCACTAGAAGATGCATCGCGAGTATTTCGGAACCAATGGTTTAGGTTAAAGGTTGAAATGAGGACAGATTTGACCGGTCTATTTGTAGATAAGAGGCAGTCAGTGATAAATCTTTTTCGTGCCTAAAATGCGCCAGTTTTTTTGTTTAGTATCATTTAAGGGTTATGTAAGCTATATCTATTATTATTTTTTTGTAATAATATACTACGATTCATTAATACAGAATAGTCTTTAGAGAATATAAATAATACTATAAGATTGATTTATAAATTCTTGTCTTTATATGTTATCTATGAGTATTCACTGACGCCACTATTGTGCTCTGCTAGTAACCTTTTTCGTTTTACTAAGTAATAAAGTAGTATGATTAAAGTATATAGTGTTTTATTTCAACCGGCTATACATAATATGCAAATTAAATTATTTTTATAATGTAGCCAGTAGTAAACCATATTTAATAAAATAAAAACCAGTCTAGGGAAAGTAGATCTGGTTCTACATCCATTTCAGGACTGAAAGGCAACGGACGAAAAACTTATAAAAGTTTAAAAAATTAAGTGTGCCATCATTTACACTAACTTTATATGAAATGAACTACAAATATAACTTTGTAATTGGAACCCCTATATGATCACTGTGTTGTAAGACTGTCAAGACCATTCATTTTAATAGCTTCATCATTGTCACAGTCAACGTGTTCCAAAAATATGCTTCTAGCTTTTATGCAACGTTTTTTACAATCACAACCTATCGAATATTTTCCGTGGACACATAGTTATGAAATTGGTTCACGAAATTTACAATACAAATAAAGGAAAACATCTGAGAAGTGAATATTAATACGTATTTAGAAGAAAAAAATACAAACTTGTAATTGTAGTTCAATCAAAACAGTAGTAATAGCAGTAAAGTGTAGTTTATACAAATGATTGCAAACATGATTGCCTACACATATAAGCACTAAAGGCAGTGATCAAGTCAAACTCTTAAGTCTATGGTTCTAGTTAATATAATGCACTAAAAGACTTGTACGAAATCTAAACTATTTTTTATATTTCTGGCATTAAGTCTACTGTTATAAAGACATTAACTTAATATGTCATGACTGGTACCGTGTCGTGATACTTGCATGGTGTGGGTCATTGACATAATATATATCACTATTGTTCTACGATTACGATTTAAGATGAATATATGCATGATATTATTTTATGTCCCAGTACTGATTGGTATCATCATCATGTAGTAGTATCCGCTTATCTCGTACAGATGTGGGTTATTTCTAGCTCTGGCTGTCTATGCAGAGTTCTTTTAACTTGGAGCTCGATGCTATTTTACGTTCTGGAATACTGGTGTATATAGTAGTGTCAGCCTATAATCTGATACCTTATTTGAACTTGAACATAGAAAATACGAGACTCTGTGTGGTAAGTGCCAAGTGTTTATGGTATGTGCCATGTGTTTATTATACATACCGGCCGCTTTGCGGTAAGCCACTGGAATCAACGACTTATGGTGATCTCACAAAAAAATCACAAAAGAGGAAAGGGGAACGGAAGTGTAACATAGTGTCATACCACTAGGTTCCCAAGTTCCCTCTGCCACCCTGCCATGTGCGGGAAACAGCGTGAAGCTGTACCTTGAACAATACACTGGAGATATACATTTAATTATATAAGTTGAAGGATGTGTTTCATATTCAAAAACAACGATTTTATTGCAGAAATTTGGCAATTGTATATGACTGCCATGTTAATTTTAAATTAAAATGTAACTCGAAAAATATTTAACACAAAAGAAATATTTTTCGCCGTGTGATTCCGGCTTAGAATAGGATCACCCTGGTACTGATGGTGTCGTAAGAGGCGACTAAAGAGCGTGTAGTAAAGTCACGTTACCAGTAATGGCAACACGCATGGGCAGACTCGACCGGATCATTACCACCCCCGGCATTTAAGACTGGCGTTAAGTAGTGGCTTTGGCCACTGCGTTTCGCATTAGGTAATGCCGGGCCCCGGTGCCCCTTTCACCTTAAAAGACGGCAACGCTCTTGTAGATCCTCTGGAGTTACTTGGGCACTTACCATCAGGTGACCCGTACGCTCGTTTGGCGCCTTTTCATAAAAAAAAAAATCTCGAGAACTTCACATTTGTGTAGTGCAAAGTGCTAGTTTAATTACTGGGAATGTCTCGAAAGAAACTTCAAAGCAAAAAAAAAACCTTAAGCAAAAGACATAGCATGTATTTAAAAAATATAGGTATATTTATAAAATATAAAAATAATGTTACTGTCCCTACAAAAGTTATTCCTATCATGATATGTGAAATGAAAATTCTCATAACGTTCAATCCAATTTGAGTTGGTACGCTACTATAAGTATATGTACGAATATGTAGACGTATCATTAGCTACAGTAGCGATGCATAAAGAGTATCTATAAAATAAAATAAATGTGCTTTGTGTGTTACAAACAGCTTGCAGTTCTCCTTTTCATTTGTTTGGTACAGAGGTAATGAATCTTAATCACAGAGACGCGTGTGCAGTGACAGGTCACGGTGACTAACTGGTACTCAGTTGGTTTAGCGGCTGGCAATAACACGACCGTCACTCCCATATGTTTGGTGTCTATGGAACAAAGAGTATGTGAATGCAGATATGATAAGAAAATTCAATTATTTTAAATAAACATTTGACTCGGCATTTACAATGTATATTCATTTATTTTTAATATATAAAGTTAAAATTTTAATTAAAATTATAATTTTAAAATTATTTTTTTAGTTCTAATTATTGGTAAATATAATATTACGGATTTTGGTATTTGACTGGCTTATGTAATAATACATAAGCCAATAAAATATCTAAATCCGTAAGATTATATTTACCAAGTTGGGTAAATAAATATTTTCTATATAATCTAAAGTGGGGAACGAGACTGGAATGGAGTGTCTTAACATTAGGTTCACAAGTTTCCTCTTCTTACCCTGCCATGTGCGGGATACAGCGTGAAGCTGAGAGAGAGAGAGAGAGAAAGAGAGACAGTAAAGAATTTAAAGTATAGACTTAACACTTCAGGTATACTAAAGAAGCTATAAGTCTCCTTTTCAACTAATTTCACGACCGAACCATTTTGCATAATTCAAAATTGTGACTGCGAAGCAACAACGATAACTATGTAATTTTATTTGAATACATTTATTTATGTCCTATCTTTTCAAGTCTTAACTTTAGTCTTTGCTAAAAATGACTTGTATATTATATGGTTACGTATTCGGATGGGGCACAATAGATAATATCTGCGCTTTATGACTCTTCAGTATTCGCTTTACTGAACAGAATAGGTTATGAATAAATATATTTAATGATTTTTTCTACTATGTTATAAATTTACTTTTAAGTATTTTATTATTAGATTTCTTTATATTTTTTAAGACTGGACATAAGATCACTGTTATCCGTTTATAAGTAAAAAACATCAATCGCTTAGAAGTATCAAGGAGAAATTAATATCAAATATTTACGTTTACAGTCCCTTGCAGGGTGAGAAAAATTAAGTCATTGCAATAAAAAATATAAGCATTTATTTATCGTTTTTGCTTACAAGGCTCTCTGTGAAGATAGATCTAGTTCAAGAATGAATTGGATGCGGTAATTGCTGATGCTGAGGTTATAAGCGGTTCTCAAGCAGATATTCCAAATCTTTTATTGTCTAATTAATTTCATGTATAATGAATGTAAATAATTTGTTTTTATAATGAAAGGAATACATTTTGGGAACACAGGATGTCAATAACTTTAATAATTTGGCTGATCTATTTCAGTTTTACCAGGTGCTCCATATCTTCCTAGTGTTAAGACACTCCGTTCCACTTCCGTTCTCCACTTTCTGCCGAATTTGAGGCATTGCGTGTTGAGGGGCGGAACTCAACGCCGCGCTTTCCCTTATTACCAGAGCGAAGAATTAAAACATTAAATATTTATATTGAAAATATTAAATATTTCATTTCCTCGACTGGTGATCGTACCCAAAACCTGTCGGTTACAGTCACACTCTTGTGCCGCTGCGCCATGACAAGCCTCTCAGGCCTCCATATCTTCCATGATCCTAATTATATATTATTTATTTTTCATATACTATTTATTCCTTAAGCACGCCGCATGAAAATACGTCAAAATAAAAGAGTGAGTTTAAAAAAGAGCCGGTACAGCAGTGTTTGCTTCGCGCTCCTAGATTAAATTCTATTGGTTAATTTCTTTGTTAAGCCAAACTTATTACTGTATAAAATGGGATAAATTATAATAGTTTATACTTTATATTATTCGTTATTAGCAAAAATGCCCATATTGTGTAATATAAACATTTTATTTGCTCATATTTTATTTCATCACATAGTAGTACGTGTAAATCTAATCGTACGACATAGTTGCCAGTGAAAATACAAAACCACTGTAAATTACAAAACCGTAAAAGTTGCTTCTTTTGCTACAAATTTGAAAGCGTAAAAGAACTTTGAAAACATGCAGAGATCTCTAAATTTATATATACAAAGTTTTATACAACCTTAATTCTTCATGTTAGGTACGAAATAAAAGATTCGGTTTGAAATGTTACAGTAGCGAGGTTTTAGGGAGTAGGTAGCGTGCGTCCGGTCTTTTCGCGTGGTTTCCTCACCGGAGGAGCTCATAAAACGTTGAATATGAAAATTCCTCCACTTTTCAAATAAAAAGCTAAGAGTTCATAAGCGATTACGTCATGGCGAGTGAAAAATGACTTTTAAAATCCGGCCACCACTCTGAACTGTTGCCGCCCCCGCACTTAAGATGAATTGTTAAAAATTGACGTGAAGATTAGTTACCATAAACGAATTTAAATTTCATATTATTAAATGTACATTTTTATAATGTATAATTTGTTTAAAGGTTACTCTTTTGCTTTTTAGGTATTTTCAAAGTACTTCGCACATTACGAAGTATTTAACCTTCTAATGTAAAATGTGAACATTTGTTTTAATGATGGAAATTAGTTTGAATAATCGGGTAGATCGTCTTTTGCTTGCTTTGTTGTTATAAGCAGTAAAAAAGGAAAAACGTCGCCAACATAACGAACGCTCTGCTTAATAATATTAAGAAGAAACATCTATCCTCCTAAAGTTATTTTTTATATATATTAAATCGTCTATCATGGTGCAACAGTACAGGCGACCTTTTGTAAGTTCGATTCTCACTTGAGGAAATGAGGAAAAACATTTAAAATTTTAACTTTCTTCGCTCTGGCAACAAGGCAAAGGCAGTTCCACCATACGACATGCGATGCCTCTTAGTGGGGGAGAGTAGGAATCGGAGGTGTCTCTATAGTGACGGAGTGATTTACACTAGGTTCTTCAGTAAGGATACATTGTGACTTTGGAAAAAAAGGAGAGTGGGATAGATAGGATATCAAACATATAAAACAGTATTTTTTTTAAAAATAGTGTTGATTTTTAATATTACTTGGTCATAGATAATAATTTTTGCCCTTTAGAAGGAGTCCCATCAAATTTAAAGATGTTGTTAATTTACTTCTTCAATTGTAACTTTTTTGTTAATTTAGGATAAGATTGTAAGACATACACATAGCATAGATACATACTAAATAGCAATAATTCATATTAAAAATAATTAGTTTTTTTCAGCTTCACTCTGTATCCCGCACGAGGCAGGGTAGGCAGAGGGAACCCGGGAACCTAGTGTTAAGACACTCCGTTCCACTTTCGTTCCCCACTTTCCGCCAAATTTGAGGCATTGCGTGTTGAGTGACGGAACTCAACGCCGCGCTTTGCCTTATTACCAGAGCGAAGGAATGAAATATTAAATATTTCATTTCCTCGACTGGGGATCAAACCCAGAACCTGTCGGTTACAGTTACACGCTGGTGCTGCTGCGCCACGACAGGTCTCATAAAAAGAATCAATCATAAATTTATACGTAATATTTAATTTTATTACCTTATATAAAACAGAATATAAAATATACCTGTCCCACTAAATAATCATGACGACGTCGAGTCATTAATTAAATATGAAAGCAATATTCATATAAATTAGTTAGATGTTTTATGAAAATTAAAAATGGAAAACGGGATGAATAAATTTAAATTTTCAGCTCAGTTCATTATAATTTTGGCATAAGAAAATATTATCCCTGAGGGCTTTATTATGTTTGCTATAAATAACAGCAACTGGCAATAAACGTATATTTACTGTTTAAGCTCATTCCTTAATGTACTACTAGCTTATGAATTCATTATTTACGGCGCAGGAAAAATAATTGAAATATTGTAATTTTAAATATAATGAAAATTGCAAAGGTATTAGAGTTTGTCGCAATTATTATATATCGTTTCTATATTTAAATATAGAAACGATATATAATAATTGCAAAAAGTAGAATACGAAGAACCCGCCATTTTTCAGTATCACTTTAAAGTGATACTGAAAAATGGCGGGTTCTTCGTATTCTACTTTTGAGACTTATTATGTTGAGTGGCAATCGGAGTTATACGAGTACATGTTACAAATTAAAATCAAAACATTAATTAATCAATTAGGAAATTCAACCTATTTTAAATCAAGTTCTATACAAATGTGACTGTAGTATCAGTCTAACATAAAGCTACCACCGGTTCTGGAGGCAGGTCTGCTGAGAAGAACCGGCAAGAAATTCAATGAAGGTAATAAAATAGGGTAGGACGAGGACAGTGGGCTATTTACATTTCTTGACAAAAAAAACTATACGTTTGTGAGTTTGGGCTGCTCGATTGTCAGACGAAAGCCTGAAATCTTTGACCCGGTGTTAGTTTCACCATCACTGAACAAAAACAAAAAACTCACTCACTTTGTTAACGCCACGTTTTGCAACTGTCTGAATAAACTACTGCTGCTGTAATTTCAATTGATGCTAAAGGGATTGATTCCACGTTTGGATCCGAGAAAATTGTAGAATTAATGCTTAAAGTGTTACCAATATCCGAAATTAAGTGTTACTTTTAAAGTTTTATTTTCACTCACAGCCATTTCATACCCAAAGAGCAAGCGGCAATATGTGGATATTTTTCTACGTTCTAAATTTTTGAATATAAAACCAAGGGTGACAAAGGATCGAAGGTTGGATAGAAGCATAGTTCTTACCTTTCTAGGACTTGAATTCCTTCCAGAATTTACCCCAGAACTTATCCAGTTGAGTAGTTGCAAGAGTCAACAAATCCTGGACAGAATTAAAAACATGCTTTAAAGTAGCTAGCCACACTGAATATATAATTTAGCGCAGGAGTCTGGAGATGCATTCCCACTAATTCCAGAATGTCATAGAATCCAGGCCAAGCTAATACCTTAACCTTTTAGATGACATGAGTATAATTCTTAATGAATCCTTAAAACAATTGAAGGTCGTAATTTACTATAAAAAGGGTTACTCCTTAACGCCATTAAGAAGTTTAATGAGTCAGTGAATATAACCGTCTATCTAACTCATGGGAGCGTCTGAGCAGGATTGCTTGTAATATAGCAATAGCCTTTCCTGTAATATGAAAGGACATTTTTTTTAGCTTTACGCTGTATCCCACAAATTGGCATGGTAGGCCGAGAAAATTTAGGACTATAGTGTTAAGATACTCTGATCCATTTCCTTCATTCTCTTCCTTTCTGCTGAATTTGAGGAATTGCAGGCTAAATAGTGGAGCTCAACACCGCGCTTTGCTTTATTTCCGGAAGAGAAGTGTGGACTAAAATGGGAATTGGGCAACAACAATTGAGAGGGTAACAGTGACAAGTTTGGATATGGTATGGTTCTTTGATTATGGCGTTCCGAGCGTGCCAGTTGAGCACATATCACTTCGCCAATGTCGCGTTGAATGGAGAACACACGAAGGAAGTTGTAAGGTAAAGAAAATAATATTACACAATAGGAAAATGCATATTAAAAAAAATAAGATCTAGTTAAAGAGGTCTGTATAGTAAAATATTTTTAAGAAACTCAGTGAAGCCATTAGTGGAATTAATATATATACATTTGTGACGTTCTGGGCAACATGAAATGAAAAAAGGAATTCAACACTGAAAGAAATTATGATCAAATGATCTCTTTTATAGCAACTATCAAATCCTTTCTTGTCACTGTTAAATAATCAACTGGTTACTAAGTTTTTTGTTGAACTCAACGAAAAACTTATCAAGAAGTGGCTCCGAGCTGCAAAATAATGGAAATAATAAAAAATCATGTACGACACATAATACATCCTAACCCAGTAACTCTAAACGAAGGGACAGAGTGTTACATCGAAACTAATATATGAAGTTATAATAGCACTATATGCCATCTCGATAAATGGAATATCTAACACAAACATATCAATGTTAATCAAAACCAATAGCTATCAAATTATATTATATTAGTATGGATATCAACTACTAATAGTCGCGCCGTGGCTCTACATTTGCGACTTACCATACCACGACCACTTTACCGTATTTGAAAACTGTAATGACTTCTAAAATATTCATTATACTCACATACTGTAAAAGCAAGGTTAATCTATATAAAATTACACACGTATCTAACGCATTTAATTGGATAAGATATAATAGCCTTTTGCTTAAACTGATTTCGTGAATATTTCTTAGTATTTTATAATAAGATTTTTTGTAAAACATATTATGTATAATAAGATATTAACTGATTTATTTTTGGGGTTCCATACCCGTAAATGTAAAAACGGAACCATACCCCGACCACTTTACCGTATTTGAAAACTGTAATGACTTCTAAAATATTCATTATACTCATATACTGTAAAAGCAAGGTTAATCTATATAAAATTACACACGTATCTTTAATTGGATAAGATATAATAGCCTTTTGCTTAAACTGATTTCGTGAATATTTCTTAGTATTTTATAATAAGATTTTTTTTAAAACATATTATGTATAATAAGATATTAACTGATTTATTTTTGGGGTTCCATACCCGTAAATGTAAAAACGGAACCATATCCAGACCACTTTACCGTATTTGAAAACTGTAATGACTTCTAAAATATTCATTATACTCACATACTGTAAAAGCAAGGTTAATCTATATAAAATTACACACGTATCTAACGCATTTAATTGTATAAGATATAACAGCCTTTTGCTCAAACTGATTTCGTGAATATTTCTTAGTATTTTATAATAAGATTTTTTGTAAAAAATATTATGTATAATAAGATATTAACTGATTTATTTTTGGGGTTCCATACCTGTAAATGTAAAAACGGAACCTTTATAAGATCACTATATTGGTTGTTGTCCGTGTGTCAAGAATATTTATCTTGAGATTACGTTGAGGTAACAATTTGAAATTAATATCAAATGATTTCGGTCCCTAGGTGAATACACAAATTTGTTCTTGTCAGTCAACGCAATCATAAGATATGAGCAATTTTGCATCGTTCTTGTTGCACTTTGAATGAAATTTGCGGTGACATCAAAACTTAGAGGATGGGTACTTACTTCACGTAGACTTATTGTCATAAAATTTGGCGTGATTTGAAGGAAAAAACAAATAGAGTTGGGTGAATTGTTAGGTGAGTATTATCTTTTCTAATTTTTTAATCATAAATCTACAATTGTGAAATTTGGCTCCTAGACTAGCCGTAGTAATAACTTGAAATATAAATAACGATATTATTATTATTACAAAATTATAATTGTATTATATTTCATACAAATTTAGTGTATATTTAAATTTGTCAATTTTAATTGATTATACTTTCCGTTGACATACAATCCCAAAACTTTAAATTCGTCTACACTAGAGGATCTAGGGAAAAAGAAATTATTATAATATAAGTATATAAGAAACTACACTTACCGTCACAAAAAATAGTTGAATTGAACAATAAATATCGCGTAGGATATATTTTATGTTAAATTATCTGTTTTAAATACAATTTCTCTTGTCTGTAACAAATACAATTTTTGTTGTTGAGCGAAGCAAGCAAGGGGCGAAGTCCGCTTTTTATGTATAATATTTCAGAATATACTCGTGTCTATATAAAAAAGGCATAATATATGTATACTGCAAAATCAAATCACCTCCTGGAATAAATAATTAAGAAGAATATGTGATGTGGTTTATTTTTTGTGTGACTGCGTATACTTAAGTTGGCGCAAATAACAATATCCTTTCTTAACAATTGGAAAAGAGACATATAAAAGTACTTTAATGTATAGAAAAAAAAATGCAATTAGTTTTGATACATATGTAAAAAATAAAAATTTATGCGACATAACTTTATTTACTTCGGAAACGACTAATAAAATATTTGTTTTGAAGTAAAACTATATATACTACCTATATATAAGTAAAAAAAAATAACATAAGACAATTATCTATTAACTAGTATGGAATGTTGCTTCCAATTATTTGTAATACGTGTAATTTATTTTTTATCTAATAAATGAAGAGATAAACGTAAATGCGATCGTATTAGACATTTCCGATATGTTATAAACATTTTTAGAGTATAAGTAGACTAGAGTCTAGTATGCTTTTTAGTCGTTTTTGTTGTAGTACGTTAGAAAAACAATAAATATATTTTATACACTCATCGCATTTCTCATCATGTACTACTTAACTCCATGATCTTTTTTATGTATTTTTTAGCTTCACGCTGTATCCCGCACGAGGCAGGGTAGGCAGAGGGAACCTGGTGTTAAGACACTCCGTTCGACTTCCGTTCCCCCAGGCATTGCATTTTGAGTGGCGGAACTCAACACCGCGCTTTGCCATATTACCAGAGCAAAGAAATGAAACATTAAATTTTTAAAATGAAAATATTATACATATATAATAATGTCTTTGATTTTCGCGATTGTTATACATTTTAACTGAAACACTTTTAAACGGATTAATCGCGTATATTGAAAAAAACTAAACGGGTAGTCTACCCGTGACCACGGACTACTGTAAAGTGTTCGAAACGTCGGGTTTCCAAAAATGTTTACCATTCAATTATTCCGTTTTCGCGATTAATCCGTTTAAAAGTGTTTCATTATACATATATTTCATTTCCTCGACTGGAAGTCGAACCCAGAGGCTATCGGTTACAGTCACACGCTTGTACCGCTGCGCCACGACACGCCTCAAAGCCCTCATGATCTTTATCTATATAATTAATCAAATCTTGTGCTACAGAAAGCATAGAATATGATTTATTGGGTTTGGAATATTCGCTACTAACTTTGATCTATTTATGCTTTTTGTTTCATAAATTTTATGGCAGTATTAATTAAAATTGCTGTAAATTAAAAAACATACACATATATACATAGCATATATTTTTCCTCACAAACTACACACAATGTGTTGTGAAGAATCTCTCACAAATGACATTTTGCAATATAGCTCGGGCGGCGAGTGGCGTGCAATTTAAAACGAAGTAGGTAGTTGTTGACGTGTAAAGGTATACACATCTAGAACATAATTTTTACCATGACATGGTCCTTTGGCTTAGGATAATATTCCAACACGATCCTTAAGCGAATATGTAGAGCTGCTATTCCTATAATTATTTATATTACGAATATGTGCTTGAGGGAGTTTTTCCAAGTCTGCTGAAACCAGCGATTATAATACCTGTATTCAAGGGGTGTATAATAAATTCATTTTTGTCCTACTGCCAATATCCAAGGTAATTGAAAAGCTCATATCAGAGTATTTAGAATACATAGATAGATTTCGAATTTAATCAGACTCTCAATATGGTTTTTTATCGTGATACTACATATAATATGTCCTACTCTCAGAATATTGTCCTACTCTCGTTACATCATATATCTATTTTATTTATACATAAATACATAAATACAATAAATATAATGCATAATTCTATAAATATTATTTATCTGCTTCATTATCGAGTGACAAATCGTTAATGGACCTATGATATTCAGTATCCATTAATGATTTGTGCCCACACTAATGACTGCGAGAATGCGATAGTAACAAACATCTATAGGCCTGCTGCAATTACAAACCACGCTGACACTGATGTTATATTAATGGTGACAAGTGTTTACTTTCAGTGCTATATAGGATTTAGTGATATACTATTTCATTTGACTTAGTAAGCTTTAAGACGTCTATGAAATCGTAATCTGGCTATCATTGGTTATTTTTGGAATATTTACTCCACAGGAACCGAAAAAAAACAGCGTCTAAACAGCGAGAAAGAGAAACATTTAAATGTTTGAAACATCTTACATTTATTAGAGACATATAAATTTAAATATTTATATATTTATTACTTTATTCTTCACTTTACATGCTCATTTCCCTAACAGGCTTTTATACATTCTTCATTTTAAGATTTAGATTAAGATTGCGTTATTTGATGAATGTTTATCATCGTCAGCGTCAGCCTGATCTTTATGTATTAATTTTAAAAAAATCAAAATTTTTATATAAGATAGAATACAAATTGCTACGCACTATCATCTCTATTGTCAATAGCCTAAATATACTAAAATTTTAGATGAAATAAAAGTATTAGTACTATATTTTTCTTGCTATCTAAATTTTAACGCTGATTGTTTCTTTCATACTTTACCCTTAGTTTTATATAGACTTATGCTTATAGTATTAAATTTCATTAATTTTGTACATATATCATGTTTATTGTATGCTTAAACTCTAGAATAATTACCTTTTTACAAAAATAACACTAACTTGATAACACTTTCGAGGGAGTAGTGAATATAAGCGTACACTCATATTTCGTTAATGAATAATACTAATAAATATAATAAAACTTTATTTCATTTTTAGTTTAATAAAATAGTTAATATCAGTTGGATCTTAAAAATACTTAATCCAAGACAGTTTAGGATGAGATGCTCGTAATTGTGTTATAATTAAAAATTAAATAATAACTTAATAAAATAGAACTTTGATGAATTATTAATGCATGATTCATACCTCTGTGACGAGTAATATAAAGAAGTATTGTAAAGAGTTTTTGAAGTGAGAATTTTCCACGTTAATTTACTTAACATCAGCACTTTGGACTCACTTCTGTTTTTCTAGACAGAATATATTATTATTCAATATATTCGAGATAAGCGACCCAACGCTTGCTTAAATTGCACTATTTTATTTACTAGATTCCACAAATTTCTTGTTCTTATAACATTATCAGTATTATCTGTACATTAAAAAATAATAATACTAGTAATTGAATAAAACTTGGAATGATATAAAAAATCTGTGATGTTCCTAGGGACAGTTTTCTAAAATTGGCTGATGCCACCATTGAGGCTGCTAACAATGTCAATAATTATTTCGCTGATGTCAAAAGGAAACTTGCATTTGATACTCACTTTAAACGTATTCCTAAGAAATATTTACCCTACATGATGACCCTGACAGTGCCAAATTCGATTGTCATGATTGGAACGAATAGTTCTAAAATTAGATCTTTGATTGGAGATATTAATGGGCAATGTGCAGTGAGGTTTAGCATCGTCTATTGTTAAAGCTGCTGTAGACATTCTTACGTCCCCATTACCTGAATTTGTAAACTGTGCTTCTATCTCGAGGGGACTTCTCAAAAAATTCGAACCTAAATACCTTAAACCACTGTCCCATTTTCTTATCGATTTATATGGATGAGTCCTGAAAAAAAAAATATTGAAATGTATCGACACTGTAAAATTAAATTAACTAAGTGTTTGTTACAGTTGTTGTATGATCAGAAAGAAGATCTCCTAACCAAAAGAGAAAAGAAAAAGCGCATTATATTTTGATACTTTTCTCACTGATTAATGGCTTCCAAGATAGAAAAATGAATGTAAAAATGTAAGAAAGATGGATACTGTAGAGATGCGATCTCTTCGTAGGATATGCGGAGTCAGTTTAGCTGATTGATACATAGAATGGTACTTGCGTAGAGGTAATAGTGAAAATGAAGAAGTACGTGCTCAGATGGATTAGGCACGTGGAGCGAATGAGTGAAGAAAGAATAGCAAAAAAGATTTTGAAGGAAAAGTGAATGGTAAGAGAGGGAGGGGAAGGACTCGGTTGACCTTCGACAACACATTATCGACGATACAAGAGAAAATTCACGTAAAAAGCATGGGGACCCCCCGGAGGGCATATATGAAGAGGTTGATGGCAGTGGACGAGGCGAAAGAGGTATGCCGAGACCGTAGCGTTTGCGCTCAGTTCTCTATACCCCGCTAGGGAAATAGCGTGAAGCTAAGTAAGTAAGTAAGTAATTTGAAACTTGGAAGTAATTTGAAACTTTATTTAATCTTGGACTCACTAGAGTCCTTTTTAACACTGTTTCCAAATGTTTCTGAGTTCTAGTTTCAGTATTGATACAGAATTTAGAAGATCGCGTAACAATGACGGTAACATATGCTACGACTATTTCATGGCCTCTTTTTTTGTTACTGGGCTGGCTTTAACTGATTGAAGAACTATTAAAATTAATATTAAGTTTATGTGTGTAGCGGCAAATATACACATTGTTACATTTTAGTGGTCTAGTTGCTTAGTACTGGTATGACTTTTGACGAAATTCTAAACTGTTGGTCTGGTTTCTTCAACAGACTATGATAACACTTTGACTTTGAATAGAAAATTTCAAAAGTTCTGTCTGATTTTTTAAAATTTTCTATTTTAATATTCATCAATTTATTGATAAAGTTATTGTTGTGAGGATATTAAACCCTACCTTTGCCTTTGTAATCCGTGGTCATATTAAATCTCATCTCAATCATATCAAAGTATAAAACCGACCGGGAATAGTAGTTTAAATAACTTTTAATCGTTAAAATATTAATTATAACTTGAAGTGAAAAATATGGGAAACCTTAAAATGTAAAAAGGATCAAAAAGTAGCTAAATGGTCACATTGCTACGTTGGTGAATGTTTATTATTTTTGTATTTTAATGACATTCGCAAGGTTTACATAAACACACACACACACACACACAACACATACACACACACACACACACACATACACACACACATACACACACACACACACACATACACACACACACACACACATTCACGCACTTAAATACAAACAAATTTATTTACATACATACATTACACACGTGAACACCCTTCAACACAATCGGGTAAAAAAGATAATACTTATTTTACTAATATTTATTAATAGTAATAAACATTAAGAGTTAAATTTATGGCCATATATATCTCATAAGAATTTTAGTGGGTATTTCGAAAAGGATCAAATTTTACATACTATATATATAATATACTTATTTAAATTTATTACCAAGTAGGATAAAGTTCAAGTAGCCAAATAGAGTTATTCCAGCCGAGCGAAACGGTTGATTGTGCCTTTAAGCAAAATGTAAATTCTTGAAATATTTTCCAAAGAATCTTTTAATAATACACAATAAGCGGTTTTATTGTTTGTTGTAAAGGAGGTATCTACAATTTAAAATAATTCTATTTTTCAGTTGCTTAAAATACGACAAGGATGACTAAAACAAAAGAACTAGTTTTGAATTTTCTATTTAATATTTATTAGATTGAGGTAAAACTTCTTTGTAGCCACACTCGCACTCTTTTGTTAGAACAATTTAAATCGTGTATAAATAAAAAAATATACTACCTTAATAAATTTAATATTATTAAGTAATGTTTTTTTTTATTTTTTAACTACTCTTATTTATTTACTTTTCACAGGAAAGTAGCAAATGTTATTCGTTTTAATTTATATATTGATAAAAAACGGTTATCAGAAGCTTGTATGTATATTGTTCAAATACAAACACTATCTTCCATCTATATTAAGTTTTCATTTTGCCAATTTTGATATGAAAAGTTAGCATTTAACGAATATGTACGTGAAATGTGCAGGTAGCATGTTTGCAGTATGTTGTATGTAAATACAACGTTGAGTTCAATCAATTAGCGTAAAAGTTTGTGTTATGAAATATTGTTGAAATATTTTAGTCTACTTCACACTGTATTCCGCATAGGGGTAGGCAGAGGCAGAGGCAGTCTAGTGATAAGACTCTCACCAAGCACCGTCGATTTGCGAAACACTTTTGCACTCAATATTAATCATGAAGCTACACCATTATGGCATAAGAGGATGTCCACTCAATCTTCTGATCTCTTATTTAACTAATTATTTACTCTTATTTAACTAACTTTATGCAGGGTGATTCCGGCTTAGACTAGAAACTCCCTGGTACTGGTGGTGTCGTAAGCGGCGACTAAAGAACACGTGGGAAAGTCACGTTGACAGCAATGGCAATACGCATGGGAAGACTCGGCTAGATTATTACCACCCCCAGCATTTAAAAGTGGCTTTAAGTGGTGGGTTTGGCTTTAAGTGGTGAGTTTGGCTTTAAGTGGTGGGTTTGGCCCGGTGTTCATCCACCTATAAGAACGGCAACGCACCTATTGTATGACGATTTAAACAATGCTCTCTCCAAAATAGGACACTGGTTAAGTGCTAATAACTTACTGTTGAATAGTAAAAAAAATAATGTATGATATTCAAAATTTGTAAAATCTGATATACTGTTCAATAGTTAAGCCGTGGATCCTGTTGTTCTTATGATATTTCTCGGTATAACTATTGACTTCAAATGATAGTAGGGATACAAGCGTGTGACTGTAACCAACAGGTTGTGGGTTCGATCCCCGCTGAGGAAATGAAATATTTAATATTTTCAGTTTAAATATTTAATGTTTATATTTCTTCGCTTTGATACAAGGCAAAACGCGGCGTTGAGTTCCGCCACTCAACACACAATGCCTCAAACTCGGCGGAAAGTGGGGAACGGAAGAGGAACGGAGTGTGTTAACACTAAGTTCCCAAGTTCCCTCTGCCTACCCTGCTTTGTGCGGGATACAGCGTGAAGCTGAGTGAGAGTAGTGAGTACTCATATTGACGCTGCTTTTATGGTAAAAAAACAGATTTTTAACTTACGATAAAACGGCTCACCTTGGTTACTACTTTATGAAAGTAATACATACTACTATGGTATTATGTCTTACGCCATTTCACTCTAGGGCATTTGCAGAAGCGAGCTATTTAGCGAAACCCAATCTATGATTGTCCATTTAAAGTCAGACCACCACGACACCTATGACTTCAACTTCATTACTCAGTATAAAAATTAAGAAACATGTGTTAAATAAAAATAAGTGTAAAAAAAGTTTTAATAAAAGTAAGTACATTTCTTTTACTGTATGTAGTGTGGTGACTGAATAATAATTGTTATTAGTAGATAGAACAATTGATAACATATTGTCACGACCGTCCGAAGCGATCTATAAATCATCGCCGTGTATCCATTGTGCGAATCCGATTCCGTTAATAATGATAGATTGTGTAAACGCATAACGCTTAAACGATAGCCAATTTCCGGAAAATAGGGCAGTATATTTTTTTATTCTTGTACCATCTTTATACGTTCGCAACTTTCTAATTGAATAGCATAATAGCTTGATATCAAGTAAAAACATATAGAACATTTAATTTATTATGTATGACACACTTCCCAAACGTATGGCGTTTCTTCTATATGATCTAGGAGAGATGGACCAACTTCAACTGTACTTTTAACCAGATAGAAAATAAACCTAAGTCAATTAATTCTAGTGCTAAGACACTGCTTTTCCGTTAAGAAGCTTTTACTCCTCAAATTCATTGAGAGTTTGGTGGAAGAAAACAACGCCACGCTTCTCTTTTAAGAGATAGGAAATAAGACTATTAAATATTTCATTTTGTCGAGCCGAGATAGAACCCACAACTTATAGCGTTACAGTCGCACGTTTGCTACAGCAGTCTCCTCGTTTTAATTATTTTATTTATTACTTGCGGCCTCCGCGCATAAATAATGAAACATAAGTCGCTAGAGCTTCTGTAGAATTATAATGAAATTTTGATATTTCATACGTAAATATAACGTTATCATACAATTTCTATATTAACAGTACATACAGTGGTGACTGTACACTGCTAATCGTACATCAGTACTCCTCTCACGTCCAGCAAAAGCGTTGAAACGACTAAACGGGTCGAAATATGCAGTCGTCTATTTTCACTACTGCCGTCACGTTACAAAAATATAACTCTGAAATTTGAATTTCAGCTGGGTGAATAAACAAAATTGATATTTTACTAGATTTTGAAGTTTTACCTACAATATATATAAATAATATTGTGCTTTGAACTATCTTTATTTTGTCAGGTATACGTATAGGTTATGTTATATTTTTTCAAGAATTGTAGATGCTTCGGTTTTTGTTTGCATAATATGTCTAAATGAAATATGCTAATTTATTGCTTTAGCCTAACTTTTTATTTAATATAATTTTAATTAATATTTTGACAAGAAATTTTTGGTGAATTTTTAGGAGGATATTTAAATTTTTTATCGAACACTAATTTATTCTTAGTTTGATTTAGTAAAATTTAATATTTGTTTATATTCTATTTATATTAAAAAGAGTCTTATTGAAAACAGTAAAAGAAAAAAAGGGAATGACAAATAATAATAATTTTAAAATTTTTAATTTTTTTTTGTAACTTAATGTCATAGGACGTAAACACTTTGTTGATACGTCAATGACCTAATAATGAACCAGAGCGTGCACTACAAGATATCTTATATAGAAGATTATTTTAATAAATTTAGAATAAGGCTGTCCTAATAAATTTAGAATAGGGCTGATTTTGACTGAAACAAAATCTGACTGAAAAGGTGACATGTTTTCTTTCAGCTTTCTAACATCAAGGAGGATCTGACAACTTAGTGTAAAGTAAGCCACTCCGTCCTTTGAGTCCGTCACTTTTCGCCGAATTATTGAGGCATTCCTTATTAAGGCTTAAGTAAACGCTACGCTTTAAAAAGGCGATTGCTGTAGACCCGATTCTTACTCTCGGAAGAGGTTATAGATATGAGAGTATCCAACAAGAAACGTTGATTTCTGTTACTCAACTCGCAATGTTTCAATTTTCCTTGGATAACTGCAATATTACTTAAACATAAATATAAACTTTTCATTGTATGATATTCTTTATTACTTTTAGGATAGGATAAATAACTATGAGCCATCGAATCTAAAATAACAATTATTATTTATATATTATTCAACTTATATTAGTAAGTTATATTGTGTAAAGGACTGAGCCTAACAGTAAAAGCGATAATTATGAGTTCGATCACCATCTGAAGGAATAAATTGTTTTCAATTTTCTCATCTACCAAGATAAAGCGTGCCTTTAAATTACGCTACTTACGGTTCGTCATGTTTATTCTGTATGGATGTTTAAATGAGATAAATAATCTTTACTTCAAATATTCTTTATATTTTTTTATTTATTTATTCATACAATAAAATTACGAAAGGCAATATAAGAATACCTACTGAATGCTACTTAATCATCATGCAATGTACGCCTTTAACGATCAATTTTTTTATTCAAACAATCAAAACTCTTAAAGCCTTTCATAGCCGATTGTTTAGAAGAACTAAGCTGTTTTTCCGCAGACGAAATTAAAAGTATGACGAGAGATACAATTGCTTCGCTTCCATTTGCCTGGGTCTTGACATTTATTTTATTTGTTTTTATTAAAGCTCATTTATAAGGAAAACCGCAAGATATTGTGCTTTATGAAAATCCCTTTTCAGATTTCAGCGCGATATAAAAGTGATGAATAATAAACTTTGATATTGTTTCTTTACGAAGCGGACCTTAAGCATGTTTTCAGAAAATGAGTTTTCTCATTTTATTAAAGGGACGTTGTGTTTAATTTTTGATTTTTACGGATGGGTAACTTTAATGGGATGAGGGGAGATTTACTAAGCATTGTTATAATTTACTTTAGTTCTTTAGTACAGGTAAACTGCTAGAGAACAGATAAAACGTTTCTCTTTGACTGCGAGCTTTTTGTCACGTGCTCTTTGAATATAGTTGGCATTATGTAAAACTAAGAGTCACCGAGTGGTGTGTGCATAAAGAAGTGCCATGTTAGTAATATTGAGACCGATAGCATCTTTCCAGCTGCTGATCTACATCAAGTGCAACGCTCACTTAAATCAAGGTCCTAACCTTGCTTGTTACATTAAAGTTACATAGTTAAATCTAAATATATAACATCTTTCACTAGCCATTTTTAAATAATTTTATATGCATATTGTATATGGGAATAACGATATTGTTAAAATAACAAATATTATTATAATTGTGTATCAAAATACATATATTAATATCAAAACTGAGCAGCCCAAGTCGATAAAGATAAAACTAATTTGTTTTATAACACTGGACATAACGAACGTTATTAAAAATAAAACGAATATCGAGTTAGCACGCAAATGAACTATTAGTCTATTATCAAATGCATGTTTAATCTGTAATCAATGGCTGTCGATCACAAGATGATTAATACTAGTAAAACGTGACCTGAAAAAGTCATTTTTATAATTAATGACATTTTCCATGCATAACTTTTATTAATGTTCATATAGGTACTGCGCGTAGTGCTTAAAAATGGTGAGAACAAAATGTTTTAAAAAAATTCATTATACATTAATTTCGTTCATTACACTTTTATTTTAAGCCGAAAGCTCTAGCTGTTTTTAAAGTATAATTCAGTTATTCTAAAAGTCCATATATAATCAAAGTAAATTCTATAGGCATGAAGGGTATACAAAAATAAAAAATCGTAAAAAATATAAATAATAGAAGCTACAATACTACTCAGCACGAATGTTGTCTATCTGTCTTTTAGTTTATTCGTAAATAAAAGCAACAAAATAGCAGCACGAATCACAGTTGTACCGCATATTATAGGTAGAAAGAAATTAATGTCATAAAATATAATAATAAACACTAATTATGAAAAAAAAAAAATACTTGTAGTATAAAAGCGGGCGAAGCTACAAGCGGGTATTTATGGAAAAATAAGAAAAACTTAAATTACTGCACCGATCGACAGTAAGGCTAGAAGTTACATTGTTAGATAGTTTTTGAATTTGATTTTGAAAGAATCCAAAAGAATTGAGTACCTGCGTATATTATATATACATACATATTAGAACACGAACGTAAATCAAATTAAAGCGGGGAAGCCACGAGCGGGTAGTTATGTAAATATAATGATGATATTTAAAGTAATGTTTTAGCTAGCAAAAGGTAAGGTAGTAATAAAATAATAAAATTTGTATACAAAAAATATATTTTGCTTTTAAATAACTGTATATTTAATCTTAAATATCAAGAAATGTGAGCAAAAGAAATTAAAATAAAAAATCAAACATTATATAAAGCCAATCAAAACGGATTCTTACCGTTTCTCTTTGATATATTAAAAGAAAATGAACTCAAACGAAAAATTTCAACGTTGCGTTCTAAGAATTAGTATAAATAATGTGTTTAGAGTGTCTGTAAAACGTAAGAAAAAAGTTTCCCTTCGAAAGATGGGAAGAGTAAGGACAATAAAAGTAAATTGAAGTTGGATAGAATTTTCGCTTCGCGAGTTTTAGTGGCCGATTTGGCGTAACGAGTTTTTACCGCTTCTACAACTTTTCAGGTCTCCCGGCAAAGTTAGGTGCAACAACTTGTACACTTACTTCTTGTAATGTTATATTGACATAGTAAATTAGGAAGAAATGACGTATATTTCCCTAGTTTTAGCGATCCGTGTAGAATGATAAGTAACTATAATTTACAATATATTCATAAATCATCTTAAAGTAAAAGCAAAATGATGGATATTTACCGTGTTTTAAATATTATTTCTTTTTATTTTACCGAAAGAAATTAGTTATTGTGACGAAGGTGGATGTCGAGAGTTTTGAGGCGGAAAATAAGACCAGCGTGGAGAGCTGTGTTTATATTTCCAGGTTTACAATATTTTTGAGTTCACGTACAATCGATACACGCTATTTAATAATATTTTGAAAATAGCCACTTTAACAAATAATATTCAAATCACTTAATAAATATAAAAATATTGGGCTAATATAGAATTATTATTATATTTAATAATTAATTGTTCATAATATTATTATTATTAATATTAAATTGGATGACATTAAACTATTAATATATTATTTTTACTATTTTTAAAAGTGTTATTCCACAGTTACGACAGAAAATACTGAACTTAAATTTAAGAAGCGAAACCGTTCAAGCGCTCTGACCAACTAAGCAATGCTTTCAGGTATGGCTAAGTTGGAGTCAGAGCAGGGTAGGACGGTTTCCAAGAGGCGCGGGTTCAAATCCTGCTATGTTAAAAAAAAATATACGCTTTTTAAATTTAAGTTTAGTATAAACATATCTTTTATGTTAACTACTTATTTATTTATTATTTTTTATAGGTCGTCGTAGCTAAGGAGTACAAGCACGCGACTGTAAACACAACGGTTGTGAGTTTGTTTCCCATTCGGGGAATGAGATTTAATATTTTAATTATGTCTGGTAGCTATAAAAGAAAAAATGTGTTTTATTTATTACTCAATTTATTATTCCAAAATAGAAAATGATGCAATCGGAAAATGGGTCGCAAATAGACTTGAATAAATACAAATAAACAAATTAATCCTTTTTATCTCATTTCATTACTAAGTTAATCGAACATGAATTTACACTAAAATACGTATTTTTATGACGCACTTCTACATATAGTAGCGTAAATAAACTACTATCATTATACTGTTTTACTATATTATTTTAATATTAGTAATGAAATGTACTACCATACAATATTATTTTTCAAAGATAACTCCGTTTTCGCGTGTAGAGAGGCAGAATTTACCTATGCTGTTTGTCTTATTACTAGAGCAAAAATTAAAATAATTTATAACCCCGAGTGGAAATGCTATAATTCGCTTATTATTAATAACTGACCGTATTTTAAAAACTAATACAACGATGCTTCGATCACTCCACGAGAGGTTGGCGGACAGTCTGCCGTTATGCGTTTATCAATTAGTATCGATCCAATTTTATTAAACCTAGGCCTACTTATTTCTTATTTTAATTAACATGAGGATCCATTAAGTGGTTTTATTATATCATTGATGATATTCCAATCATTAGTATGGATTTATGTCGATTGCTTTTTTGTGCGGGTTTGATTACCTGCTTTTGAATTACATTCACTTAATTAATATAATTTAAATTTTAACGTGTTGCGCTTTTTAATTAATTGTACATCCTTTTTTATGATAGTATTATATATATCTTTGCGAGCATCATATCTTAAACGACAGTAGTTATTATCGTTCACCTTAAAAATATATATATTTATATTGCAATAAAAGGGGCGAGTGTCGATTTCAAGAGGGGTAGTCGCCTTAGTTACTTATGTGAACCTACGTGTACACTAACCTTAACACTAGGTTCCCAGGTTCCTTCTGCGTAACTTGAAATGTGCGGGATACAACGTACAACTTACCCCCTGAATCCTTTTTTTTGCAGCTTAAATTATTGTTGTATATTTTATTATTTTGCCAGTATCTACAGTATGCACTTTGTTTAGTTAGCATAAACTATAATGAACTCATAAATGTCAGTTCAGCTTGCACTTTTCAGGAGCAATAAATTTGGATGACATGACAATATCTCA
This sequence comes from Eueides isabella, assembly GCA_019049475.1. NCBI lineage: Eukaryota > Metazoa > Arthropoda > Insecta > Lepidoptera > Nymphalidae > Eueides > Eueides isabella. The sequence goes on from CM032393.1 coordinate 10,428,891, forward strand.
GATATTAGCCTTTATAATACATGTATCGAACGTCATGAATTAATCGGAATAAAATAGAACTATTTATATTATCATTTTCATAGAAAACAAAAATCTCGATAAATAGTCTCCAATTGGAACTGAAAGCAGGGAGAAAAGTTTTTGACACCATTTTCCTCTATTGATTCATGCTATCAATCCTTTACATAATTATTATATGTCATTAAAGCCTATCGTTCTAGAAAATTAACCACCTATACTTGTAAAGTGTACATGATGATATTATTTTTAAATTTTGAAATATAATTCAGATAACTGTTTGAACATTTTTGATAAATGAGTTGCTTTATAATCTTAAAAATGTATTAAAATATACGTTATTGTAGACCTTTAATAATTCTTTATTACACGGCTTGATTCATTCCTTAGGGTTGATATCTTCATCTTCGTTTATCTCTTTGAGTTTAAAAGCTCTCATTTGAATAAATATTCCCCCGTAAGACTATCAAAATGAAATTGAATCTTGATTAAAAGTAACCATTGAATAATGAAATTATTAATAAGCTAACATTCAACGGGACATATTTTAGATAATATTTTATAAATAAAATATTATTTGACAATTTCATTAACTTAAGTATGAAAGTCATACTTAATATTAATTACTTAAGTTATAAAAAAACATATAACTAGTACGATTTTAGTCACACGAATGGGTAAAATAAATAAAAATATTTAATTCCACGATAAATGCGTACGCATTACGTGTTGAGCCGTTACCGCCGGCCGCGCTTTGTTTATTCAAGAGAATGAACATATTGCACTTAGTAAAAATGTTTACCGGGCTGTCCATTATGATGACCATCGTTTCTCCATATTTTACCATTTATATGAGTACTTGTATTTTGTTAGTTTATTATTTGATTTCAATTTTACTAAAATTTCGATAAAAGTTAGAGCTTTCGCCTTCCTACTTACTACTTTGGGGTACGGTAATAATATTCGCTTTAAGTTCATAAATGTTAACGGAGTATTTTGTTAATAATTTTAACTCCAACTAATCTATTTCACGTAATAGTTGAATAAAAATACTATATAAATAAATACTTACTAGCTTTTAGTATTGACTAAATCGGCTACGTTAATTCAGGCTACGCTAGTAATCTCATAAGCTCTATATTCACAGTTAGATAATATAACTTTTAGGAATTATCTGGATTAATATACAGCTATTGCAATTTCATTTTGGAACAATGCATCTGACTGAACACGACCGCAGCCCCGATAATTTGTGTTGCGAGATATTCCAAAATTGATGAATACATTTCTGTTTCATTATACACATGTGTTATTTTTTCAATACTGATAGTTAGTAGTCCTTTTCAATTTACTGTTTTCGTGTTGTGGCATTTAAATGAAAAATAAAATTTTCTTTAACAATAAAAAATAATTGCTACGAACGTTGCAGGTGAATGTTTTGCGAGGTGTTTTTTTATTATTTTATAAGACAAATTTAGTTGCGGCTAATATGTAGAATAATATACTTCTTTTTTTTTCTCTGCAACATTAAAGATGGTCATCGCAATGCAGCGGCACAGCGTGTGACTGTAAACGTAACACATTTTCATCAGTAATAAGTAAATTATGTAAATATACATTGTAAGGTCATGAGTTAGACGAACCAACAAATCATACACAAAATCCAGTTTTTGTAATTATTTTATAAAAATAATGATGTTCACAAAATACATTTTGTTTCCATTTATAATATAAAAGTTACAAGTCATTCTATTGTAAACGGTTACAATATCTTTTAGAGCGGTTTGCGCTCAAGGAAACGAAATATTGAATATTTTAATTTCTTCGTGTTTTGCTAACGAGGCAAATTGCGACATTGAGTTCCGCCACTCAACACGTAAAAGAGAAAAGTAAATATTATATCACCTAAAGTCCGACTGTTCATCATTTATAAAATTTATGCATATTTTTTTAAAGAACTTCCCCACGTAGTTGATTCAGTCAGGCACTTATGAAAACCAATTATCTTAACTATAATGTACTGAGTATGCATATTAATGTACTATGTTATAATTGATATAATATAATAGGCAGGTAATATGTATTATGGAACACTTAGGCACTGATGTCACTCACGTTTGGCGATTATATCTACATATGTTTTATATTTTGAACATTAATTAATATTAATACGATAAATGTGATGTCTATCATATATGTATATAGCATTCACTAATTCTGTAGCATCTCTCTGGTGCATCTCCCTGCTAGTAATGATGGTTTCATTCTGATATTAGGATCAATTAGGTGTTATTTACATTTTAATTTATTAGTATCTTAGCTTTTAAATATAGTATCTAATGCAGTAATCTATTTTTAAAATGTTACATAGCCTTGCGGCTAAGTTAAAGAAGATAAGAGGTTCGATTACAAAAAAAATGTCATCAGAGAGACAGTCATCAGTAGAGTATCTACTGACACATTTTTTCACAATACTCTTTCTTTTTGTTAAAAGGATAAAATTGTATCTAAATCTATTTGTATTTAATAAATATACGTAATATGTATTTTAAAGTAAAATTTGTTTGATAATCTGATGACAATATAGATCGTTTACAGCTTAAGATCAGACTCTGTGTGGGTTTTTCTAGGGATACCATTGTTATTTTTATATATTCTTAACAATTGTTAAATATATATACAAATATTGATATTTGTTGCTGCCAAACTCTTTACACTAAACTAACTATACCTAAAATAGAAATAAAATCCATCACTTCCAATATGTATTATAAACATTCAAAAGAAAAATCTCTTTATTTTACATTATTACATGAACACTGCCTCAAGCAATAACTCTATTAATGTCCCCAGCCAGCTTTCGAAAGGATTCTTGTTACAATCTTTGATTTTATTTCTATCTACTCTTGATAAAGCTATTCAATATGGAATAGAGCCTCCGGCGATTGTGTTTCATTTGATAACGAGCTTCGGCCGGCGCCAGTCTGTCTAAATGTAACTCAATCGGGTAAAGTACCCAATTTGAATTTAACCATCGATATTTGGTGCATGATTAGAGAAGTTTTATAATTTTGTGATAGGTTTGTTGTTTTAATTGAAATATAGATAATTCATTAAAAAACATAAGTGTTCTGATACATTATAGTATACTATTGTCGGTTTTTATAGCGTTTAAAAAATGTAAAATCTTACAATAATTAAACTCCTGTCGTATATAAGTGAATTTAAGGTAAATCTCCTAGATTTCGCTACAAAATTCACATACTTAAGTTTGTCAACTTTATTCGTTGCGTAATGAAAGTCTAGTATAGGGTATCTCTCGTAGACCTACAATTGTGAAATTTGGCAAGAAATTAGGATTTACTTTATATAGAAAAGAAAAAATTCAAAATATGGAAACTGTAAATAGTTTCCATATTTTGAATTTGTCGAAAAAACTATTATAAACTTATATATTAACGTTAATTTTATACCAAATGATGCACTTATTCGTCAGCAGCTAAAGCTGCAGTGTGTCAACTTATATAAATTGTACTTACCCTTGAACTATAATCCTGAAATTGGTACTCTTGGTTTTTGGTTTCTTTTATACTTCACCACGATTTAAAGAAAACCTGTTAAGCTTTTTAAAGATATTATCAGTTGTGTCCTACATGCAAATTCTACTAGTTCGATCGATTTTATATATAGAAAACTTACTTTAACAATAATATTCTTATTCCTAATATTTATATTTAATTAGAAACCATTATTTGAATACTAAAATCAGCAACAATTTATTTATATTTCTGAAGTATAGCTCACATTCTTGTTGCTAAATGAATTTCAAATAAAATATAATATTAGTAAAAACATTACAAGTAAAATAATTACGCTAACATGCTTTTTTTCTCGTGTAGTAAATATTGATATAAAACTAGTTAATGACATCTGTTATAACCAGCACTCTATCTGATGAATTATATTACAAACGGTTTCTTTTATTTTTCAAGCATTACAAAGAATTCTACCGTTATTATATTAATTTGTTATTAACCTTTACGCCTGGCACCCTGGGTATCACATTTGATACGTGCATTAACAACAACTTAGCCAGACTATCTATCACTAACAATAAAAGAAAACTTTTACGTTTACAACTATGTAAATATTTAGTTTAAAATAAAAAAATATAAAATTAAAATTATTAATTATTTAAAGTGATTTGTTTTCTAGTGCACCGTGACAACTTCAGGTAAGGGCAAATAATAATAAAAAATTATTTTTTATTTTATAACTGTTGTTCGTATTATTTGTTTAATCTTTTATTTTATTTTTCAGTACTTAATTAAATATTGAATGTATTAGATAAGGCTCTTTAAGTATATAGGAGAAAAATAAGCTTGAGAATATTGGGTACGCTTTTAGTCATCATTTAATAGCGTTTAATACCCTCGATGCCAAACAATCCATTCTGACTTTTATGAATGCGAAATAGAGAACCAAGATATTGGTAAAAATAGTGACTGGAATACGTTTGATGATTAGCCATTTTAACTGCTGCTACGTCGATGATTATTTCTTAAAAGTATAATATAGGCCAGAAATACAGGAAAAAGACCCACGTCTGTCACTACTTGGCTCTTTAAAATACCCTTAAATTTAAGACTTGTCGTTATTAATATTTTTTATATTGGGAAATGTAATACAATGTGTTAGAATATATTTGGAACCAAGTTTATTTTGTTGCAATAGCCAATTATGGCTATTGTACAAATATCACATCTTATCTATGATAATACTTTTGCTACAGAAATCTAATGAGTTTTCAAACTGACGACGGTGGTTAGACTGAAGGCGACATGAGTAGACGGTGTCTACCTGAGACCACGGACTACTGTAAAATGTTCGAAATCTCGAGTTTGAAAAAATGTTCAAAAACCAAAATACACCATTAATCCGTCTAAAAGTGTTTCACTTAAAATTCGTAACAATCGCGAAAATCAAATCAAAGACATTATTAGTTAAAGGATTGCTTGGGAAGCCAATACTAAAACGATTGTAGGCTTTAAGGACGAGGTGTGACGTAGAAACAACTCTAGGGACTGGAAAGCGTTATTGAGATTTATCTTTATTTAAAAATCGTTAACAGTGATGACTTACTCGTATTGGCACAGTCAAATAATTGTTTTGAAAATGCGTCCAATATTTTTTGGAAAAAGCCAATGTTATTTTACTTAGATTTTGGAAATCTATTCTAATTATCTTTGCATTTAAATTGAATGAAGACAAACAATCTTGTGAAGTGAAGTCAGTGATCAGTGAAGTCTACATTATAAACGACTTCAGAAAAATAATATTTTGGAGGAAGAATCATACTGAAGTACCAACATGTCCTACTAGTAAGCATTTCGATTTAAATTGAAACTATCTAAGACTAAGCCTGAGCCTTAGCCTCATAATATTTTGGAGGAAGAATCATAAGCGACACCATGTCACAGTTCTGTCAACAAGAAGTTTAACTGAAGTCAACATATACTGACGTTTTAAATATTCTAGAATTTATTATTAAAGCATTGAATTTTATATACGAACCAAAAAAATAGTATTAAGTTATGAGTGTTTTTTTTAATAAATCCTAAATATCATGTTTGTACCACATGCAAATTGTGAAGTACGTAAGTAGTAGTTGAATAAAATTAGTGTTAAGACATTCCATTGTGTCCCCCTAGCTTCGCCAGTCTTTACACTAGATGCGTAATTAGTGGCGGAATTTTGTCTTGTTATCAAGGCGAATAAATAATAATATTGAATATTTCATTTTAAAATATTAAATGTTTAACTTTCTCGAGTGGGGATCGAATCCACCACCTGACGCGTTTACAACTCCACGCTTGGGTCCCTGCGGCATGACAGGTGTCGTATTTTAATAGCGAATTTCTTCTGAATATCCTGTTATATAAGAAAACTCGTGAAACTGTTATTAAGTATTGGCATTTATTTAACTCAGATTTCGGAACTGTAGATTACTCCTAAATTCCTGTTTGGGCGTGAAATCGTGTTTGTACCGATGTGGTCTAATGTCGTATTTATGTCGCACCCACTCTGCTGGTCCACGATAAAAGGTTTAAAGCTATATGGCTGTATTTCGGACATTCTAATCTGCAATTTACTTCTAACGGCGGCTGTTTTATAGCTACCTAATGCGAACATTTACGCGTTGTAACAAAATAACAAAAACCATTACTAGTTTGTCTTTTAAATAATTTTAGAATTGGAATTATTATTATGAGATTCCCACAAGGATATTGTAAAATATACCTAATTCATTTTTAATGTTAGTTTAAAGCAACAGAATAAGTTTAGATAAATAAAATTCTGTGATAAAACGCTTTTTGCAATTTTCTGTTATAAAAAGTTTACCTATTAAGAGCTCGGTAAAACTACGTCAAAAATGTTTTCGATAGAAAAAACTTACGGAGCGCTGGGAATATTCTGGTTGAACTTTCAGATTGCTGTATTTAAAATTTTCGTTTATGCATTTTATATTGAATATATTTAGAAGATGGACTTTATTCGCATATATCGATTTCCAGAGTTAATCGAAAGTTAATCGAGTTTAGTGATTTGCTAATCATCCTAATATTAGTTTCCTTTCTTATCTATAGACCCTGGATAACTTTCTTTTAAATTTTTACTATTTAGTATAAGAACATATATGTTCACAAGAAAAAAAAAATCTCCACAAAATTCCTATAAAATTTACCTACGCTTGACTTTTAAAAACCAATTCTACTAGGAAAAGTTCCCTTAAAAGTTATTGGGGTCCCCGGAGAGAATGTGTAAAGAAGCTCACACCCACGTCAAAACATTAGAAAAATTTGGGATTTCATTTTCTCTACGGACACGAGAATAATATGCTTACGAATAATAATTGTACCTACCTATTTTTGTTAAATCGCAAAATTTAATATTTTGTTTGTCTATCAAAAATATCATCAGAAAAACTATAGGTTAATTAATTATTGTGTAATCTACATATAATATAAAATTTACGACCATTATCAGAGTAACATTTATAAAATATGATACAGTATAAAGTTATTACAAAAAAAAACAATGTATAAACTGTCAATATAATTACGTAATTAGCTAACAATAGGTTAACCCAAGAGCGAAATAACAAAAGAGTCACTGATGGGCACACCACAATAATTATTCGTCTACTAAACTTGAAAGCTTTGGTCTTTATAGCTTTTCTTGTCATTTAAGAACGATCGTCCTAATAATCGTCGGGTTACTACTTACTTTGAACAATGTAGTGCTTCAAACTAATCAGTTTTCTAGGAACAAAAATGTGAAGTCTTTTGCTTAGTTTTCATTTTATTAAGACAAGAAAACCTTGCGCTATTCGGTTACGATCTACTTAGTATGTTCTATTCGGTTACGATCTACTTAGTATGTTCAATAATAAAACATATGAGAAATATTATGCAACTTATTTATTTTTTTTTTTACTGTATCTATCTGCATAAGGGGCGGTACGTCACGATATTTCATTGTTTTGGATGATCCAATAAAGAAATATCTGAGGCCTATCGTGGAGCAGGGTCATAAGCGTTTAACTGTAGTACTGTACACGATGGGCTGTGGCTTCGATCTTCACTTGAGGAAATAAAATATTTAATATTTTCATTACTTTGCTCTAGTAACAAAGCAAAGCCCCACATTGGATCCCGGCACTGAACAAGGAATGCCTTATATTCGGCGGAGACTGGAGAACAAAACAAAGTGCCATAACATTAAGTTCCTAAATTCTCTCTGCCTATTGTGCCACGTGCGTGAGACAGAGTAAAGTTAAAATAAAGTTAAGAAATACAACGCCATATCTTGCCATCATTATACCTCTGCCACCATCATCGCAGGATCACTAACTAACCATGTCATGATAGTAAAACTATAGTACATTAGTAGTGAAAAGTGTGGTATATGATATGCCACTTAATCTTGTATATATTTTAATGATATGGAAAATAGGTTGTCCCATTTGAATTAACTGGTCGGAGTTGGAAAATATGAATATTAAACCTTCACATATATTATGATTCCGATTTTAATAATATTATTTTTTTTCCAATCTAATATATTTAACTAGACAATTAATATTTAACTTTGACTTTGAAGCAACTTACATACTTAGTAGCTTAGATACCCGACTAGTAATAATTTTATAGCATAAGTCACTGATATATGATATAGTATAAATATATAACTATTTGAATTCATTGTAACACAGTGCATCGTAATTCGGACTAATTAAACTGAACTCAACACGTTGTCTTTATTCACGTTGTCTTCGCTTTCAGGCGGAAAACGGGAAACTAAGGAGACATGTCAGTCATATATCACTAAACTACGACAAGACAATCGATTTTATGGAGGCATGATAATTATATTGCAAATGGACGTTTATTTTGTGTTGTAATTTCGATTTCTTTGACGGAAATACCGATAGATTATAGTTATTTTATAATAAACTATCAATTTTTAATAATATATTGTTAAGTATAGTTATTTATTTATTATTCATATAAACCTTAACCTAATATTATAATGGTTTATCATTATTATGATAATTTTATAATCTAATAAGATCTTTTTATTATATATTTTAAATGAAACAAATTTCACCGGATTAATCTGTTATCTTGAATTATAATTCTTCCGTCGTCAGAACACTAACAAGCCACCCACAGTAAGTAAGCAGCCGGCATTCTTACCACATGTAAATGGGGCTTTTTTTTTTTTTTTTTTTTTTTTTTTTATTAGTAAAACAACATCCACGGGCTCGTAGTGCCCGTGCCTTTTTTTAGTTAGTTTATTTATGTTTATTACATAGGCTACTTAACTTAATCGAGACATATTTAACTTACATACTAAGGTGAGAAACCAACTGACTTTCTTTTATTTATTTTTTTTTTTTTTTTTTTTTTTTTTTTTTTCAGTATTTACTTTGTATTATATGGTACGGGTATTATATGGTGCGTGTTAGTAGTATATTTAGTGTTAGCTTACAAGTACTAACTGGGCTTGTAGGCCCACATAAGTATCTTAACTGGGCTTGTAGGCCCAACATAATTTTCTTAGATTTATTACATGTGAGTACAGTTTTAAAATTACAATGATAATAGTTTTTTTTTTTTTGTGTTAGTTATGTTACTTTTGTTTCTTTGGAACTTTTTTTTTTTTTTTTTGATATTGCATTCCAAAAATGAGTACCAGAGTAGACTTTTTTTTTTTTTTTTTTTTTTTTCAATCAAGTTTTCTGATTATTTTATGTATTACAGCCTCATCCCGCTCTGCGAACGCATTTTTGAGGCTGTGTTCCATTATTGTCCTCGCTGAAACCCCCATCGCTCGGCTGATGAAATTGCCGATAGCGTCACCACCGTCGTCGGAGTAATAGACACAGGTGTTAGTGTGTCTAGTTACTGCAACGACCGCATGAGGAATACTTTCGTGTATGCGGATCCTCGCGCCTCTGACTCTGACGATGATGACGTGTTCGTACGTTTGACCTTGCGCCTCGTGGATGGTCATGACGCGCGATTGGACTCCGGAACCATATCCTTGGTCCATCAGCAGTCTCTTCTCCTCCTGCGTATGGACCAGGTATAGGGTTCCTTCACCACACTTTGGTATTTGCGCGCCGGTGTACCTTTCTAGTTTGAGAGAGTGGACGATGGGATTTGAGGAGTATATATTTTTGTACACTGTTGCGACGGCATAAGCGACGTCCATGGGGTTTCGGTGTGTGCACGACAGTTCCCTTGTGATGTTAGTTGTCAGGCTTGGTCGGCAGTACCTTAGCTCGAACAGGTTATTCCTGTCGATGTAAGGCAGCTGATTTTCGTCGCCAATGAGGGTGACCTGTTCTGCTCCTGATAGTCTGGCCGCCATTACGATAGCTCCGAAATGGTTCATAAGAGCTTCATCCACCGTTAATCGGCTTATTTTGCTGCCCTTTCGGAAACCATTGACTAAGATTGAAGCCAGTGTTCGCACCTTGCTCCCCGCAGCTTCTCCGAAGCGGTGCGTTAGCTTCTCTCTTAGATCTTTGGCGGCCTCGACTGTGGTGGTTGCCACTACTTCTCCTTCCTCATTGAAGTGCCTGACTATGTGGGTTGTCTTTCCGCAACCCGGAACCCCATTTATCCATTCGAGCTTTGGTAGTGCCCAGTTATCGAGAGCTGCGCCGGTCTCCTGCCTGACCGAGATGGTTTGTGCCATCTCCAGTATCCGGTCGTCCAGCATCACCCTCGTGCACTTTGCCACTACCACTATAGGGTCACTCTCCGGTGTTTTAAATTTTGGTGGCTGGTCTCCTCGCTCCTCAGTTTCGATCAGTCCAACAAAGCCTTTGGTGTTATTATATGCTGCCATGTATTCTCCCGACATTCTCCCTTGTATAACTTGGGAGCGGTCGTTGTCGTAAATAGCAGCATCGCCTTCATCTAGTTCCACCTCCAGTAGCTTTTTATTGCCCCTCCGGTAGGTCTGCATGATCTTCTTGCACATGGCCAGGTTTACCTCTCGGGTCGCCTTGGTGATGGCCAGGAACTCGATGTAAGCGTTTGTAGCGTGTTCTCGTGGGTTGTTGGCTTGAATGAGTTTGGATGTCAGTATTTTTGCTCCTCCGGGTCTTGTTAGGCCTCCGCGGTTTCTTTCCTGGGCTTGTGGTTTCCCGGTCCCAAAGAAGGTTTTGACCGCCTTCTCCTGCCTTTCTGTTTCGCCCGATGAGGATGGACTCATTTGAGGACGAGGTATGCTAGTTTTTGGGGTGAGCGCTCTTAGGACGGTCGTCGCTAATGCCATCGCTTGAGTGTTCTTGGGTGTTGTTGATTTCAGGAAGACTGGGGCTGCTTTTTGGTCTGCTAGCTTTTGCTGAAGTGCCTCGGAACCGCTTAACCGGGGTATGGTGGTGTTGGTCCCTTCGGGGGGGGGATTTGGGTGGTTTCTGGCTTTTAAGAAGCTCAGATTCTCCCCTCTGTCTTCGTAGACAATGATGTCGTGCCGAAGAGAGGCCTTGAGGTAGCCGTGATAGTCTGCTACTCCTCCCTTATCTGGACCTAGCTTCGTCACATCCACGCTGATTATCCTTGGGGTACCTCCACTTGTCTCTTCTCCCACTCTCAGGAACAACGAGTTCACTTGTGCGAATGGTGACTTTCCCTCCCATTCAAAAACTGCTATCGCTTTGTGTCGCATTCGCAGTAGTCGGTAGGGGGGGGTCGTCTCCTGTGCACACAGTTTGAGCACTTATTTTATTGCACTTGATACTCATTGAATTATTATCTCCTATGAGTAGAAGTGCGAGACCCGGTGATATTTCGAGCTGTACCGGTTCCTCACTGCGACAAAAGCAAATTCCGAGCCGTTCCTCTATGTCACTCATAAAGAGGGCTATGTTCTTATTGTCAGTCCTGCCGCCCCGTGGGCGGCCCTTTCGTCTATGATTTGTCTAAGGTTACTTTTGGTGGGTTGTATTGGTGGAGTTGGTTGGCGCCCTCTTCTGAGTAACGATGGTAGGTTCTTGGACACGGCTCGGACCTTCTGCCCTATCGATCTCCAGACTCCTTGTGATGTTACTGCAGAGGGATTTGGTGTAGATTCGGATAGTGTTGATGTTTGCGAAGCTGATATAGTGAGTGTCGGTGTGTGTTGAAATTGTTGAGTTGTTATTTGTGATGGTGGTGGTGATGGTGGTGGTATCGGCGGTGTTGGTTGTGATGGTGCTTGTGTCTGTCCCTGTGGTGCTTGGGGCGAGGTGGACGAGATGTTTCTTTTGGCGACTTTTACAGCAACGTTTCTTGCGAAAGTGAGAAAAGGTGATCTGGTGGCCTCGTTCTCCATGATGGTGTGGAGCATCTGCTGGTTTAACTGAAGTCTTAGAAGACATTCCAGCGTCATTCTTTCGAGGCCAAATCTCGGGCATTCCAGGATTACATGGAGTGCCGTTTCCTCACATACGGGGTCGCAGATGCACGAGGGGCTGTCTTTCAGATGGAATCTATTCAGGTAGGCCGCGAATCCTACATGACCAGTCAGTACCTGGGTGTCAGTGGGCGTGAGTATGTTCTTCCTTACCAGTTTGTACGCCTCTTTTATGTTTGGTAGGAAGATTTTGGTAACTGACCCGGTCTGGGAGTTGTCATGTCTGGCCTGCCACTTGTTGACTGAGTCCTCGCGCAGACGTCTCCTGACATATGATATGTGTACTGTATCATAGTCTGGTGCCGTCTCTTTAGTCATTGCTGCTTTTTTCGCCAATTCGTTCGCTCTTTCATTGCCCGGTGTACCAACGTGGGCTCTCAGCCAGAAGAAACGCACATTCCTGCCTTCATCTTCGATTTGTTGTATGCATTTTTTCATTTCCAGGGCCAAAGGGTGTGTCACCGAAGGGGCTCTGAGAAGGTCTAGCGAAGATCTTGAGTCGCTTAGAATGTTAATTGAGTTCTGCTTCGATTTCATCGCCATCTTTTTGGCCCTATATAATGCATATATTTCCGCTTGGAAGACTTGGTGTTGTGCGACTCTAGGCAAAACGTGGAGTACCTTTTTTCCCTGCCCTGGTCCCACCACGATAAGGCAGCACCTACTTTCCCTTCAATTTTGCTGCCATCGGTAATTATTAGGGGACCGGCTATACGATGTTCGTCAAGTGACGTCGGGTCAAGGTTCTCCAGGCGCACATACTCAGTTGTTTTGAGTTGCGATGGGTGGGGGTTCTGTTGTGGCCCCAGTCTGCGCTCTATTTCGCGTCCTGGTGGTAAGAGATCCACGCTGTGGCCTTTCTTGTGTCTATACATACTTGCTGTTTCCTGGATCCGAAGGTCGAGTGGGAGGAGGCCCGAGAGGACTAGTGCCGATGTCAGAGATACCGTTCTGTACGCTTTGCAGATTTTTTGGGCGAAGCCTCTTTGCAGCGAGTCTAGTTGATTTCTTATCTTCAACTTCTCGGTTGCTGAGGACCATGCACTTGCCGCGTAAAGAACGATAGGCTCTATCATCGCCACGTATATGGTTCTTATTATCTCACCGTTAAGGCCCCAGGTGACCCTCGCGGCGCATGCTAACTGCTTGTATATGTCCGCTGCTTTTCTGCAGACTGCAGACACGTGCTCGTTGAAGGTCAGTTTGGAGTCCACTATGAGTCCCAGCAGTTTGATCTGTGATACAAGGTTCAGCTGAGTGCCGGACATGTGTATTACCGGGGTTTCAAACTTAAGCTTCTTGGTCAGTACCATTGCATTGGTTTTATGCGCTGCGAAGCGTAGTTTGTTTTCCGAACCCCACTTTTGGACGGCGTCTAAGGTGCTTTCAGCCGACCTTTGCAACTTGCTGGTTTGATGACTTGAAAAAATAAGAACCACGTCGTCCGCGTAGGCCTGACAGTATACTCCCAGAGTTTCCATCTTACGCAAGAGTGAATCAAGGATTAGATTCCAGAAGGTCGGCCCACCGATAGATCCTTGGACGCAGCCCTTCGTGGTTTCCCTCTCACTTGTAGCTCTTGCGTAGTTGACTATCACTCTTCGGTCCCGCAGGTATGATATCACTAGTTTGTATAGGTTCTTTGGACAGTGTTTTCGCGCTAGTTGGTGTTTGATTGCCGGCCACCATGCGTTGTCGAAGGCGCCGTCTATATCCAGTGAGATCAATAGTACAATTTTTTGTTGTTTGATCTCGTTTCTGATGTGGTTTAAAAGGTCATAGAGAGCATCTTCAGTCCCTTTCTGTGGCATGAATCCGTACTGGCTGGTGTGGAGGGTTGGTAGGAGGTGCCATTGCAGTCTACCCATCAGAAGTTTTTCTAACGTTTTACCCAAGATCGATAGAAGTCCTATTGGGCGGTAAGACTTTGGGTTGGTGTAGTCGTCTTTGCCTGGTTTGCGGAGGATGCAAACGTGGGCAATTTTCCATTGCTTGGGGAAGTACGACAGCGTCAGGCATTTGTTCGCCAGCGCCATGAATACCTCCCTGTCGCAATTTATTGCCGCGTTGCATATGTCGGATGTCAGACCGTCAGGACCCGGTGCCTTCTTCGGATTTTGGCTGGAAAGTACCATTTCCAATTCCGGGTCTGTAAAGGGAGGGTCGTCTTCCGACAGTTCTTCTGTCTCCACTGGGGTTCTGCCATCGGTTAGTTGTCGGACACGCTTTTGAAGTTCGGTATCAGTGTCAACACAGTCGTCTGGGTAGAAGGTTTCTGCTAAGAGATCGGCGGACTGCTTTGGCGATAACGTTTCGCCCGCCATCCCTCTTAAAAGCACATCCTCTTGTCTCTTCGACGTGTTCCTGACAACTCTATTGACACTGTCCCAGACGCTTTCGCGGTCCTGCGACGTGCAGAACTCCTTCCAGCTTTGCGTGGCTGCCTCAGTCGCTCTTTGATGGTATAGGGTTTTAGCCAGTACGTATTGGTCTATCGTGAATTGCCTTCTACAGGGTGCAGCGTTTCTTATCCGGCGTTTCTTCCGTAGCACGTCCCTTTGCAGGTGGTTTAACGTGGTTGACCACCAGGGCGGCCTTGGATCGCCTTTCCACACTTTCGACTTCGGTATCGCGCTTTTACACGCTCCGTGGATGATGGATGTGTAGATGTTCAACACCTCATCAAGTTCCTCCGGCTTCGAGACATTCGAGATTCGGTCTCTGGAGATGTTGTGTTTGGCAAGTGCGGCCCTGAAGTTGGTGGTGAAGTCCGACCATTTTGCCTTCTTCGTGTTGTATATGCGCGTAGAGATTGGCTTTAATGATTCCAGTGGTCTCTCTAGGCGCAGTGCGAAGGTTATGGCGTTGTGGTCTGATGTTATTAGACTCCTTTCCACTTTCCAGTTCTCCGTTCTGCCAAGTAGGGATTGACTCGTTAGAGTCACGTCCACACAACTCTTAAACAGTTTTCCTCCTCTGTATGTCTCGAAGGTTGGTGTGTGACCTGTGTTTATTATGTGGAGGTCCATTTCTGTTGCGAAAGCGTGGTACTCTTCTCCGCGGTGATTTTCGGAGACGCTGCCCCACCAGTGGCTCCAGGCGTTCACGTCTCCTGCCACGATGATGTTGTTTGTTGGGATTTTGTGGATGGCGGCTTTTATTTGTTGTAAGTAGGGTTGTATATCTATGTCACACTCGAAATAAACGGACAACATTCCTAGCAACAGGTTTCCGGCTTGGAGGTGGACGGCGGTCACGTTCTCGGTAACTTGCGGGTCGTGAATTATTCGCAGCTTGTTGCTGTAGATTATGATTGCCGACTTTAGCGGCTTCAGCCGGTTAAGAGTGCACTGGATGGTGGTTGTGCCTGGGTGTTGTTTCAGCATACCTGTCCTGCCTACGTACGGCTCTTGGACTAGTGCTACCGAAATCCCTTTCTCTTTTGCCGTCTTCATTAGTTCCGCTGTTGCTAGTTTTGAGCGCTGCAGGTTTATCTGAATGATCTTGATCGCGCTGGTCGTTCCGTTTATATCTCTGAGGGTGACATGTGTGTTATGTTTTTGGGTGCCTTTAGCAGTATTGGACCCTCGTTCTTGCTATCGAGTCCCACCTTTGTCTCTCCGGGCATTCTGCGCTATAAGCTGTGTGTGTTTTGTCGGAGTCGTCCCTTTTTGTACGGCTGCAGTTCACGCAGCATGGGGGTTCGAGCTTTTGTCTTAAGACGCAGTCTTTTCCACTATGCTCGCCTCCACAGTAGCTGCAAGTATTATTTTCTGCTCTGCAGAGAGTTTTGGTGTGCCCAAAACCTAGGCATTTGGCACATTGTACTAGTGGGGACTGGTCCTCCACTGCACATCGACCAAAACCTAAGTATATTTTGCCTGCTTCCGTGAACCGCTTCCATAGTGTCGGGGATAGCTCCAAGACTGGGTGGCACTCGTGTGGGTTGCGGGCTCTCTTTCGATAACGTACTCTCATCCTCAGTTCTGCTTCACTTACATCTTGCAGGAGATGTTTGTTCTGCGACCTTGTGTGATCTATTATCTCATCGTTTGTGAAGCAGTCGAGTACTCCCCGCACGCAAACTAGAGGGTCCTGGTTTGTTGTTTCTTTGACTGCTAGGTTTTTGTGTTTTTTGACCTGACTCTTTACTAGATTCATGTCCTCCTTTGTTGGGCATCTTAGGACCACCTTCTGGTCCCTGGCTTTCCGCACCCGATCCACCTTCGCTCCGGTCTTCCTCAGGTCTAGAGCGTCCTTAATTTTTGTTATGACGTTCTCGCTGGTCTCCTCTGGGAGCCTGGACGAGATTATCAAGGTGTGGTTTGGATGTGGTTCTTTTGGTTTTGCGGCGACCTGTGCGAATGTGTGTGGTCCCGCTTGGGGCTTCTCGTTCATTGCGAGCTCTGTTACCTCTTTTTGATGGTGGCCAGGGTCTGTTTCACCTCCTGGACTGTCAGCTCTGTGTCGAGTGACGGCCTGGGGGGCGAGGTGGTCTTTGCGTTGGTGTCTCTCATCGCTCTTACTTCGGAGGACACTATCTCTAGTTTTTCTGAGATATTTTTTAGCTCTGGGGTCAGGTCAATTTGTGGTGGTGGTGGTGGTGGTAGTGTTTGTGTTGTATGCTCTGTGTGTTTTCGTGTCAGCTCCGCTATGGCATCACTCAGCGTTCGCAGGTTCTCCGCGATTCGAGGGTCCTCTTTGGGTGGGGGCATCGGTGTTTGAGCCTGCTTTCTTGCGGAGTCGGAGACCAGGGACTGTGTTTTCTCTATGTCCCTACGCAGTGAGTCTAGTCTGGTACCCAGACTGTCCATCTTGGACTCCATTTTGGTCATCGCTGTTTCCAGCAGTTTCCATTTGGAGGACTCCTTTTGCGTTCCCTCCGCGCATTTGGACTCTATTATCCCCTTTATGCCCCTGCTGATGGTATTCTGCATCTCTCGGATCTCCTTGATTTGTCTAAAGGGCTCTGTTGTTTCATAGCCCAGCCAGTTCCTGATTGACTGGGCCTCCTTCAGAGTTTCGGACACTTGTGATTTGGTATTTTGCATCTCCGCGATCACTTTTTCTTGGAGAGACTGGAGGTGTTTAGTATGCGCTCTCTCGATGTGCACAAGTTCTTGTGCATGTCGTGAGCGCTCTTTTTCCAGGTTGCACTTGTGTCTGTTTCTGGAGTCCGAGAGAGAGAGGACCGTTTCGTAGAGACCCTGTAAGCTGTCGTGTGCCGTTATTTTCGCCTCTCGCTTCATATTTGTTGCTGACTCGAGAGCCTCTTTGCCTTTTCTAAGTAGAGTATTAGCTACCCCCGTTACCATGTCCATTTCTACCCCTGTCCCTCTGCAGGGGGTTGTGTAAAGGAGGCTGACCCTCCTACCCGTGCTTGAGGCGTTGGATGTTACTGAACATACAGACGACGT
The DNA here is from genome assembly GCA_019049475.1 of Eueides isabella. Taxonomy (NCBI): domain Eukaryota; kingdom Metazoa; phylum Arthropoda; class Insecta; order Lepidoptera; family Nymphalidae; genus Eueides; species Eueides isabella. Next base: position 10,446,299 of record CM032393.1, read on the forward strand.
CTCCGCGTCCGAGTCAGATAAGCATAGGTCAGTGTCGGGGTGGGTTATTGCTATATATGTGAAGGGGGTTACAGGCAGGATTGGCAGTATTTTAAAAAGCTTCAATTAAAACTGTAATCAAGCTTAACAAGAAAGTGAGCCAATTCTTGAGACCAGTGAACAGTTATATTTCTTTGCTGTGGTACATAGATGTGTACTAACTAGATTATGATTATAGCTTATCATACATCACTCAAGCGAGAAGAAGCAACGTCGTTAGGGTCTCGGGGTAGGGATAAGGATCAGGTAATTAACCTACGGGGTTAATAAAAAACCTCCTGGCTATGGAGAACAGACATATATCCATCCTGGGTATTTTTTTTTTATGGAAGAGACGGCAAACGAGCGTACGGGTCACCTGATGGTAAGTGATCACCGTCGCCCACGGCCCCGTGTAACTCCAGAGGAGCTATAGGAGCGTTGCCGTCTTTTAAGGTGGATGCGCACCGGGGCCCGGCATTACCTAATGCGAAACGCAGTGGCCAAAGCCACTACTTAACGCCGGTCTTAAATGCCGGGGGTGGTAATAATTCGGTCGTCGAGTCTGCCCATGCGTGTTGCCATTGCTGGTAACGTGACTCTACCACACGCACTTTAGTCGCCTCTTACGACACCATCAGTACCAGGGTGTTCCTATTCTAACCCGGGATCACACGGCAGGCTACGGAGAACAGACATATATCTAGAATAATTCATGAGGCTTTTGAAATAAAAAAATATCCTAATTTCAATAGAGAAGACAGTTTGACAGTTTCTACCACCTGGCGAGATTTTTTATCAGTAACCACTCCTAAAAAATCTAAGTTTAATTTTTAACCTACCACACCAGAGGGCAAAATACAGTCATCTCATTCGGAAAGAATGCAGGGGAATACGCGAGGCAATTACGAAATTGTTGGCGGTAGTTCGATATAATAATTATGTCAACTGACAGACGGATGCCACCTCAGTCTACCCCCGTGACCACGGACTACTGTAAAGTGTTCGAAACTTCGAGTTTCAAAAAACATTTATAATTCAATATAGGGATTAATCCGGTTCAATTTGTTTCATTAAAAAAATGTAATCTGTATATTACATTTTTTTCTACCTCCATGAATTTTGAGTTTTGAGAATTAGAATTTTTATGTGCCAAGTTTTTATAATTTAAAGTATATTTAGTAAAGTATTTGGATATTGAAGCCAACATATAATATACTAATTCGATCCTGTTAATTGTTTTACCGAGAACATAACTTAAGTTTGTTCTGTATTGAAAAATTCTATACTTCTCTGGCATTGATAGTCTGTACAACGAAACTATCAAGCAAATCCCTATACAATATACCATGTCGATATTATTGTTGTATCTAAACGCAATACTCGTATGTAGCGCTTAATAATAAAACAACTTTTCTACCTACGCTTGAACCATCTACGGTACGTATACATCTCCTTATATAAATGTAAAAAAAAATATATGAGAATTGATTAATTTCTTACTTACTTTAAGGTAGCCGTCGAAAACATTAATTTAATGTTTTTACAAAAATATGTTTTAAATTTAAGATAGCTAATTGGAATTAAAAACAATATTTTGTACTTAATATAAAAGATGGCTGCTTTGCTGACACTGAGCAGAACTTTTGTCTCTTGTCAAGTTTGTCAACCTTTCGCGAATATAACAGCAAGTTTCTAGTAATGTTCTTACATTAAGGAAGTACTAAAAGGTGAGCTAAGTTTAGTATCTTTGACGACGTAGATGAGATTACCGAGGATATTGACCGCCGTACCAGAAAAAGCTTTTAAAGTGAAAATAATCAGGTCTGGCCGACAAGTACCGAGTAACCCTAACGAAAGTATAAATATTATTATATGTTTACGTACTCTTATAGCTGTGAGGATACTTTATATTCTATAGCAATTTGTATTGAATATAATGTGTCATACTGTGTCATCCCTTGAGAAATCCTCTGAAATAAAATTTATAAGTATGAGTCAGAGAAAGAAAGAGAACTATACATATATATGTATAGTTTTGTTTCTTATTTTACTTTGCCAAAGCTATATATGTTATTTATAACAGTAACATATATTATATAACAGTAACCTTATTATATTACTGGTTTGAGACTAAAAAGTATAAATGTATCAAGTGTTAGGCGCTTACTATCCGCATCATTAATCTTCCGTTAATGGCGACGTGCTCTAATGGACAACGACAAAAATACCTATTATTAATGAACTCGGCTCTCAAAGCAAGTACACTTCGGGCTCAAGTTACGACAGGTCACCGTACTTATGTTGGCTGTAAAGGTAACAGTTGGTTGGCCTTTGTGGAACTTTTGAGTATGTCATAAAAGAAAGCTTGTAAGCTAAGCGTAAATATTTGCTATTCGTTTATTTCACACACTTTTTGTATGAGTTGAAAATTCAAGAAAAATATAATTATTTTGGCACATATTATATTCTTTGTGTATTAATTTAAATAATTTGTTCTCTCAAGTTATGTAAATATAAATAAGTGTCTCAAGTTATGTCTATAGGTGTAATCTCTTCTTAAGCAAAATTTTATATATATATATATATATATATATATATATATATATATATATATATAATATATATATATACTATAATATATATATATATATTATATATATATAATATATATATATATATAGTATATATATATATACTATTATATATATATATATATATATATATATATATATATATATATTATATATATATATTATATATATATAGATATATATATAATATATAATATATATCTATTATATAGATATATATATATATATATATATATATATATATATATTATATATATATATATATATATATATATATATATATATATATATATCTAATATCTATATATATATATATATATATATATATTTAATATTATAATATTATTATATATATAATATATTATATATATATTATATATATATATAAGAAGCTACACCATTATGTCATAAGAGGACTTTCACTCAAACCTTCTGACACCTTATTTAACTAATAGGATTCGTAGGGTTGATATGAATGGGTAAGAATTCTCATTGGTAGTAATTAAATTTAGTATAGAATAATCAGTATGGAGGTACCCTTTTCTCTTTTTAATATATATTAATGACCTACCATATTTAGTGAGAAAAAGCCATGAGAAAGTATTGTTTGCGAATGACTTATCGTTACATTTTAAAATAAAAAGGGGCCAAAAAGTATATCAAGATGTAAACAATGTTCTCTCAAAAATAGTACATTGGTTTAGTGTTAATAGCTTACTTTGACATATCCGTATACAGTAGATCCTGTTGATTCTACGGTATTTCTTTGTAATACCATTGACTCTAAATCACAGTGGGGACCTCATATTGATGTATTGGCGAATAGACTTAGCTCAGCTGCATCCGCGGTTATAAAAATCAGAATATTACCTGACATGGAAACGGCTCGTCTTGTTTATTTTAGCTACTTTCATAGTGTTATGTTCTACGGCATTTTACTTTGGGGTAATGCAGTATTAAATAAATTTTTGTCTTGCAGAAGTGAGTCATTTGTGCAATCTATAAATTAAGCCCTAAAGATTCTTTAAGGAAATAATTTTAATAAATAAATATAATGACTGTTGCATCTCAATATATTTTTGAAAATATTATGTATGTTAAGATAAATGATATTAATATTAAAAATAAGTTTGATATTAGTGCTTTTACTAGAAATAAGTTTAATCTTAGCTGCCTATAGCTCATTGCATCGAGTTTGTAACACTTTTATAAGACAGTGCGTAAGCTTTTACAATAGCATCCCAGAAGACGTTCGAGAATTTTCTATTTCATAATTTTAAAAAATTGCGAAAATACCTTTGTGTGTTAAAGGTTATTATCAAATTAACCGTTTTTCAAATGATAACACGCCCTGAGAATATAATGCTCGCTCCAAGCTATTTCAAAAGTACCATTGATTATTGTAATAATATGATGTAAAGTTTTTATAAAAAAAGACAAACGAAAGAAACTATGTGGTTTCTTTAGCCTGTTCTTCTCAAGTCTGAGGCAGTAACATGTAGTTCATAATAAGAACTTCATATTTTGTATATAACATTTTATATACAGTAATAAAAAAAGTGGCAATGAAAAAGGTTAAAAATTGGTAGTTACCATATATATTACATTTTATTAAAATATTGTAATAAATAATTTTAGGATCCACACTATTACAATGTTTTACAGTAACATTAAAAAGAAAAACGAAAAAAATTTGCTGTTCTGCTTTTTAATGTATAAAACAGTTTCTTTTGTGACCATAAACTTACTGCTCTACTGCGTGTGACGGATGAGCTCTAAAACTTTTGCCTATACCCAGTTAACTAGGTTGCCTTTTTTATATTTTGAAATATAATTTTCCTACCCTTTTACGTAGGGGACGACGTAACATTACATTTTTTTTTATTACAATTTACAAATATGTAGCTATACAGCATTGAGATCAGTCATGGCGTAGGGGCACAAGAGTCCGACTGTAAACGCGACAGGTTTGTTTTCCACACGATGAAATGAAGTATTTCATAGTTGAATTTTCTTCGTTTTGGTAATAAAGTAAATCGCGGCGTTGAGATTCATTACTCGACACGTAATGCCTCAAATTCGGCGGATAGTGGGTAACGGAACAGAGAGTCTTAACACTAGGTACCTAAAGTCTGTATACCTGTTAAGCTGAAAAAAAAAATACAATTAACTACATAGTATTGACAAAATGAAGTCTAGAGTGAAGAGAAATCAATAAACTGCTCTTTGAGTAGATAATATTTGCTATTTGTGAATTCTAATTACCATAAACTTATTGTAAATATAATCTGTTTGTCACACAATCAATACATAAATAGATGTATTGCATGCACTCTTCATATCTGATTCATTCGGTTATGACAGAATTAGCGTTAAGTCAAATTGGACAAAGCATTGACTTATTGATTTTGATTAAAATATTATTAATCTTAGTACTATTTTCCCACTTCATAATAATTTCAAAGCTATAAAATTTGTTTTACTGTGAAATACAATTCTATTTGGGTTAAGCGGACGCTTATATAGTAAAAAAAAAACTGTTTTTTTTATTTATATCTAATTTATAAGCAATCAGTTAAGTTCTTATATATGTATGTATATGTATCCGTGTCACAACGTTGATATATTTATAAAAATCCCCGTTTGAAACGCGCCATCACTTTGCTAGTTGATTGATGCATGCGATGTGCGGGTCGGGCTATAATACGTTAGTTGCGTCATACGGCCACGGCCGGGATTGGATGCGGGATTGGGATGTGATGTGGGATTATAGGGATACGACCATCACTCTCAATTGTGAACATTAAACTTGAAAACCAATATACTATTATATATGGTTCTTGGACCAGAGGATAAGTAATTTAGTGTTATTGCTTATGTATGTATATATACAATCAATAATCATTTTCTATGTCTATGAACGTATACGCCATACTTAAATATACTGTTCTTGTCAAATAAACATTTACATCTTTATACACACGTGCCAGTGTAAAGTAATGTCAAGGAATTGCACCAATAAAATATTTACGCACTTTATTTTTTTTATCGTTGGTACTAATTTAATTCAGTAGTTAACCTAATAGTAAATATTTGAAAAAATATAGAAATAAATATTACAGAAAGAAAAAAATATTATGTTTACAACAAATTTCATACAGTACGCAGCCACATATTTAATTTAAAATCCTCAACTTGATACCGAACTCATATTTCAATTTATGTCGTAATAAGCTTACAAAAAATTTATTTATTACTATTTTGTACCGAATAACAATTTTCAGAACTCCATTTTACTTAAAACAATCGCCGCAGATGGACAGCGACAGAATGTACGCGTGATTATTGTGGATTGTATCTCGATTTGGAATAAAACATTATTTTAATTTTAGTGGTCTGGTAAATTTTTTATTTGGATTCGTTTCAAGTTCGAAATAGAACGTAGTAAAGAATAAAGTATTGTCTCGGCCTTCCTTCCCTAAATCCTGCTTTGCAATATAAAACTTAAAGCTGTAAAAAAGTTAAAAGTAGAGCAATTTAACGGTATTAACCGAAATTTGGATGCAAAATGAAATAAAGAACAACATTTTTGTTTCGACATTATTAACAGCTGCAGAAGCGATGACAGGCTTGATGAAAATTTAATCTTTAATACATGGCTGCAGATAGCTGTGATGGATTATAATAGGGTATCAGTACTGAGTCGTGACAATTACTCGGGGTCTCAAGTGTGCTCCGTCACGTCGGTATCCAATCAACGCGGATCAGCGATATGCAAACTTAACCTTGTTATGCATTCCCATTGTGAAGAAATGTGTAAATTGTAATATTCTTGATTTCTTAATCATTTAATCTGACATTCGGTTTATTTAGCTAGTATTAGTTTTATTTTTTAGTTAAGTTATATGTTTCTTTAAGATATCAACTTTGGCATATCTGTATTTAATATATTTTCATAAATATACTTGTATATATGTATTCAATTTATAAGTGTTTTTTTTAAATAAACATGATGCACCCATTCACATATGAACATGTTTTGGAATCATTTATTAAGATATCTGAAACTACGTGCGGCGGTTCGCTATCTAACACCAAATATCTTTAAATTAGTCAAAAATGTAAATCGTAATTCTTAACACTAGTGTGTACCTCCTTCTGTAATTGCAAACTCAGGAGAGAAATAAAAAATAATAAAAAAAAAGTAGATATTGACTAAACTATAATGTATACAACAGATAGTGATTGTATTTGAAATTTTATATGAAAAAAAAAAAGTCTTTTATTATTCTAGGTATTATATTATTATGTATGGATGTGATTATCAAGACGATCACTCACTAATGCACTGTAAACGGACGTAAATTGGAAAACAAAATGGCAGTCCATCCGATCGAACAAAATGGCGGGCCGATCTAAGTCCATTTTGTTTATTATGTGAAATAAAAAAACTACTTCATTTAAAGAAGTGTTGCTCTATATTTAGAAACAGTACATCGAAATGTAATTTATAAAGCAACTTTATTACTCTTTTCTCACAAAACATTATTCTTTGTAAGAACCAATTGGTAGTCCCAAGTAATTTATTTGACGAATTTCGATTAGTATTAGGAGGTCTTTTGACGGTCTTAATGATATACTCGATACTGTAGATTGGATAGAGAAAATGTGAAGGGCGGAAAATCATTAGTAATTAATGGAAAGGGAATTATTTCGTACAAAAAATATTGGTCGACGTAACATAAAACCATCGGTAAATATGAAAGGAAACATAAATAACTATGTTCGTGAAAAACGCGAATGTCTCATTAATTAACGTGATATTTTTTTCATATCAATCGCTGTAATAACATAGCGAGTGGGAAAATATGAAATACATTTATAATCAAAACAGTGAGTTTTCTTATATAAATGAAGACTTGGATAATTTTAAATTTTATTATAGTGTATTATTTTAAAAACAAATGATATAAAAGATAAAATTTACGGAAATAGTCTTACGATATTGTGCACATTTTCTTTTAATTGCAGTAGAAATACATTTTATTATTGATTTAATGTTACTACAGTACGTTCATTCTAAGTGATTTATATTCTTTCTTTAAAATAATTATAAAATGAGCGACAACAGCAATAGCTTTAAATCTATGATTATATGTAAAAAAAAATGTCACCCTTACTTCTTCTATACATATTGAATGGGGGAATAGATCGTATTATACATTGATTTTATAAAAATTGTCGTTAATGTGACAAAGCTAGCTAAAGTAAACTAAACGCTCCTTTTCCTTAGTAGATCAAAAAAAATAAGGCTACTTTTTATATATCTACTAAGCATCATTCGACGGCACAACCAACACGATCTTTTTGAATATAAAAAAATTTAAGATACAGAGAAGATATTTACTTTATAAGCCTTTATTGAAATAATATTATTAATATAATGAAATAGTTCATAAAACTAAAAAAACACGCTTAGTCTTTTAAACTATTATTTATTTTCTCCCTTTTTACTTTGTTTAGGTGTTTTTTAGCATGCGCAGATGCGCTAGTTTTATTAATTTTTCGGGGAGTAAGAGAGATAGAAGGATCCGTTACAGAATTTATTTATCCATATTGATAATGGGAAACTATTTTTATGTTATTGCATTGTTATCGGTCCATGATAGGTGTACAAAGTTTCAAATTTATCCGACTTCTGGAAATTGCTGAAAATCATGCTCAAAAATTCCATTACATACATAGATACATATACATACAGACAACCCGAGCTAATAAAAGCGTGTTAAAAACGCAGCTCAGAACAAGATGGCTTGTTGACTACAAGTAATAGAGATACCCGAGTAAAAGTTACATATATGTAGCTGAATAGTGAGGTCAATTTATAGATGAGTGTCGAACATCAGTCACCGAGAGCGGTTTCACTCGACGCACGACCGCTTGATATATTGGCTCACTTTTACCTCCTTGACGTTCTTTAAAACCTCTACTTTCTATAATGAATAGTCGTGGATTCAAAATAATATCGCAAAATTCCCACAACTTCTTCGAAGATTGCCTTTAAATGATTTTCGCTTTTACGTTCAAATCCAATCATAACTTTGATAACTTTATTTTATAAAGACCAAAGTGTGTTAATGAATTTTGAATAAGCATTTCCGTATATTAGTAAAGCTATTTTTAAATATATTTTTATTTGAGAATATGGTATTGAAACGACCATGACTATCTATATGACAGTATCATGCCGAAAATGCCGAATAATATGTTAAAGTTATGGTTGAAAAGATTTACAAAGGAAAAGCCCACGCACTTTTCCTGAGGAGAGGCAAAAAAAATAGATTAAAAACAAAAACAAACGAAAATTGAGGTAAGTATCGAATCTAGTAAATACAACGTGTAAGTACAACAATATTCTATTACTTTGACTTTGTTCTTGACGGTGGTAATAATAATTTTCAATTTTTAATAATATTTCAATTGATTATAAAATTAACTAATCAAATAACTCAAACAAAAATTCCATATAGCTATTGCTGCTTAATTTTGGAAACTGACAGAGACTTCAAAAGAGCATGAAAATCATAAACATGCCAGAGTACAAAAAACTCCAAAAACCAACGCTTGACACACGAAACATTGAATTCAAATCTTACCTGGTACATACATATATCTTTTGTATGCGAATCAGTAACAACTATATTTATTTTCTTTTCATAGATATTTTTTTATATTGTTCTTTAGTGAAGAACATTCAAATTTCCTTTCGAATTACATATAAATTGAAGAAAAAACTCTCTTAATTTCTTCTCTACATTTCCGATCGTACTTTTTTTCTTTTTACGCGCAAACGTCAGTTTTTTTTTCCAATTTATAAGTTAATAAAACACTAAGACGAAATAACAAACTGTTAATGCAGCTAGAACACAAAAAGCAAACAATTAAAACAACAATTCCATCACCTATCGTCAATCTCTCTTTCACAAATAAATATGGGAATAACAAAGTCAAACTTTACCACCAAAACTGAACCTTTCTTTCGTATTGCATTATTATTATTATTATTTTTATGGAGAAAACATGGCAAGCGAGCGTAATTATCAGTATTTATTTAAAGTTGATTAGCATTTTCTTATAAGATTTGATGTATTGACGGCCAAAAATATAACGTAGTAAGTGATGAAATAATGAATTTTTTTCAACCTCGAATTAATTGCACGCACAAGAAGGCAATACTGTCAATTTTAATAAACAAATTCGGTCCAACTCGTAGAAAAGAAATATTTCATATTTTTCTCTCTTCACTCTAGTAACAAAAAAAGCAACCGCGGAGAGTTCCGCCACTTTACACGCAATGCCTCTAAAATTCAGCGGAAAGTAGGGAACGGAACGGAGTGTCTTAACACTAGGTTTACAAGTTCCCTCTCCACATATATATGTGTGTGTGTGTAAAAGATGTCATAAATATTCGTTAGTAAGGATTTACATTGAATTTTGTAAATTAACTTGTTATTTTGATAGTATTGAATAATTAACTAACTTTCTTCTGACCTTAATCTCATAAAATAAATTGAGAAGCTTTTAGAGATTAGTCTCTACTGAATCAAAATTTTTAATAATTAATTATTTAAACAAGTTGTGATAACTAAAGTTTGTTTGTTTTAAGAGCTTTAAGTTGCAAATTTATCAGACTTATATATATATATATATATATATATATATATATATATATATATATATATATATATATATATATATATATATATATATATATATATATATATATATATATATATATATATATATATATATATATAAATTGTGATCTAAATCTTTTATAATTTTCTAAGATACATACGTTACAAAGAAGTAAAACTAGGAAAGCCTTTGAAAAATAGGGCAAGTGCTGCCGCTCAGGTATGTACAAAGAAGTGAAGGTCTCATTATCGCGACCGAAAGGAACAGTATTACGCCTCTAAATGTAGATTAAAAACATAAAATAGCACTTCCACGACGCTTACCACTCGCATGCTTTCTTATCAAGGAGCTAAAGAGCGCCGCCCGCGCCGTAGCCGTAGGCGTGTCACGCGATCCAACGATTAAAACGACTATTCTAAATTATATCGCTTTTTTAATTATTTGCTTACAAAGCCGAGCTTCAAGTTTATGCGATAATATTGCTATATTAAATTTAGCATAGAAGGTTATGACGTTATATGGCTGCCGTAGAAAGTTTAAGTTTGTTAAAATTCACTTACAAGTCAAGTGTACAAGTCAAGTAGTATTGAAGTTCTAAATAAAAATTTGATTGTATTAAAATTTGTTAAAATTTTTATACGAATGTTGAAATAGACCTTGAATTTTGTTTACGAAAGTTTACATTTGTAATTTGTTGTCTGTTTTTAATTGAGAAAAATGTTCCGATACAAACCTATGCAACATGTACAAAAAAGTATAGAAAAAAAATATATTTGATATATGGAAATGGGTTTCATTGATTTATGTTAGTGTAGTGTTATAGTTTTCTTTTTACAATTATGAAGGCGGTAAATATATATTATTGTACTAGAATTCAATCTGCTATATTTAATGGACGTAAGCAGAAAGACTAAGAATGAATTAATTGTAAGTATGTATTAATTGTAAGTGTGAGTATACTACATATATTTTACTTAAATGTTTTTTAGCAAGCCAAATTTAATATGTTCTAAAAGAGCTTTTGAATGTTATACGATAATAAGTTATAGCACACTCACATTGAGTTGAATAGGCAAAAGTGAAATACTTCATGTAGAAAGTTTGGCAAGCCGTTTGTGATCGCGTCATTGCTTCCATAGAGAACTAGCTCACATATAAGATCTCTTTGCTTATTACTCACTTGTACATTCTATGAATTCAAAATATAAAATATTCGTTTGACAAGTTGGCTATTAGGAAGGGTTGTTATGGCGCAGGAAATTACTGAATAAATTCGATTGACTCCACCATCCACCTGGGGCGGACTATTGGCGCCTGATCGCCTATTTGCGTGTCCACCTTACCGCTCTTGGAAGTACCCTGCTATGTAATAACTCGCTTAAATTACCATGCCATACCGTGTGAAATTATGCAAATGAAACAAATTTAAATTTAAATATATAAGAATAATAAGTATTTTTAAATTTAATACTATAGTGTATGCATAACTACTTGTATGGTTAAAAATGTACATGGTGTTTTATGAGTAGCGAGCAATAAAAACTCATTATGTTTATATGAGTTTAAAATTAGTTTTGTTGAAACATTTGAAGTGGCAACCCTCACACTGTTGTTATGGTTGCTAATTATATGCTTAGTCTGAGTAAGTTCGCGTGTAAATGGCGTTGCATTTGCCTTTTCAGTTAACTAGGCTTCAAAATTTAATTGAGTTCATTACAATTATACCAGAATGAGTAACGTTAAAAATTTACTTTTTATATTTATATAGGAAATGGCTTTATAACATTTCATAGTCTCACTTCAATTAAGTTTGTGATGTTGCTTATTTTAACCAAGCTCAGCTGCAATAGCCTAAAAATCTCCGTAAGATAAAACGTCCAAACACAGCAAGATATAAATTTGATACATTTTATCTACCTAATTATATCGAGAGAGCAGACTATTACACTAGAAAATTAAATGAAAACACTTCATCTCGGCTGTTTCCTGCCCGAACAAGGAAAAATATTGGTTAATAGATTATGAAATTCAAGCTTTTCATGTATGTTTGGAATAATTTTCGATGTAAATTAGGTTTTATAATGTATGTATATAATATACTTTTTTTTTTAGCTTCACGCTGTATCCCGCACAAGGTAGGGTAGGCAGAGGGAACCCGGGAACCTAGTGTTAAGGCACTCCGTTCCACTTCCGTTCCCCACTTTCTGCCGAATTTGAGGCATTGTTGAGTGGCGGAACTCAACGCCGCGCTTTGCCTTATATCAGAGCGAAGAGCTCGACTGGGGATCGAACCCAGAACCTGTCGGTTACAGTCACACGCTTGTGCCGCTGTGCCACGACAGGCCTCATATTTATCATTATGTACTAAAATATTTTATTATTGCTAAATATATCTACAGTTTAGTCTTGTTCAATGTGTACGCTCTCACGTTTCCTGATTCTTAAAATATTCATAGTGAAAGTGAGTCAATAAAAGCAAAGAACAACCAAGGCCTAGTTTAAACTTTTGCATATGTTGACTTTAAGCTTTTTTGTAAAATACCCTGAAAATAAATGCACATAGTAAAATTTTAAAGTAATTCATTCATACGATCATAACGACGCATATTATTCAAAATAAATAATATTTTATTTAATTTTACAATACATTCCTGAAGCACGTTAGAAAATTATTTTCAAAGTTTACTCATTACTCTTTTACGTAAACAGGTTTATTTCATTTTACTTTTATTAACATCTCATTGTTTTCTACAATGTCTTCACTGTTTGAATATTCAACCTTAAGAGCGATATGAATGTTAATTAAAAACATTTTACGTCGGAAAAGTAAACAACGTCCTTGAGTAAGGCACGGCCCCAGACATGAATCGGATATTTCATTAATACACGTGGAACGTAAGTAAGGAGGAGGCGGACATATTTTTTTCAACTGACTTTGATATATTTATTTATATGCCCGCTGAGAATATTTATTTAATATACTTAGCGTATTTATAAAATCAAATCTACGATATTTTTTCTTTGTGTAATTAAAATGCAGAGTTTTCTTAACGTATACAAGTAATTTAATTGGTCCCTTTATCAAAAAATATGGCGAATATTATGATATACTAACGCAGACGGAAGATGTGGGTTCCAATGATAACCCTAATAAATTTGGTATACAATTTCTATTTTAATTTAATATTTATGTTCTTTAGGCTGTAATTGTTCATTACATACTTTTAGGCATACTAACATCTATTATGGTATGTGTCAAACCTGGTAAATACTAAATACTTATTTAATTTATTTCGTTTAGCTTTACGCTCTATCTCTCACATGGCAGGGTAGGCAGAGGAAACTTAGTGTTAAGACACTCCATTTCGTTTCCCGCATGCCCCCTGATTTGAGTGGTGGAACTCTACGCTGTATTTTGCCTAGATAGGAGCAGTGAAAATATTAACTATTTAATTACCTTGAACCTACAATCTATCGTCACACGCTTGTGACCCTGAGCTACGAAAGTAATTACATTTAAATTATGTACATGTATTGAAATATCAAAACAATTTTATACAACAAATTTTTAATCCTCTCATTACAACATTCTCGGATTACCTGCAGAAACAGCCCTTCATTGTATAGTATATCCTATTGTAAATGCTTAATAAACACGATAATTCAAAGAGATTCGCCATTCATACTAGCAAGCAATTAAAATTGTGAAGATGACCTAATTATTCTCTTTCTTTATTCTTGAAACAATAATAATAAGCGCTTGATATATACTAGAAATTCGCCACGGATTCGTTAGCTTTTGATATTTAAAATGTTATGTATTAGTTAACATTAATATTATTATACATATATGTATTTAAAATAATTACAATACTGACATGAAACATAAGTATTCTTGTTGCATATTTATCAGATTCACATGTCATCATTTTAATATAACTTATAATAAATAATTTTAGGATTAAGTTACAAAGATAACTAAATATTATTAAATTTAAAAACGTATGAAAATTAAGAATTTCGACGTAGCTTGATGAGGACGTACGGCTTAGTTGGTCAGAGCGCTTGGAGGCGCTTCCAGAGGCACAGCTTTAAATCCTGCTGCGTAAAATTTATATATACATTTTTTAAATTTAATATTTTCTTTTCTAAGTGTGGAATAATATTTAAAAAATCTTTAAAAAAACTAAACATTGTTATCGGTTGATGGTACCAAAATTGATCGACTACAGATATCTTCTAATGTAATATACATTGCAAGTTTAATGCTTATTATTTTATTACAAAAAATATTTTACCCAAATCTTCTTTATTATAATTTATTTAAAACTCCGAAGTAATAATATATGATTTTTCTGTCGTTGTCTTTAAAGGTCGTCTAAATAATATTTTGATCTCAAAAAAATCTTACTAATCTAAATTATACATTACGTAAGTTGAAATAATATTGCAGTATATTTTTGTTTTAATAAGGCTGAAAAAGAAAAATGCAGTGTCGCATGCTACGGGAGGTGGGGATCGTTTTTAGAGTTCCGGTTAGCCGCAGAGAGAGATATGTGTAAGTAAATGTATGAAATTGCTGAAAAGAATATTTAAAATTTTAACTCCATATCGGCCACTCTCTTAAATCCTATGGAGAGCAATGCTAATATTGTGAGTATTGGAGTGCAGTATAATGACGTTAACATTTTATGACAGTACTAAAGATTGTTTTCTTCTGTTTTTGTCTTACTTGATGTCATATAATATTTTCAACAAAAAGCGCTGATATTTTATACAAGTCTTTATATTTATAATTATATTTTTCTTTTAAAGTTTATTGTGTCATTAAATTTATTTGTATTTAACTGTGCTTTCGATGTACGGTATATTTGTTTGAGTAGTAGAAGCTTAATGCTTTTATATACAAATGTACTCGTAATAAGCTAAAGTCAATGTGATTCGTAAGCTCGCATATTTCGCAAACAAAGTGAACATAAAATTTTGTTATTATTCGTATGAACATAAAGGGGAATTCGATATGCGCAAAACGTCTGAGGGCTCCCACTCATCTTTATTTGTTTTAGATTACTTTGGGCTTGAGGAAGTTAGGGCGGACCGTGAACACATACATGGATTTATAAAGGCCCGCAAATAACAAACTCATACGTCGTTGAAGAAATAATCACTAAGTTTTTCAATTTGCGTTGCTTTTTTATGTATTGTATACTAAACTGAGCGAGTCCGACTCGCAGTTGACCGGTTTTTTTTCTGTATTCATATACAGTACAATAGAAACCAAAGAAATACAAAATCCATTTTAGGCTATCCTACATTACATTATGAGATTTGCCACAATGCTTTTTGTTTATATTTTAACAGTATGATTTTATTATATTGGATGTTTTTTTCTTGTTTCTACGTTTAAATATCGTACTATGATTAATGAAATATGAAATATTAATCTGTACAATACATATGTACCGTAGTGAATTAGATTTATAATAACATGTTATAATTATAATTTAATAGAAATAAAGAGACCTGACAACTTTTAAAACATAAAGAGTAAGTAACAAGTTTTACATATAAATCAATATACAACAATTAATCTACACGAGTTATGTAAAAGAAATAAAAAGTTTCTAAAAAATGGGCCTTTTCTTTAAAAGCTTATACAAGAATCAACAGAACTGTTGCCATGTATTCGTAAAAAGCTCTGAGTACTTGCGAGGAAAATCGCGTAATGTGATAGCCGAGGCCGCCGGCGCAGTTCATTTGAATATTTCATAGGTTTGCGGCGGCAGCGTTTGCTGTAAGTGATTACCGCGGTCGGGGCGTAAAGATATGACATCGTAACATACTCGTATACGTTTATCTTTCATAACAACTGCTTGCGTATTGTTCTGCTTTAGGGAAAATAATGCATTGTAAGACTTTGATCATACAAAGCGATTTCAATTTTAGATAGAGTATACTTTATTTCATTATTATTGATTCTTGATTGTTTTGTTAGTGTATTTGTCATTCAAATATATACATTTTATCATTTAATAAATAAAATAGATTATTATTATATAATATAGACTTTGATGTGCAGTTTTGTGAATGTTTTTTTTGTATATTTTTTGTGAGTTATATAGTTATATAAATATAATGTATATTTTTTTTATGGACAGCAATTTATGATTTAACTCACAATCACAATGTTCATTTTTGTCGTTCAATATTCTTCTACGTTTTGATATATATTATGTAGATATTTAAAATATTTTTTTCATCTTTTACTACGTTACTTACGTCCTTAGAGGAGTCATTATGTAGTGTTAAGACACTGCGTTCTGTTTCCCACTTAGCAGGGATCTTTTTTTTAATTCTTTATTAGTGATGCCATTTTCTCTTTAAACAATGCATTTTTTCGTCAACTTGCTCTCTCGTATCCTTGGATATCAATATGCACCTACATTTAATAGATTTTTTTTCTCCTCTTTTATACCTTTTCGTACATTTTTTAAAGTTTTTCCAGAAACACTACACATAGAGATGCTTGTACAAACTTTTAGGCTTCGGTGCCGTCCCACCAGCATGAAAGTGCTGCTTCTACCCCATCATCAATATTGCTTCCGTCCATGTGAATGTTCATATCTTTCAAGTCATTAGCATTCACAGTTCCTAATCTTAGTCCTCGATGCAATCAAACCGCACCTCAAGTCCTCTGGTTCCTGGTCGAACATTACGTTCCTCTTCATTGATCTACCATGTAGAAAATCTTGCGGCTGTCCTCGATTAATTTCGTACACTCGTGCTGCCTCTTGTTATCAATATGTATAAGGTTATTAAAAGCTATCACCATATTAGCAGTAATATTTTTTTCATAACATTACCATATTTATTATACTTATTGGAAACCAAAATTTCTAAAATTGTCCATTGCGTACACACCTACCATTAGAATTATAACAATACTGTTGGTGTAATCTCATTCTACAGCTAAGAACGCGCCGCAACAACCGTAGTATAAGACTACAAATTCAAAGTAATGGAACCATTGGATGCGAAGGAAAGATCGAATGGCAGTGGCGCTCTATTCGGGATGCTTGCGTCCAGCAGTGAACGAGGACTACTGATGATTATGAACTTTATGGAATATTAAGATTTATATTCTGAAATATATCAAGATAGATACAGTACAGTGCTTAACGCACAAAATATTTATTTAAAAATACTTAATTGATAAAGTATTTAATATAGAGTAAGGAAAAAATATTACAATCTTATGTAATATTACGAACAAAACAAACTTCTTAAATGTCTTGAGCTCTTTCACCAGATTAATCACATATATTAAAGAGGTGCTAGCGACATGCTCGCCCCCTTAATCGCACAATTGCGTATTTGAATTAATTTCGTTTTCTCATTAATACTATTTTATTAGATTAAAGTTTTATATCAGAAATTACTTGCCTACCCGAAGATAAAATGTTATGTTGTTCTTTGAGTGCTTCTAATTTATTTATTTTCCATATAAATTTTGATTTGTTGATCGATTAAAATCTTTTTAACAGTACTATTTCCTATTACAAAGATAAGGCACTTTTATAACACATAAAAAATATCGTAATTTGTGTTCTGATTATTAGGTTAAATTAACTGAACAACCAATGGCTTAATATACTTATTTTCATCCCTATTTTGTGAAAACCGTTTGGGAAGGTTGTCGTGTTATCAGTTTTGAAATGCATTCACATTTTCTTTACGTACAATTTTACATTTTATTGCTCATAAAATTTACTTAAGTAAACAATATTATTAAGTTTCCAAAAATAAAACTTTTAGTTTTCTCGTATATAATTATAGTACTATTGTTGCTACAGATGTACTGCTTTAATTTGAGTTCATTCAATGTAGAATTTTACATATTTATTCTCAAGAGTCCAAAATTATTAAATCAGAAAACAACAGCCTGCTGTTATGTTGCTCGGTCGGAGTGAATGGCTCGGAACCCGTATGAAAAAAGCTTCCTTTTAAAATACATAAGTACCTTGTATTAAGTATTCATATTTATTAATGTTAAAATTTAAAAGCAGTACCGATAAATCGTTTGCATAATGTTATATTATTATCATACCGTGCAATGAAACGTAACATAAACTGGCAGGACAACATGAATATATTAATATTCAAATACGGCAATGTTATGTTTGTATTTAAGAAAATTTATTAGTAACAAGTGGATATTTTCCGTGTTCTCATGAATTTCTATTATTTATATGTGTGCTAGTACAAATATACTGTCTCCAGAAGTTATAAAATCGAAGTTGGGGTTGTTAGGTTCAAGTGCCTCCGGCCAATATGTTGTCGACAACTGAGCGTTTCATAAAAGTAATCTAAACTACTTCAGTATTTGTCGTTGCGAACAATTTAAATGAGAAACTGACAGTTTAATAAGTAAATATTTACTTTGTGTTGTATTTTTATATTAATTTTTAAGATTACATTTTTGTTACTTATTTATATTAATATTAGAAGATTATCGTGCTACGAAGTTACAAAGAGAACGGGATCTCAGAATTAAAATCTAATAGTATATTATTTTATTGTTAAACTAAGCGTATTTGATCTTAATTTCTGTTAGACGCTACAAGTTTCCTAGTACGATATACATATAGCGTAGTCAAATAGAATGCTTAAAGCATTCTATTTGACTACGCTATATGTATATCGTACTAGGAAAACTTTGCAACAACCGTGTGATTGTTATAACTTTTGTTGTTAGCATCTTTTGTAGGAAAAAAATATTAAGCTTCTATATTCACGAAAAGTAGACTGCTTACTTGATAATACTGTAGGAATATACAATATACCTATCCCTATAAGTAAAAATATTATAAGAGTATGCTCAGAGTTTTTTTTTTCAATTTGTGTTTAAAAACACACAACACAAATAAGATTAGTATTTATAGTCTAAAAAATATATAAATTCTAAGAATATATTTTTCATATCTTTTTACTAATCTCACAAATTATAGAACACATGGCACAGTAAAAAAATAAAGAATATCCATAGGATGTGTTTGACTTTCTAAATATTTCCTACTAGAACGTCTATACTTATTTATATCTCCTTCCTGCATAGGGGACTTATCGGATAGTAAAATGCAAACGTCTTATATTCAACTCAATTGAAGCATCACTGAATAGATACAATTCACTCCGCGTCTCGGCCATCTGGACCGAGCCAGATGCATCTGTTGCCAAGTGGATATGAAATAATAGGAATAGCTGTAAATATCGTGTGTCAACTGTCACATGCACAGCTCGATTAAGCCCTGTGTTGGTGCTTTTAATATAAATCCGGTAGCAGACGCTGGGAAGAGCGGCTAAGTAAATTATTAATGATTAAAATTTAGTACGTACGTATGTAATATTACAGTTCGATTATACGTTTACTTAAACGAATCTTTATCACAAATTTTATTTTATGTTGGGGCATGTTGACGCGAACTTTTAATAAATTTGAAGCTGACTAAATTTTAAATCACTCAGTGAAGTTTAAAAGAAATTAATAATTTCTGCGTCTTTTCAGTAGTATTTTAATATCTTTGAATAAGCAGAGACACCTATGACAAAAGTTACATATAAATGGAAATTTCAAGATACAATATATATTATTGTAATATATAAAATATCAGAAAATAAATAACTAATATCATATTTGCAATTCAAAATATAATTCCGCCTAACTATAAACTTTCCGAGTACACCATATAAACATTCACTTGAATAAATGAGCCGTAAAAGCATTTATGACTTAACCGTTGATCGTTGGAGTCTAAATCGCCTACCATAAACTGATGTAGCGCGGTAACAGGCGGATTCGCGACCGAAATTCCAAGTACAAAGGTGCATATATCGACGATGTAACGACAGCGAATATCAAGCTCCTTTGGAACTAAGAATAGGTCTCCGAAGAGATCAGAATTATGCGACAAATGTGCCAACTGCTAAGCGTTTTACGGCTGAAATGACGCGCCCAATCGGATTTGGATCACGTTCTCGAAGCGAAGACGGTTTGACGTGCTGTCGTCGACTTGCATAAATTTGCAAGATTAAACAGGCCGCCGTCGACCTACACTTCACAGTACTTATTTACATAAATGTATTCCCTTTCTGTGTTCGTCTGTCTGTTTAAGCAAACAGCGGTACCATGTTTCGCTGATGTTTTCGGCTAATGTCGCACAAAGCTTTGTCAAACAAAAGAATTTTATTTTGCATTCTATGTTTTGAATATTCAAACTTCACTATTTTGCTCTTTCATACTTTAATATAGGATTTCCTGGCGCATGTGTTATGTTATAAATCAATTATGTATCGTGAATTTCACGACTTGAACAATGACTGAATACTTTTTCAGGATTATGGAAATGGCAAAATAATATTTAATTTTTTGTTTTACCAAAGTAGAAAAATGGTGGTTTATTTAAACATCACTAACATACAGATTTTTTTTGGAAATTAATACGAGATCTTAATGTATAAATTATTAATTCTATAAAATCAGCGATTTCATCATCGTTTTAAATGGTTTAATAATTGGACCATAAATAAATCAAAGGTTATCCTATATAACTAACAAATAATTTTTAAGTACAATAAAAGCACTCATAATAAAAATACGACAAATTGCTTTGCTTTAAATGCTATAGCGTAACAGTTTTTTTTTTAAATACCGATATATATTTATTATTAGCTAGGTGAGAAAGGAATATGAATCGGTTCGAATCCATTTTATCGGTCTGTATCTGCGCGCGACATGACTTTTTATACGTGATCGGAATTTTGCCCAATTATGGCCGGTTTAAGGAGTAGACAGTATGAAGCTACAAGTCATAAGTTATTTGATATTTTAAACATTTTTGTAAGTTTTAAATAGGTATCATCATAATACGCCTAATTATTTACAGAACTTACATAAGTACTTTTTAGACTATTGTATTAAGAATTAATTGAGGTTTATCGTGTCGAAGGCAGACAAATGTGCGACTGTAAACACTACAGGTGGACTGTGGATTCACACTGGACGAAATGAAATATTTAGTAACAAGGCCAAGCGCGTTGATTTCACTCAACGCCTCAACTTGGGAACGGAGCAGACTGTTATAACACTAGGTTCTTAAGATCCCTCTGTCTACCCTGTCACTTGCAGAATAAAGTTATGATGATCGGAGCTTCACGCCGTAAGCTGAAAGAAAATAAAACAAAACATGCAATATAAATAAAATTGAATTTGCTTAATGTCGGTTTAGGGAATTGAACAGCTTTCTTTTGAGATACAATAAAGGAAGCTATCCAAAATAATATTAAAAATAAAAGCCATATATATAATAACCCATATTTATTTTATAATGTAGTTGCCGAAGCTTATGTAAAAATATACTGTTTTTGTTAGATTAATAAAGATAATTAAATGGCTTTTCACTATTTATAACGCCTCTGTTTTCTTGTTCTAAATAAAGAAACACAATATAAAACATAATTACAATATATATTCAATTTTAGATTTTAATATAATTAACAGATATAGTACGGGATCCCCTGAACTATTTTTACCATTTATTACTAACAAGCTGATTTTTCGTGAGTAGCTTCATTTTGACTAGACGCCCAACTTTTTTCTTTACAACAATTTTAGTACATGGTAGCTACTAGGGGTAGCAGGGATGAAATGTGTTGATTTGATGAATTTCAAAAATTTATTACTAACTGAATTTTTCTTCGTTAATCGTCAAGATAATTATCTAAATAAACCGAGAAAATATTTGTCCTACAAAATTCAAGGTTTTATCAAAGAGTCCCCCCCTCTCCAACATGTATTATTAACAAGATCATGAAAAATAATTACTAACCATCTAATTTTTTTTCTATTATTTAGGAAGTATTTATGTAACTTAACAGCCACATTGTCCTACAAATTGCGTGGTACGACATCCTGGTCCTACGCTCAAAAGTTGTAGTACTAATACTAGATGTAAAAATCATTACTATCAAGCTGAATCTTCGTGTATAGCTTCACTTCAATGAGACGCCCAACAACTTCCTGTACGAAAATTCTCGATTGTGGTTTATAACTAAGGTAGCAGGGATACAAAATGTTGATTTGACGAATTTCAAAAATTTATTACTAACCAGATTTTTCTTTGTTAATTCTCAAGATAATTATTTACATAAACCGAAAAAATATTTGTCCTACAAAATTCAAGGTTTTATCAAGGAGTTCCCCCCTGTCCAACATGTATTATTAACAAGGTCATGAAAAAAAAATAAAGTTGTTTTCAGTCAAACTCGTATTTTATTTGTCTTTCGAAAAACAATTTCAATTCTGTTTTGTGCTGCAAAATAATAATGGAGTGTTTTTGTGTAATTTATTATGTGTAAACCCTACTTTTCGGGAGAAAAGAGAAGAAATAAAAAAATCAATAGAGATATTTGGCTGTCTTGTAAAACTTTTTTATCTGCTCGAAGGCATCATAAACACAAATATTGTGATGTCATACTGCCTGAAAGTTGGAGTGATGAAATAATAGGTTATCATTCCTCGTGTTATAAGGAATTTAGAGTAAAATCTAAATATTTGTCTTATCAAAGGTAAGTCCATCGAATATTTTATTACTTTATTTTGAAAATAAATAAAAAATAATTCAATAATTCATATTTTCACGTAATTATGTAAAAAAAAATTGGAGTAATATTATTATGAAAGTTATGCAATATTCTTTGAATAATAACTATAGAAAATATATTAAATTTTACATATTTCCTCCAAAATTTGGATTGTAATATAAATATATTTAATCCAATAGCAAAATTTTCCACGTGTTTCTAATTTACTCCATTATCAGTCGGAGAATTATGTTCAGAAATGCTCGATTGTCCTAAAAATACTTATAAAGTAAAGGATCCATTGCTATTCAATATATTTTATATTGCAAAGAAAAATAATATATGTGCTAAATTTATTTTCTTATATAATTCTATTTTACTAAGTATTAATTTAATGTAAGTTTAATTTCAATCGCGATTTTTCATATTTTTTGTTTGAGTCAGACGCCACTAATGAACAAAGTGACGAAGAGGGAGATGAAGATGAGATTAACACTGCTAGCGAAGATGATGAAGATTTTTCAGATGAATCTGATGAAAATTAATTTTTATTTGTTTATATACATTACCCAGATTTTTTTTACATTAGAAAATAAAGTTATTTTAATTTCAATAAATATGTTTTCATTTACGCTGTGTTACAAAGAAAAAAACAAAAATGACAGTTCTTGTCGGACTAGCAATACATACCTGTTTTTTTGTAGGACATTGTTTTATTTGGACGAAAAACATACTAGCCTATCACGTGATACTTTTGTCCTACGGTTACTAATAAAAAAAATGGTCTTGTTGCATTGACGACTTTTGAGCGTAGGACCAGGATGTCGTACCACGCAATTTGTAGGACAATGTGGCTGTTAAGTTACATAAATACTTCCTAAATAATAGAAAAAAAATTAGATGGTTAGTAATTATTTTTCATGACCTTGTTAATAATACATGTTGGAGAGGGGGGACTCTTTGACAAAACCTTGAATTTTGTAGGACAAATATTTTCTCGGTTTATTTAGATAATTATCTTGACGATTAACGAAGAAAAATTCAGTTAGTAATAAATTTTTGAAATTCGTCAAATCAACACATTTCATCCCTGCTACCCCTAGTAGCTACCATTTACCAAAATTGTTGTAAGGAAAAAAGTTGGGCGTCTAGTCGAAATGAAGCTACTCACGAAAAATCAGCTTGTTAGTAATAAATGGTAAAAATAGTTCAGGGGATCCCGTACTAATATACGTAATAAATAAGCAACAGACTTAGAGTTAAAATCAACTGGGAGTCTGTCCCTCCAGTTCTTTATTCAGGAGTGACAATTCCCTATTGTGAAAAGGTAAACAATTTGGGTATCATTATTGACTGCAACTTAACATGGAGACCTCATATTTATGCAATTAGCAAGCGCATGCATTTCTCTTATCATTCTCTTAGGCGTCTCCAATACTTCCTTCCTCATAAAACCAAAATTATGCTAGCGCAATGTCTACTCCTCCCAATTCTCGACTACGCCGACGTGTGCTACCTAGATGTGACCGAGGAGCTACTTACAAAGTTAGAGCGACTTCAAAATCTGGCTATACGCTTTGTTTATGGCCTGCGTAAGTATGACCATGTTTCTCAATTTCGAGCTCAACTTAACTGGCTCCCAATTCGTCTTCACCGTGATATGCACATCCTAACATTCCTTTTTAAAATTCTCAATTACCAAAACTTTCCCACTTTTCTGCGTTCCCGCTTTAACGTGCTTCCTGCTCCCTCGCGCTCAAGACGGACGTTTGTCATTCCATGTATATATATGTATTTGTGTGTATGTATATAGGTATATATATGTATGTATGTGTATTTGTCTGTGTATGTGTATGTATGTTCATATAGACCCATATTAGATACTGTATTTTATTGCTATTTTTTTTTATTGTTTTAATTACTCTTTTTGATTTTTTTTACTCCGCGACTTCTTCTCCCACTTCCATTGGTTGGCTGGAAGAAATTTCTTATAGAAATAAGTTCGCCATTGTAAACATGCTTTACAATTGTTATTTTTTATAATGTAGTTATTTATGCAATAAAGAATATATATAAATTATAATACAATTTAATGATAATACAATTTAAGTGTATTACATATTTATTATCAGTATTTGCCAAAGTCGATTAGCTTACGATTTACACCATAAGCTTTCAAATATGAAAATGTATTCAGTCTGCTTGTAGCAATCGTTGACGGCTGCATTAGCGAGCGCGCCGCGATAATTTACTGCTTACATTCCTATTGTAATGTTGGAAAAATCACTGTTGTCATCGTGTTGAATGCTATGCGTTGGGTTAATTTATATTTTTTGTACATGAAATTATTCAAAAGGCATATTTATATAATATATCTTTTAAATAATATCGTAAAAACTTTTATAAAATCTTATTATTAAATCTTATATATATAAAAATCACGAAAATAATATATTATTAAAATACATTCTATACGCCCCCTTTTTATATGTGGTTTGTTATGTGAGATGAATTTTCGCTTTTATGAGTATAGCTAAGTCGTGTGATTTCTACTTAGAATAGGATTAGCTTGGTACTGATGGTACCGAAAGAGGCAACTAAAGTATGTGTGGGAGAGCTACGTTGTCAGCAAAGGCAACATGCATAGCGACACTAGACCGGATTATTACCTGCCGGTATTTAAGCTGGTGTTAAAGTGGTGTGCCCACCTCAAAATTCCATTTGTGGCCTGAGTAGCGCGCAATAGACAAGAGAAACGAAGCGTACGCTCTTTCACAACCTCTACCACGTTTACCATGGATCCCCTTGAGCATGCTACGTTGTTCGTTCTACTGCGGCGATCTTACAAATGTCGTCGTCCTACGCTACGCTTGCCGTGAGGCGGTCTCCACTTATCTGTGTGTGAGCATACATCGAAGAAATCCAACCATTACATCAGGTTTGATAAGCCTCATATACTCTCTAGGGAGAATAGATATATCCCTAAAATGATCCGTGAGGCTATTGAAATATAAAAACATCCTAATTCCACCACCTGGGACCAACCCTTAAAAAGTTTAAATTCTCAAGCACACTACATTAAAGGACCAGATACAGTTATCTCATTCTGCAAGAATCCAGGGCAGTACGCGAGGCAATTAAGGAATCGTTGGCGGTAGTTTGATATAATAATTATATCAAATGACAGACAAATGCCACCTCAGACTACCCACCACCACGTGACCACGGACTACTACGTCGGGTTTCCAAAAAAAAAATGCTTACCAATCAAATTACGCCATTAATCTGTTTAAAAGTGTTTCATTGGAAAAATGCTAAACTTGCCAGTTAATATGATCTTAATCCACATCCCGCTCGGTGAGATGGAGGTGATCAAGTCTCAGCGCGTGTCCTCTATTGCATGCAAAATAGAGTCGCCGGATTCTTCGCACCCCCTACCCCGCTCCTAACACGACCGCTGCCGTAATCGGGAATAGCACGGCTACCGGGAACCGAGGGCCGTTTCTTTTTGGGCTATATCTCGTTACGGCGAAGTGCCCATAGTCACCACGCCAGGCAACAACCCGTTTGGTTGTTAACGACGGTATGATGTCGGATTTTCGACAATTAGAGGGAACGTTGCCGCGCATTTTATCAGATTACTTAAAGAAAAAAAGGGAAAAAGCCTGCGTTAGAGCCGCTGTCAGCTTCACCTGCTAACGGTACACCCCACTAGCAATTGAGGTTGACGGCGACTCTGGTAGATCTCTGTCAGTTTGACTTGGGTCCCGAAGGCGTTACTGGAATCCTTTACACCTTAAATAACCATAATATGTGTTGCTTCAGTGTGAAATCATAGCCTCAAGAAATATATATTGCGAACAAAAAAATATATGAAAATATAAATATTTTCCAATACAAATAAACGACTGTAAATATATAGTATTAGGTATGAATATATTTTGTTTTTGAAAATAGTTCCATCATTCTGCATATCTCGCATAGAATATTAGATTTGAACGTAACATAGGATTTCATATTTCAATACACCAATAATACATAATCGTACTAGTGGAATCCAATCGCAAATATCGCGATTCTCAAAGTATTCCGTCCACGTATGATCAACTCGGAATCCTGTTGAAGACACGGAGGAACCTCCGTATCCCTTGATCTTTCGTGATTAAATCTATAGTGTATTTTTAGTGTGAAGTTATAAAACTTAAAATAATATTATTTTCGCTACTAGTAGCAATTGAAATAAATTATTTTTAATTAGATTGTGGTAAATAGATTAAGTCGATCTAAAAGTCTAAAAGTCTCGACTCAATAATTGTATATATATATTTACAATTATTGAGTTTTTTTTAAATGTATTATAACCACTTGAAAATTTTTTATACGCTTTTTAAATTTAATGATAATATTTTTTTTATCTTAAGAAATAACACATTAAAAATATTAAATAAATAGCAATTCTCTCTTGCCAAATGATAATTCCAACGATTTGTCTTTGGGTAGCGGAAGCTTGTAAAAATCTCCCTACAGAGACATTAACAACATTAAATAAGTTGTAACAAGCGTATTAGAATTTCGAAGCATCTTGGTGAGAACGGACGGCTTAGTTGGTAGGAACGCTTGAACGGTTTCCGAGACGCGCGGGTTCTATTAAATTTAGTACTTTAAAATAAATATTATTAAAAAATGTAGTAATTGTTGCAATCATGGTAATTTTGATTAAAATATTAATTAAAATTGTGTTAGAGAGTCTTATAATCTCTACCTTCCCGAAGGAGAGATCATGATTTAGTTGACGTAAGCTTTGAAGATCTAGAGCCACGGGAATTGCCTCGACATTTTATAATTTAATTTATGAGAAAGCGAAATAGATACCCAATTTTAGCTTAGTGTGGATTTAATGTCCTTAACCTTAGTGATAGAAGATCAGCTCAGTGAATGGTTCATACTATTTCAAGTCAAAGTAATATTGTAAATCATGAAATAAAAAAAAAACAATAAGTGCATTTTCGTAACATTTCAATGATCAATTGGTATTTATTTTTTTAATTTCGTTAATGTTATTATACTTTTATAATAAAAATACATGACATACAATAAATTTCAATTGTTATAGGAGTGAAACCGTTCAAAAGATTAAAAAAAATATAACAAACTATTATATTTAGAGAGTGAATAAAAAAATTAACGCGACTTTATCTAAACTATTGAATGTCAGCGTCAAAGTAGGATTCACTAGTATTCCCAAAAGGTATGTAAAACTCGACCCGCATAAAACTGGTATATTCATCACATCTCGTAAAAATTCGTTGGATATGCACTACGGCAGCTGATCTAGCTGATTGCCGCGTTGGCAACGAGTTTGAAGAGCTGCCAATATTTTTATTTTCATTCGATGTCTATCCAATTAAATTTTATTACAAAATCAATCAAAAGTGTATTGAATGTTAATTTAAGCTAAATTATTATTTTTAAATATATTTCTCAATTTTAACTGAACCTTAGTGTGTAAAAGTGTAAAGTAATAATATTTGTATAATGATTCTATATAATATTTTGTACTGAATCGTTAATTTTAAAACATTATCAAGATTACTGCTGTTTGACATAGAAATCCGTACTTTTATTATTATTATCAACGTATAAAATGTATTTCGATAATATATAGCATTTGCGTCGACTGGTTTTATAATAGCAATTTTTTTTTATACCTGTTTAGCAGTATAATTTTTAAGTAAGGACTTGTGAAAAAAAAGCGTTCAGAATTATTTTAATGTAAACTCGTCCGAAATATATGCTCGTTGATCAAATTGAAATATTTTAAACAGTTCTAGCAAAATGTAATCTTTTTAACATGAAACTGTTAAAAATGTTCAATTTAAATCATTTTATTCTAACCCGAGTAGTTTAGAATGTGTGAAATGAAATATCCACGATATGTTATTTTATGTACATTTTTATTCAACATTTTACAACTCGTTTTGCACCATTTATATTCAATTTATCCCAGCGTCCATCGAGCCCGAGGCTGTCACATACTACGGTTGATAGTCTCTAGAATTAGTCTAGTCGTTTTTGTTACACATTTTCTTTAATGCTTTTTACTCCATTTTATAACTATCTCATAGTTTATTATTACACATTTTGGAAAATAGTGACAATTCATGATTGGAATGTATTAAAAATATTGTATTAAGGTGCTTATAATCATTGCAATATAGTGACTTAATAAAGCCGTATTTATTAATCTGTAATCGAAGGATTAAATCTTCTAGAGTATGGCATTTTTTTGCAAAACACGGTAAAGGATAATAAGGTAACCTTCAGATAATTGAAAATAAGCTTAATATGAATTTCAAATTTTTTATTGATTCCTGTAAATTCACTTCAGCATGGAAAAAACGTACGTAAAAGTTACAATCCTTTTACCTATTTAAAGCAAGTCTTAAAATTACATTTGTATGCCCTTTGCATTTCTTCCAAATTTTTACTTGGTCACCTTGGTTTTTATTTATTTATTATCATTTGACAACGTGATACAAACCTCAATAAATATAACATTGATGTTATATTTATTGAAATTTATATGCGTTGTTACAATAACTTTTGACATAGTATAATCACAATTTATTAAAAATACACACTGTTGCTAAAAATTTTCTGGCACATTTCGTTTTATTATAATAAATATATAAATTCCATAGAAGATAATTATTTGTCCTCGGTACATGATAGGTTGATGAGCGTTCGCCGTAAGCGTTGTTGGTTCGTATTGTACGTAACTGGTTTTGGGTGACAGTTCGCGTATGCAGAGGATGTTTTATGGGACGTTAATTTCATCACAAAGCAAATATTTTTTAATAAATTGCATGCAGGTTGACTATGAACAGGTAGAATTTTGTAAATTTTAAAAAGTATCGCTTCATTTTTTTTCCGTAGTATATGTTAGGAACAAATATTTTTTATATCAAAATAGAGAAACTTATTACGTAGATAAGTTTTATAAGTTCGGAGATAAGCTTGAAGTGTTTTTGTATATATGAATAGACTAAGGAGCAGTACAATCCTACATCATAACATCACATTATGAGATTGTCAAAATCCGTTTGAAGCAATTAAGAAGAAGAAAAAATGTGTTATTTGCAAACTGACAATATGAGCAATGTTTATATAATTTTTGACATAGTTACTCATCTTGTTCATTTATGTTAAGAGGTACAATGTGTCCAACTGACTGACCCTTGGGTTGTTACTTCTGTTATAGATACTTATTTGCTAAATGAGTTACTAATTTTAACAGAATCATACTGGGACGTGACCAGTTGTCAAGTTTTTCGTTGTACAATGTCATATGAGCGTGTAAAATCAATGAAAAGGGCAAATATGTATCTATATTTAGACGTACTTTTGTGTTTTAAGTGTTGGTTTACTTCACCATTAAATTTAGATAATAAGTCTACAACACCAGGTTGAAATCCAAGCAGTTTTTTTTTTGTTAGAACGTCATTATCACTGATGTATTTGTTTGCATATATAATTTCTTATTATATGTACTTATTTTGTAAACTGATTAAAAAAGTGCGTGTGTGAGTTGTGTTTGACTAATCCTATGGTCAAACACAACCTATTTCCATACTCTCAAGGTACAAGCCGGCTTTTACGGTAATGAGTTTCATTATGGATACGTCAACACCATCAAAACCTGGCGCCTTACCTGAATTGAGACTGCTTATAATTTTATGTAAATTATAAGTAGCATTTTTAAAAATTATACTGGCATTTAAATGGCATATACGACGATATTTATTATGTATATATGTTTGTGTAACTATAAATATGTGTGTAACATACATTTATACAATAATCAATATTGTTACTTTTAATAGTTTGATCTGGTTTTTAGGAAATTATTCTCAATTAACTCTATAAGGAGATAAATAAATAATATCTCTATCGACGACAAAAATTTAAAGTGCACTTATACATTACAAACAAAATATTTACTTAGCTTAATTTACTATTTCTTTAGCTTCACGCTGTCTACGGCATGAAGCAGGGTAGGGACAGGAAACCAGGGAGTCTGACTGAGTGTTAAGGCACTCCCTTCCCATTGAAACACTTATGTTCCCTAATTTTCGTGTGTCAGTAGAGGAACTGTCGAGTTCCACGTTACCAGAGCATCGAAACGAAACATTATCATCTCTACGTGACATCTATATGTATGTATGTCAGACGATATTCGAACAAAATACACATATTTAAATTATGTTTAAAATATTTCTTAAATTATTGCCCTCCGTTTCATCTCACACAATTATGAGCAATTATTTACTCTGAGATTTAATTAAAATTTTAATAAGATTCCATTTTAAGAGCGTCGTGGAATAAATGATGGCGCATCGTAACGTAACGAGGATGGCAAATGTAATCAAATGTTAATTGAACGCAAACTTAAGGCTTTTTAAAATTCTTACTTAGCATGACGATTGTAAATTTTAAATATTTAATATATGACTATTGGAAATATTATTGAGATAGAAATAATAATAATTTTTTAACGAAAAAATTCTTAATAAACATATAAATATAAACATGTTTTATTTTTTACTCAGAATTTACTATCAATGTACTTTTTGTGCAGCGATTATGTTGTGTGTCCCTGTGTCAGTACTGTAAACAATAGAAAGAAGAAGAAAACAAATACTATATAAATAATACGTTTCAATGTTTGTATTTAATGAAAAATACGTTGGAACGTTGGAAAAATACGTTGGACTTTCAAAAAGATCATTATATATAATTCACTTACACGTATTCACTAAAACACAAACATATATCCACAATGGTAAAGTAATAAATCAAAATATTAGCTTTTTTTATTATATACTTGATTTATGTGTATCATTAAAACTTTGCTTATTTCTGATAAGCAAAAATGTCGTAGAAGATTTTATTTTCTCTAAATAGGATGTTTTAGGTTCATTCAAGTCGTAAATTTGGCGTCTCAGTGGTCCCATTTGCAACTGAAAAGCGTCCTTTATAACAGGATATGTCCGGTCACACTTTTACGACCGGGTGTATGCAGCCTCAATGTGAGCTCAATAAAAGTGCGATCGCGTTTCTATTTTATATACCAAATATAGTAACTAAGATTTCACGTTTTCATATTTTGAAATACATACTATAATACATTTGAATTATTTATTTAATGACGATTACCAAATTGATCAATAATGATGAATAATGTTAACAAATTTCTAAGTGTATGTTATAACTGAACTATTTTATTACATCATCAAGATATTTTATAATTCAACGCTAACCAAACTATACCACTAGTTCATTGATAAAAGTCGTCTGACAATTAATCGCTTGAGAGCGTTAAGACCTTAATTGACACCGGAAAATCTGGGCTTAGGACGGCATTACACTACAGTGTATAATATATAAAATATACAGTATTAAGTAGAAAGCTTAATATATGTTATAAACTTTTTATGTGTCCCCGTTGCCATTAAAGGATGTTTGAATTATTAAAAATTTATTTAACGAGAGTTGCCACAAGTTTATTTAACAAGAAATAAGTTTGAATCCGATAATACACATTACAAAGGATACATTTTATAGTTGTTTTTTTAACGTTAACCTTGAGGATGGATATTTATTATAAAAAGTTCTTTGAAAAAATACGAGTAGGTACCTTTTACATATTTATAGAACAAACGTTTATCTTTCTTTTCTAGTTTATACTAAAATATTATTAAGACTTTTGTTGTATACAATATGTAACACACAAGTACTGTAGAAATATAAGTCATAATGCAAAAATATTACTAAAAATTATTTTTTTTTTTTCTTCTTTTCAGCTTCACGCTGTATCCCGCACTAGGCAGGGTAGGCAGAGGGAACGGAAGTGGAACCTAGTGTTATGACACTCCGTTCCACTTCCTTTCCCCACTTTCCGCCGAATTTGAGGCATTGCGTGTTGAGGGGCGGAACTCAACGCCGCGCTTTGCCTTATTACCAGAGCGAAGAAATGAAACATTAAATATTTTAAATTGAAAATATTAAATATTTCATTTCCTCGACTGGGGATCGAACCCAGAACCTGTCGGTTACAGTCACACTCTTGTGCCGCTGCGCCACGACAGGCCACGACGAAAACAATGCTTAATTGTCCTCAGTACTTTTGTTTTCAATTTTATCTATTTCTAATAAACTTATATTTTACTCATATTTGATGCATATATTTTACAGAATAAAAGGAGCGTATATATATATATATATATATATGTATATATATATATATATATATATATATATATATATATATATATATATATATATATATATATATATATATATATATATATATATATATATATATATATATATATATATATATATATATATATATATATATATATATATATATATATATATATATATATATATATATATATATATATATATATATATATATATATATATATATTATATATATATATATATATATATATATATATTAGATATATATATATATATATATATATATATATATATATATATATATATATATATATATATATATATATATATATATATATATTTCTTTATTCTATACATCACTCATTTCACTCACTTCAAATAGTTTAAATTGAATGCCAAGCCAATAATATTTAATTTATTTGTGCAAAAGAAGCTTAAGATATTTATATTTAGTAAGCGTAGTATAATTTTTTTTTCAGGTTCACGCTGTATCCCGCACTAGGCAGGGTAGGCAGAGGGAAAGGAAGTGAAACCTAGTGTTATGACACTCCGTTTTACTTCCGTTCCCCACTTGCTAATAAATAAAACCGGTAAAATGTGAGTCGGACCCGCTAAATGCCAACCTATTTCAGGTTTGTAGGTCATCGAGAATTGCAACTAATAAATAATTAATACCCTAATAAAAGTTGACAAACATAAGTTTGCGGGCAAGTGCATTCATTTCATAGAAATTGAACTACCTTCATAAATTTGTAATAATTTTTATCTGTACTATAAATATAAGACTACATTTTTTACTGTTCTTTTCATGAGATAAATTTAATAACTAGAGATCAAAGGGAAATATTCTGCAGGTTTTAATTACGTTTCGAATACAGTGGAAAAATAAGGTTTCCGGGTATATTCACTGATTTGGTATGAAATAAAATACAAATATAAGTTGATAATGTTTTTTTATTAAATGCCTAGAAATGTTCCTCGAATAAACTATTTTTCTCTCTCTCAGATTCACGTCGCATGAAGCTAAAAAAAGATATAATAATTATAATAAATAATAAAATAGCTTTATTTAGTCCACATCTTAATACATTACACAAAAAACGTATTTTATCAGTTGCATTGACTTACTTAACTAATTTCGTTATTTTTTTGTTTTGTTTTTTTATTAACATTTATACTATTACAAAAATTGTTTTAAAGTACACTTTTATATTTATTCGTGACATATGCCTTAGTACAATTCTTTTAATTTTTTTTTCAGAGAAGAATGGAATTCCTTGGAGGAGGCTTTTACCGAGAGGGGTCCAAAAAAAGATATACACAAACATAAATAATGTTTTGTTAAGACATTTAAAATTAAGTGTGAAACCTACAAGGTAATTGCATGGTGTTACATATTACTTTCTCTTAGTTTTAGTTCTCCTAAGTGATTAATATCTAGGAGAGTAGTTCGATTCAAGTAAATTTTATTCTAATAATTACAGTTATATATTTTTTTGAGGTATACTCATTTTGTATTTATAGGCTATGTTGTATTTGTACTTAATCTGTAGCTACACAATTAGCTTAAAAAAGAAAGTTTATTGTCAATAAAAATGAAATATTAACTAAAATTATATAAATTATTTCTATAATTTCATTCATTATTTTATGAAATTATATTTTTTAACACGCAAGGTCAGTATTAGTGGTAAGTAGTAACATTTGTACGCATTTAAGCGTGTTTCTTTTATTTAACTCGGTCTCGTAGATAAAGATGAAGATAAGAATGATTTGTTTATTTGCTAACCAAATTTATTCACTATAGTCGTAAATGTATTTACGTATATATACGATTATATATAATAGTTATTAATGAATATTGTAATATTCTATTTATTTTGTTACATTTCATGTTAGAGAATGGGAAGTAGGTACATATATATATATATATATATATATATATATATATATATATATATATATATATATATATATATATAACATTAACATTGATGTCAGTTAGAAACTACGTCATAATATTTACTTCAAAAACATTCAGTTGGCACGTACAGCTTCTCCGTTCACGCGATAGCGGAACAAAGCCTTATGATCTTCATATTTCGTTTAATATAACCTGAGCGTAACGACTTTGAACTATCAGGAGTAGCATTATGTATGCTACGTTTCAGATTTATTTTGTGCTAATAATATGCACAAACCTAACCTATACGCATAAACAATACTTATTTGCATATAAATGCAAATATTGTTTTAAGACGACATTTGATCATGTCGTTATTGCTATTTCTTTTTAGCTTCCTGGGAAACTTAGTATTAGGACACACCGTTCCCCACTTTCCGCCGAATTTGAGGCATTGTGTGTTGATTGTCAGAACTCAACGCCGCGCTTTGCCTTATTACCAGAGCGAAGAAATGAAACATTAAATATTTAAATTGAAAATATTAAATATTTCTTTTCCTCGACTGGGGATCAAACCCAGAACCTGTCGGTGACAGTCACAATATTTTTATATTAATAATTTTATTTCTATATCTTCTTCTTTCTGGCATTAATTCCGGCGTGCCTTGCCGGGACCTTCCGTCCTAGTTAATCCACTTTACTTAAGTTTATCTTTGAAGTCTTCGGTGGTTATTCCATCCATCCGCTAGCTCTCATGTCCAGCATCACGACATCCAACCAGCGCTTCCTTTGGGACCCGGGAGGAGTCACTTCAGGGACAGACATAACAAGGCACTTTCATCCGACATAGATGCTAGGCTGGCGCGAAACGTGGCCATACCACATCAGGCAACGCTCTCGAATCTTATTCGCTACGTCACGGACTCCAAGATTACCTGGAATGTTTGTGTTACGTATGCGGCCATACTGTGATACGCCACACAATCACCTGAGCATCTTTATTTCCGTGATGTGAAATTTCTGACTGTGCTGATATAGTACTCGCCAGCATTCGCTGCTGTATAAAAGTACGGGTCGCATGATGTACTGTATAAAATCTCTTTGCGGTCGCAAATCGGTGACCTCCCGCCAGGCCCAGATTGTGCTTATTCACCCATATAAATTGATGCCTCCAGACTCGTGCATAACGGATTCAAAGCATCAGCCGGTTCCTGTCATAAGTGCTTTGTCATCGACATACATTGTCAACCACGAAGGCTGATCACGAAAGTGAGCTGAGACAGTATCAAGTACTACATTCAATAAGAATGGACTAAGAGTTTGGTGAATCCCTAATGTAATCTGAAAAGATTTGGTGTCACCAATAGCAGTCCTTACTATAAGCGAAGTTATAGTACATCTCTCTGATATTTCAATATAGGCCTCAAGGATCCCTCTGGATCGCATTGCTCACCACATACACTGACGAAATACACAGTCAAAGGCACTAAATATATAAAAAGTTTATCTATATCATGATATATATGTATATAAAATTTTCATTTCTACCGTACTATTTTAGAATGAACCAAAACAGATTATTATATTGTACAAAGGCTAAACCGTTTTGATTTGCGTATACCTCACCTGATGGTAAGTGATCATCACGCCGATCCTGTGTAACTACGTGTGCTTTGCCACATGAACGTATTTATGGTTCTTTTTAAAATAATAAATTGGTAAATGTTACATACTGAATTTAGAGACTTCGGGATATTAGGCGTAGAATTCTCAACACCGACGGATCTCAACACCATAAGGGTAGGAGGTAAACTTCTAATTATTATATACCTACTTTGTACAATTATATATATTTCAACGTTAAATTATCTATTAAAGTTACAGGCAACGATTCCATTGTGTTTCCCCGCAAAGTTTTTGCTCAACAAAGAGGCTGTGTGTAAAAGCCGCGCTTGAATCCAGTATGTTACGTGACTAGGATCGATATAGCTCTCTAAGTATGCCATAATAAAATAGTTTTTTTTAAGAATTCAATGTAAAAATAAAAATATTGAAATATAGGCGACAAGCGAATAGCTGGGTCGTTTTTCTTTCTAAGCAAATGTATAAAAAATATACGATTTCTTAAGAACGTTTTTCTTATGAAAAAAAAAAAAATAAGAAGTACTTATAAAACTTTGTAGTTTCTACATAATAGATACTTATGATACAAACAGTATACCTAATTTACAACATGTTGTTTTGCCCACCAAAATAAAGAAATTGCTTTTTAGCGAATCATTCCTAAGCGTTGATTGTTCACAGTTTGCATTTTTTAATATGTACAAGACTTTATGTGCATAATTATATGACTATTATGCTACATAATACAATGGAGCGTTGAATATCGCTACTTAATACACAATGATAAAAAATAATTTCTATTTACTCAAGACAGAGTAACATTAAGAGAGTACTGTATATTACTACTGTGTATTTAATAAGATTTAAATAAAATATTCATGATCATCATAATAATCAAACGCCTTGATTATATAACAAGAACGAGGGAAAGGCACGTGCCAACTGTCGACAGAATGCTTATTGCACCCAAGATATACGAGTAGTATACAGCATAACTCGCCTCTTATAAAGTGAAGCTTGAAACCTCTTTGAGCTAAATGAGTTATTATTTCTGTTTGAGCTGTTTCGTTAATTCTTAACTTTCTTTCATTAACGTTCTGTTACAAGAATTTAATCGAAAATTATGAAGTTTCATGTTTTGTAAGAAAAAATAAATAGATAAGTCCGTAGTTGTAATATTTCCACTTAATATTATATATTTATAAATTTTGAATGTTATAATTTTAAAAAAGTTAAAACTAACCTAATCTTTTATAAAAGTAAAAGTAGCTAAATTTTCTTAAATTCCATTGACATCTTAGTTATTTTCTTTAGCAAGGAAAACTTTTTCGTTTGCTATACAAAGGAGAATAGCTACGAAGCCGCAGTGATGCGGCTTTAATCCGACGCAGTACGTGACGCTTGTGTCAATATAATTTAAAGCATGAGTGTGTCAGGCGTACAGTTAACGTGGGATAGGAAATTGCAGTCACGTTTTAAAAGGAAGAAATTTCAAATTTTAAATTGCATTTATGTTTAAATTTTGAATTCAAATTCGTTATAATTATTTGCATTTCAAATACGAATCTTGTTTTGGTTGTCTTTTTGAAGTTTATGTAAGTGCTTTTAAGGTAAAGGTGCTCAATTCCGAAGGTCGTGAAGGTGGAGCTATGTTACGACGAAACGAAAGGAAAAAATAGCGCTTTTACAAAATTTATGATCTTTTTGCCTTAACTGAGCAAAGAAATTATATAATTTTCAGCAAGAAGTGCTTTAAGTCTACATTTATAAATAAACTATTAATTAATTGCTAATAGACACGATCGTCATATTTATTTTTTTTGGGCCGTATGTAATATGCACGTGAGAAATACGATTCTGTAGTATTTTCAGTAAAAAATATATTTTTATATTGTACGAGTATTTGTTTTGTGTGAATATATTGAAAAAGTTACATTTATTATCAAAAATACGTATCATTTAGGTATATTATTAACAAATTAAAAAAAAAAGTAGAGTTTTTAATACAATAATTAGGTCCTAACTGGAAACGTATTTACATCGACGTAGGTTTTTTTTTCCTATTGAAGGTAGGTAGGAATGTTAATTAGAAAAGATTCATTGTTATGTATATAATTTAATTGAGTACATGAATATATTTGCCGTTCACCATAACTTTCAAATTTCGTGTGCAAATGCATACAATTTAATTAGAAAGTATTATTTAAGTTAAAAAATATACCTAAGAGAATCTTCAAAATGGTAGCTATAAAAAAAAAAGGTGTTAGTGTTTATAAATTTCCCGATAGTGCAATTTTTCAGCATAGATATATATATAGACTAACGTAATAAAGAATATTGTACACCAGGTAGAAAGACGGTGCCCTCAAAAATGAAATAAATATTCTTTTTATACTTATATAAAACTATTTTGAAAAATGTTATGAGTTGTTTAGTAGTAAAATTATGATGTGGTGCTGTCCGTGCCGTTGTAATTAATTAATAAAATATTCTTAAACAATTAAAACTCCATTTTAGTTATAATTTATATTGCATTTATGAATCAAAACTTTTCTTTCGCGACTTTCAATAACGATGCAAAAAATAAATTTATTAAACTTGTCAAAAAGAGCAGTGTAACTTTACATGGAGAGAGAGCAATTTGTACTGTCCTCGGGACTTCATTTCTGATATAGAAAACTGTTTCATTTTTTTATTCAATGCCTGCATTTTTCTACTTATTTTTTATGACTTTGTATTTTAAAATACTTATGGGGTCACTTTATTGTCTGTAGGTCCGTTTGTCAAGACCGTTTACCGTGTAGATTGTGAAGAAATTTCAAGCTGAAATTTATATTATAAATTTTGTTTTAAAAAATATTTCTTGGAGAGAAGAAAATTTGTTACATTTAATCTACCTGTAACCCTACAGTACGAAACCCTCTGTGGACAAATTTGACTAGCATTTGTTTTTTTTTTCTAGCCAGAAGCCTTGAAAATTAGAAGGATAGCACTTCATTTTCTGTAAATGTAGATTTGAATAGATAATCAAAGTACTTGCATTAGACACAAAAATAAAATTCCTACACAGTGGCGCTTATTTAAATCCCAATTAAATATAAATGTTTTATATAGACAAACGTTTATAAACTTTGTATTTCCCTAATTAACCACTTTCAGGCGACCCTCCTTGATTAGATCACGTATCGGGGGATCAATACGGATTTCAGACCAAATAGAATTTCTCATTTAACTGTTATTCCACAGGAGTAACTCTTCATTGATAAATATCGCCAGTTGAAATTTTATTGACTAATTACAACTGTACATTGTTTTCATGATAAAATAAATTATTTGCTACCTTAAAACGTTTGTTACTAATGACATAAGCCGCAATAGTATAACAGTTATAATATTACGGCTACTCAATCGGTACGCCTTTAATGGAATATTAAAATTAAAATATGTCGGTGATCCTTAGTTTTAATGTTTTGACGTGTGTTTTTAGTTTTGGTAGAAAGTCAGTTAGGAATATATATAGTCTGTAAATTAGATTTATTGGTACCCAAACTCTTATTAATATTCAGCCTGTACTAAAATATCATAATGATTAGTTATAATTATTGTAATATTTTACTTGTGACTTTTAGGACAAAATTCTAGTCCCGAGGAAGGGAGTTTAGTTCTTCTGATCTTAGTTATATGTATATGGGATATGTGTATGTAATTATGTTTTTTAAAAACATAAAAGATTACTTTTAATATATAAGTTTTAAGTATACTTTTAGCCCTGGAGGTTAATATATATGGGTCGAAGGTGAATAGCTAAGCGCTAACCGCTGACTCGCAATGAATAACCGGTAACGAAGCGATGTTATACGCTGAATGCGAGATTTTAAACTAAGTAAAATGCTAGCTTTTACTCTTGATTACTTTAGCTCGTTTAGTTATTTACCTGCGTACGTGCATGTTACGTGTAAAAGCTCTTAATATATAATTCAAGGGGTATTTTGACTGCATTAAACTATGAGTAATTCAATATTAAGCGTTTCCTGGTGCACTGGTACTGCGGTAAATATAACAGTTGTGAGTAGATTAAAAACAACTTAAGAACCTAGTGTTTACGGACTCCGTTCCGTTCTGCACTTTGCGCTGGATTTGAGGCACTGCGTGTTGAGTGCCAGAACTCTCCGCCGCACTTGAACTTGATTGCCAGAGCGAAAAAATTAAAACATTACAAATTTAAATGGAAAATATTAAATATATTTCACCTTCAACTTATCGCACAGCATGCTATTCTGTATATATTTCTTGCTTTGCCAAAAAGAAGGGAGCAAGGAGCACTCAACACGTAGTGTCTTTAAAATTCGGCAGAAAGAGGTGATCGGTGTATCTTAACACCAAAATCACTCTGCTTACCCTGCTGTATAGCGGAATAGATATTACTGTTTTTATTAAAACTTTTTCTGTAAACTGACGAATTCCGCAATATACAATTGCCATTTATTAGACATCAACAATGCAGTGTTACAATTCACACAGTTTATTTCAACTGCCGCAAATCAGACGAAAGATGTAGGATGGGCTATTTTATTTGATTAACGGTATGCGTGTATCCAGTGCGCCAATATTACATTAAGCGTACTTTTTGTCAGCGTTGTAGGTTTGATTAAAGCAATAAATCGAGTAGAAGCGGTTATCTGGCAGCTCTGTGGAATTAAAGCGGCGACGGGACGGGATTTGGCCGTAAATTGTCCCTCAACCGGCTTTCTTCTCTTACCGTCTTATGTACTAAATAGTTTGAGCATTTTCACAACTTATGAAATTTCAAATTGCTTCTATAAATATTTTAAAAGTAAGTGTTAAATTTATTTTAACTTTATAAATAATAAATATAAATATAAAAACATATAAAGCCATATTTTAATTTGTTAAAAGTATCTTCTTGACAAATTAATTATTAATTCATATAGTTGCATTTTATGTGACTTGATAGTTGACTCATATATATCAACACTTAATTATGCTTAAAGAATGTTTAACCATCGTCGGTCACATGAAATTGAACTATATTAACAGAAATAATGACAAAAAATTTACAAAACGATTTCACTACCTTTTATGAAGTAGCAATAAGTTTTATCGAGTATCGGCTAGGTTTTCAAAATGTTTCTGAGAGAATCTTGTATATTTCTGGTTAGATAAGTGTTTTACAAGATTATTATAAATGTTACCATAAACATATTAATATATGTATAATGTGTGCAAGTAATTATATCAATAGTATTATTTCATAGCCATAGATATTCAATACAATTCTAAGTTTATACACTCCATATCTATTTACAACGCTTGAATGCATTGTGTAAACATAGTGACGGGAACCTTATCAAGAGTCCTCAGACCCAATGGCACACAGGCTTTCGCATTCCCCTCTATAAATTATGCTAGAGTTTATCCCACTCAGCATATAAATCAAACGTAAGGCGAAATAGCCGATGATCTATTCACGTTAAAACTAGCTATTGTTTGCTTTTATCTAATTAAATATATGGCCTTTTAGTTTTCTATTATGTTGTGTTATGTTATATTTTTGTGTGCTTTTAATATAAATTTTGTTTTCTCGTGTCGTAGAGGCGGATTTTGCTTTTAGTGGGTGTAGGTTCAAAATGTATTTAAAATAAAGTTTGTCTTTCTGTTAAGTATAGTGTTTGTGATTTGATTTCAGCTATTTATTTGTTATGCACTGCAATTATTTGTTCAGTTGGAAAATTAAGGGACGACTTGATATTGAACCATTGAAATTAATTAAAAACTACTTATATCGCGCATAGCACTAGCGTGGGACTGTAAACGTGTCAGGTTGTGTGTTCGACCCCTACTCGTAGAAATGAAATATTTAGTATTTTTAAATTAAATATTTAAAATGTTTATACTTAATGCCTCGAATTCGGTGAAAGTTGGGAAACGGTACGGAGTGTTTAAACACTTCTTCTTCTTTTCAGGTTCCCTCTGTCTACCCTGCCATGTGCGAATACAGCGTGAAGCAGAAAAAAAAATACTAAGCAATGGCTTAACTATATTCGTACACAAAAGCGAATCTACGACTTGTTACAACATGCTGTATGCAAAATCGTATATCGTGCAAGTTTAAAATTATCTTGTCTATGGAATACAAGTTGACAGCTTTAAATAAAAACATATGAGAAAATATGTCTAAACTTGCGAATAATTCAAATATACAATACACGGGCACACATCTTAGGACAGGGTAGTGAAGTTTTCACATAAATCAGTGGGTTAACTTTATTCAAACGACTCTCGGGCGACACTCGTTTGGAATCCACGTCAAGAGTAACTTCGGAACTTCTTTGTAAAAGCTCCATGTTACTTTGTCTCATGGATACCTCTTTTAATTGACATTAAGACGTAAATATTTATTATTTTTTGTATTTATTTGTTAAAAAACTTAGGTATTACAGCCTTCATGAGTAAAGCCGAGTGTAAAATAAAGATTTTTCTTCATTCTTAGGAAATAAGGACTTATTGCAGCACGTATTATAAATTGAGAAATGTTAATCTATGTAACATATTAGAGTAAAAAAATAAGAAATAAAAATATTTTTGAATTAGGTTAAGTTTAGTAAAATTTAAAAATAAATTTTAGTTATTATTTAAATTTTATAAGATATTACACCTATACTTACAAAAAATTATAATAACCAATATATCAATA
Organism: Eueides isabella; assembly: GCA_019049475.1. Classification (NCBI taxonomy): domain Eukaryota; kingdom Metazoa; phylum Arthropoda; class Insecta; order Lepidoptera; family Nymphalidae; genus Eueides; species Eueides isabella. The sequence goes on from CM032393.1 coordinate 10,489,755, forward strand.
ATGTTCATTGAATCCTTAGACATCATAGTAGGAAACTACTTCATATTACATATTATATTGATGTCTATCTCCCTTTTTCAGCTTTACGCTGTATTCCGCACATGGCAGGGTAGGCAGCGACAATTTAGGAACTCAGTGTTAAGACACTTTGCTCCCGTTGCCCACTTTTCGCCGAATTTGGCGCATTGCTTGTTGGTGGTGAAACTCAACGTCAAATATTACATTGTTACCAGAGCGGTGAAACAAGATATAAAATAGATCGAAAATTAAAAAAAAATATTATTTAAAATATTAAATATTTCATTTCCTCCAGTGAGGATCGAATTCACAACCTGCCGCGTTAACGCATTACGTTTTTTATATATGTATTTTTTTTATTATATACATCTCTGTACCTCCGTAGATATCAACATTAAAATGATGCCGTCACCATCTTCAATGTTTATAATTTAACTGGCCTCTTAAATTTCTCAGGCCTCTCATATTTTTTCCGTATCCTCTATTCTTATGTGCAATTAAAATGTTTAATTTGGAAAAACATATTTATTATCAAAAATAATATGTTCATTGACAAAAGTTTAATATGTTGAATAGCTTTTGTTAATGCATTGTATTCAGATATAATATAATTTAGCAAGTTCGCTGTAAGGAGGTCGCACCGCATGCAGTGTCACTAACCAAGTCCAAGTGTATTTTCAAACCACTTGCTTTCGCGTGAATGGTAAAACTAAATACCATATAATATAGTGAGCTAGCCTCTAAAAGGTTTCTAGGATAAAAAATTATACATAAGGATAAAAAATTAAACATACATATATAAATAGACCTTAGAATTACACTGGAGACTGGTCTCACCAGGTCAGGTAGGGTTAACTTCGAAACATGCTGCACATCAGTACTACAGGGGAGGTCTTCTTCCATCCTGCTCAGGAGAAGGGAAAGCGGGTTCAGAGCTTTATGGGCTATCTGTCCCCGGTGTCTTGCGGCACTCATTGATATGATTGCGACTTTGGGTGGGCAATGCCGGGTGGAATACAAGCATCTACGTGGTTATAGATTATAGAGGACGCAGAAATCAGAACTACAGTTCTTTGTTACAGATTATTTATTTATTTATAAGAATCTTAATGGTATGATGAAAAAGAATGAAAATATATTATAATATTAAGGAAAAAAAGTACCTCATATAAAGTATGAATACGTAAGCAAACAAATATATGGACTAGTCTCCTTGTTGGCAACCATTTTGAATGATGTGAATCACTGCACGCGTTCAATTAAATTTAATCTGCTCTGTGTTTTCATATCGCAATCGAGACCATGCTATCGTAACATACTGCAATAAAATCTGATTTTTCTGTAGAAATTGTTAATTTAATAATTTAAAATTTTGCAATATTATTTGTTGTTTACTGTTGGTTTTTTATTTACATATATTGTTTTTATTGCGTGGCGTAATAGTGGAAAAGATGCTACTATTACTTCACCCTTATTCCACTGTTCCTTAATTTAAAGATATTATCTGAAAAGTGACATGATGTAATAATGGAATTTGTCAAATTGCAGAATTATATTTTGGTGTCAGAACCCCAAGTCCGGCTACAGATGGAAAAAGAAAATATTGTTTCCCCAGTGAGAATCAAATTTATAGTAATCGCGTTTATGTCAGACGCTGGCTCACGACCGCTGCATCTATCGTTATACTCGTACCTCATTAATGAAGTTATGTCAGTGTAGGTACAAAGAGAAAATAATATAGACTATTATTTATGTATGATGGTGATGTTCACCATCATCATTTAGTTCCGTAAGAAACGCTTTCGTTAGCACAAAAGTGGTGAAATTTACTTATATCACAGAGCATTAAGTTAATATTTAATACTCTTTTATTAAAATTTCTCAATGGTGCTATAGATAAATACCTACTATTTATCTTCAGAAATAATAGAAAATATCATTTATATTTTTGCTAATAATATTACTTTCTCGCATAAGTAGATAAATCGAACCGGAGCCTGGTAGCAGCCACAAACAGGATTTTAATAAAAGTTAATTTATTCAATAAAAGCTGGCAGACTGCTGGACCCTTATTCGTAATGGATTTAGATCTCGAATTCATTTTGAATTCGCTGACAATTGATGGGTATTTACGTGTCTAGAAATACAAAATTGAATATCTTCAAACAACGTTCATTTTGAAGATAATTTAATTTAATTGTGTTCCATTTTTTGTAGAAATAAGTTTCTACATAACAACAAAACACTACTATTAAAATATTTTTACAGAGAAAACACATTCAAGTATATAAATCATGTTCATAGATATTACATAGATATACTCGTAACTTATTCAATAGTTGTAAAACTAGCCAACTTCATGTCAGATCCCAAATAGGATAACTTTTTCCGAGGTAGGATGAATGTATCCACAAGTAGAGCTGGATTAAAGGTTACTGACTCACACACTTATTCCTAGGAGATTATGTATGTATTAATGTGGTTTTTTTATTAATTTTTATTTCAAAGTACAAAACACAAATTAATGTATAATTATACGTATTTAATATGTTCAATTTATATCAAGTGAAATAATATGAAGTAATCAACATATTTCAGATCAGACTTGAAATTAAAAATCAATACACAGCGTAGTAGAAGCTATCATTATATAATGAACTAGTGGCACTGGTGCGTCCTCGCCTGTTTCTTTTTCATTTAACATGTATTTAGGGAAAAGAGATTGGATATTTAATACTGTTAGTACACTTAATATAGATTTAATCTAAATAATATCAATTATTATAATCTTTTCATATTTTTGAATATTATTTTATTTCGCTTTCAAAATGTTGTATTTAATAGAATAATGTTTCAAAATGTTGTATTTAATAGAATATCATTGATTTGCTTTCTTTTCTATTAATTATTTTCAACCTTTCCATCTATGCACTAAATCGGCACAAACTTTGTGACAACTATCATTCAATAGCTTACGAGATCCTATAGATGTCCATTCAACAAAATTTATGAACGAATCTACTAGGTGCTTCCATCCCTCAGTTTCCCTCAACACTGTACCTAATCCATAGGTAAGGAGATAAAATGGACCTTTTCAGAAACGAAACGGAAAGGAGGAAAGCTCATACCATCTCTCATGACTTACATACAAGTCGGTAGTGATAATCCAAATTAAAAAAAAATTAAGAGCGCCTTACACGACAGCATTTCATACGCTATTATTGCGTACGAAGTGAATGTCTATCTCGGCATCGACTACTCTGATGCCGAGGTAGACACTACTGGCAGGGCCAATTAAGGTACCGTGTCGAATTGTACGTACGTCGACTCATATAAAGCACAACATCAAAAGTGCTCAATAAAATCAAATGGCATTTTGATTTATATCTGTCTAGGCCATAAGAATAGTACGGAAGCTATCGTAAATATGTCAAAATTTTCATGGTCGATATAATCATCATGGACCATTACTAACATTGGGATATCGGCAACGTCAAAGCAGGACTTCTTTGACAGTTTCTTCTAGTCTTTTAAATGCCAAGTAGTTAATTTTACTAGGTCCTCCAGTACGTGATGTCACTTTACTTCAATTAATTAAAACTACAGGATCTAGAAAGCACGATAGATTGAAGTCTGTGGTGTATAACAATATTTAAATAAAAAAACCGTTATCACAAATACATTCAATGAACAGACACTTCTAATATTTTATTATAGTATAGATAGATTAACACAAAGTTTTTACCGATGTCATGAAATATTAAAACTGCCCGTGATTTTGAAAGTTAACTTAGTTGGAAGTTTATCTATCAATTTACATCAAATATTTCTGTACATTTTTTCTGATAATGATACTTACTAGTATATGTAATTAATATATTTCTTTGATATAATAGATAATTTATGTAACCGACCAAAAAGAAATGCCCAAGGAAGTTCCGAAATACGAAATATATAACGAAAAACGATGTAAAAACTTTATGATTTTATATAACATACTGGGATATTGCATTTACCAGATTGTATGATTTGTATGATTAGCGGATGATGATTTTGTCTGAAATACTATAATTACCGTCATAAGAATAATTTACATCACAAGAGACCACGAATGGAATTTTAATAATAATAATTGTGTATATTTCAGATTTATATTTTAAGAGCTTAGAATTTTTTGCAATCTATTTTGGTAGATCCTATCAGTGGATGAGAGCGAGAAACGTAGTACAAAGTACAATGATTGAAATCAAATAGAGAAACCAATACAAGTGCCTCTTCATGTAAGAGCCGGGTGTAATCCATGTTCATTTTCAAAGTTCGTATACCCTACTGTGTTATCATTATAACAATATTTTGCTAGTGACATAATAATTCTAGTGGGGCGACAATAATACAGCATATTATACGACTGAATCCAATGCAGTGTTTACTTGTTGGCGTGAGTACGGTAATTTAGATGTCACGTGCATGCCAACGACGAGCTACTGTCATCAAGATAGGCACTATGTAACAGGCCTATTTTAGAATATATATGTACCTATATATGTATATGGCTTAAATAAAAAACTCATTAGATGTTAATAGTATACGTTAGATATGTTTTATACATGTATTGTGTGTGTATAAACTGTTTCAGAAATACCATGTTTCAGATTAGAGGCCAGTACTTATGAAATCATCTGCCCCATGCGTTATTAACTATGGCACTAATATGAGCAAAATCAGTTGAGTTTAATTTAATGAAATTTATAGATGATAATTTTTTTTATGATATTTCAATTCATAAAAAGAATATAAAACTTTAAATACACAATCAAAACTTGGTTATTTTTTAGCATTATTATATACACAAAGAGTAAAAATAAAATACATAAATATTGTTCAATTTGTAGTTGTAACGATAAATTTGTATCGTTTTAGATATCCGAGTTATATTTCAACATAAGTAGAGGTGCTACTATGAATTATGCCTCGTGAATACCTTAGTACTGCAATAAGCGACACTCGTGACGGCCACCCGTTGGGAAATTATGCTCTCACTTGCAATACACGTGTGCCTAAAGCCTTTGTAGATTTTCTAAGAATATTTCAATAAAAAGAAACAATAAGGTTGTAAACAAAAATGTTATGGTTGATGTGGGTCATAGTATTTGTTGCGTATATATATTTTTTCATCATTATAAAACAAATAAATTTAAGCTTAAAATATTATTAATTCTGATTATGTCAGTCTTTCGAGCGACTGCCAGTATCGTGGTCATCTGGAAAGCAAGGCCAAGTTGGCCTCGACGTCAACACACCGTTTGGCCCTGTATAGAGCCCGGACCCCCGGCCTCATATGGAGTACTTTTCTCATCTCTGGGTTGGAGCACTCTATCGGCTTCAACCATTTCATCGCATATAACGTAGAGCGGTCCGTATCGTTGAATTCGAACAAAATGATCAGTTAAGGCAAAACTGCTTAACTTGGTTACTGCCGCTGAATTTTCTAACCGTACAGTACACCACAAGCTGAAGTACAATCCTCACCATCTGAATACACGGCACTCCACTACTGTGGGGTTTCGTAAGAATTTCCTTTCATGCGACATACATCTGTGGAACGGCCTATCTGCGGCAGTATCTCCTTAAATCTTAAAGGACGGCAATACCTCTATACCTACCTTGGTGTTACACGTGGCCGTGGGTAGTGGTGATCTATCACCATCAGATGACCCACATGTTTGTTTGCCTTGTTTTTTCCATTAAAAAAAAAATGAAATCAATTATATTAGAAATTATTAATCTGATATAATTCTATACTACATAATTCATTAATTTACCAAATTCACACATTTTTCATTTTAGTACACAGAAAATAAAAATATTCCTTATAAAATATACTTTTGGTGTAAACAATAAACATACCTACAAGCCATGCAACATCATGCTAATTACGAAGAAAATATTTGTAACTAACTAGATAGTACTGGTAACTAACTAACTACTTCTAATGATTGTTTTAAAATGAATTAAAATGATTCACTTTATTTTTTTACTAAATAGAAATTGTTTAATATAAATATAGAATTATTTCTTAGAACAAAGTCACGTGAGTTACTATACTGTCAATACAATAAATTACATTCCCACTGGAGGTGCTACACTATGCGGTGAGAAATGTTCTAAACATGCTTGGTTGCACGAAAGCAGAACGATATTGTTACGAAAGTAGTTATGGCATTCCAAAAATCTAGATTGAAATCTAGAATTGTATTGATCTCATATAGTTTTATAACACAACTTAGTTAACTTACTACTTTTTTGAAGATAATTAGTTTTTAAAGAGTTGAGAGAAAATAAATATTTACGAATATAAACAAATCATTACAATTTTTAAGTATGTTATAACTTTATAATAATTAATTACTATGATATAATCTTTCTTGAAACCCTTTGCTTATGTTGTAAGTTCTAATCTCGTACAATTTTCCATAATAATAAATCTTTAAAAAATCCTATAAGTTTTGATTACGTGAACTAGTTTATACATATACAGTAAACAATATGTATAATCGCTCGGTCTCGCAAGTAGAAGCTTTACTTTTTATGTGCCCTAATGCACCATAAACGTAGACATAACATTATTTGATATTCATTTCAGATACTTGATATTCATATTCGTCAAGGTCATTAATCTCAAGATATTTGCTATACATTTAGTAAAAAGGTATTTATTATTGTTATATTATATTAATAATCCAAATTAGTTAAAAAATATCTTTGCGCTATTCATAAATAAATTGAATCACACTTTTGTTACACAATCTGAATCAAAAATGTAAAACTAATCCTCACCCTCTGTTAGTAAGCATAGATACATTGTAAACAAAACGAATTTGTGTATTTGATTGACTTTGTTAAAATGGTGTGCACGATATTTGCAAATATTAACTAACTACATCGTTTATTTTTTATATTTTCAGTTATTGGAAATTTAAAATTACTATCAATCATAATTTTTTAAAGAAGTAACATAATTAGTATTTTGAAAACAGTAACCCATAGATGTTAATAAGCGTTCGATATATCAAAAGATAATTGTATTTTTTTTTGCTCTATTTTAATTTAGTTTTAATTTAGTTTTTTTAACGCTTATTTTATAGTTATGACATTACAAAACTAAATATTACCTAAAAATAATAGCTGCCTCTGTTTTTAAATAGTATTGAAATAGGAATATATGAAATATGTACATAGTTAATTAAACATTCATTCATATTTTAAACCGTCATCATCTTTTACTTAAAAAGCAAAAATCTCTCATTGGGGATTGAAATAAAAGCCATAAAAGCATGTGTGGATCATGAAATGCTTTACGATGTAGTAAAATTGTATATGAATATGTATATTTAAGGCAGCGGCGCAACATTAGGCCTTATGTTATGTATGTGGATTCGATCGCTTCTTGGAGAAATAATTCATTTGTATTCATTTTATCGTTTTGGTCGAAAAGCCGCAAGTAGAGGTACGCCGCTTAACATGTTGTGTCTAGAAAATAGACATTAAGTGGGAAACGGAATGTTGATTAATAATAAATATTTTTATAATACTACAAATGTAGCAGCTATTAAACTATTATTTCAGCCGCCAGTATTTCAATAATTCAAGTGTGGTCGATGGGTCATATAATTTATTGTTTACTTATCGACTACTATATGTTAATTCATTCATACATTTCCATTATCAATTTAATGTATTGATTATAAATAATATATTTTTACTAAGGTACTCTCGATATATCACATCTGTGCATATTTAAAGGGTTATACAGCTCAGCATTTCGTGAATATATTACGGCTGAAACAAGCGTCTCTTGTGACGACCACCCGTAGGGAAATTACGCTTTCACTTGCATTACCCTCGCATGGTTAGCGTTGCTTGACAGATTTAATATATTCTGATACTAGACGTATTATAATACACGAATATTTATCTTGAATAATTTTTTTATATTAATATACTCGTATTATGTACAAACTACAATAGTACGTATTGGTATTTATCATACAATTTTTTTTTAATCTTAGTTTAATAGGACCCGGAAAGTATAAGGGTGTTCCTTTATATTTTTCATCATTTCAGCGTTCCATTAAAAAGATCTCTTTCTAAAGCTTCAATTAGCGATAAAATACAGCTGAAAATCAATTGTAACAATGCAACACTTTATAGAAAATTATTCAAACATAGATATTTTAGAAATACGAGCTTCATAAAACAGGGAGCAATTGTTATACGAAGCAATTTGAAACGGAATCCGGCAGTAGTCATTGGCGTCCAATTAAATGGATTTGAATTTATTTTAATGGAATGTAAAATAAATCGAACTTTCAATAGCTGCTATAAAAACTGTTTCGAATATAGATATATTTTTCTACATTTACTAAGCAAAACAGAAGGCTTTAAGAGGATTTGTAATGACTATGTAGCATGCATGCATTTAAAATAGTAGGTCAACTAAAAGTATCATGCAAACATACATGATTAAATTTAAGTCTTTGAAAAAGATTTTATCTATACATATAAATAAAATTTCTTTTAAATAAAATGTAAATCTCTTATAATAAAATTCAATGCTCTCGTGATTTAATCATAATTGTGATATTTCAGTTGCATATTTACACAATTTACACGAAATTTGTCCCTTTTTTCTGTTTGTCTGGGCCAATCTCTCGAATAGCTTACCAATTTTAATAAGATTTTCACTAACATTGAAATAAACTACAAATGTTTTTTCAAGGTAACTATAAATTAATAAAATATTCCAGATTTTGTCTGTTGTTCTGTTTGAATTGAAAATTCTCGGTGCATATCATATTTCATAGCTGTAGATCCACTAGGAGTTTTAGTTTTGATTATGTACAAAAAAATGTTACCACACCTATTAATAAAGATGTAAGTAACGAGGCGAAATACAAAAACTACAGGCAGGTAGATACATTTTTCCTTAAAAAAATCGTGCGTCTATATTTTGTGTTAGAGAAAGACCTATTTTTGTAATTTTTGCACAAAAAAAAATAATTGCCTCATTAAAATGAGCCAATGTATCAACGTCATCAAAATAGAATATAAGTCATTACTACTTATAAACTTTTTTTACCCTCACACTGCATCGCGCACATGGCACGGTAGGCAGAGGAATTGGGAATCTAGTGTTAAGACACTCCGTTGTCCCTCTTCCGTTCCCCACTTTTCGCCAAAATTGAAGTATTGCATGCTGAATAGCGGAACTCAACGCCACGCGTTGTCTTGTAATAAGAGCGAAAAAATTTAAACATGAGATATTTAATTTGAAAACATTAAATATATCATTCGTGTGGGGATCCAACCCACAACCTGTCGGTTACAGTCACACGCTTGTGCCCCTGCGCCACGACACTCAATAAAGTTATGGAGCAATGAATATTACATTTGGAATTTTCAAGAATTTTAGCGTCCGCTGCAAATATATTTACTCATAAAAGCAAAAAATATTCACCTTGTGCTACAGAATATGTGTCAAAAAGTGAGGGGAGCATGTATAACATAAATAATGTATTTGAGGTTTTTTTTTATTGAGAGATATTTAAAAAGGTGTAGATGTCTTTCTTAGAAATTATTTTGAATGGAAATATGTTAGAAACTATTTAGTACAAAAAATACCTATGGATAATAAATTGTGGTGGAACAATATTTAAAATACGAACATTAAATATGAGTTTTTAAGCACGAATTAATGTAAATTTACCATACAATACATACATATACATATATACCTACTATAAAATTATAAGTCACATAATGTCTTATACGCTGTACAAGCAATTTATCAAGTTTAAGTTGGCTAGCTGCTTTGCAATTAGCAAATGAGCCATGAGCCTGTCATACGCTAACCGTAACTTCGAGGTATTTACGTAATGGCTGTCAGTGGACGCCGCTAATCAGATTTCACTGGACCGGGTGTTACTGAAGCAGACCCACTGTTGTTACAAATGCACTCCATTTAGCTCAATTAGTAGTATTCAGGTCGGTAAGCTGCCAAAGTAGCTTAGTCCAACGTAATCTGAGCTTCCAGATGAAGAATTGAGAAACTATTAACTATCCTGTCATGGCGCAGAGGTACAAGCGTGTAAATGTTACGTGACAGGCTGTGGATTCGATCCCTCGAGTGAACTATACATATATTTAATATTTTATTTTTTCGCTTTGGTAACAAGGTAAAACGTTGCGGTGATTTTTGCCACTCATTTCGCATTGCCTGAAATTTGGGAAACGGAGATGTCTAAATAGAAATGGCTATGTTTTCAGATTTACGCTTTATTCTGCATATAGGAAAACACCTCTAAAACTTGCCGCCCAATTTGTACATACATTGCGTGTTTTGTTTCTACCAGAGCAGAGAAAATAAAAAAAAGTCAAACTCACAAGCATCGTGTTTACAATCAGACAACGACATTTTCATTTACGAAAATAATTGTTAGCGTAGCCAATATTGAGTAAATTATGTAATAAAACCTTACCTTACCTTAAGGTACCATATATTATAACAGGCGTCTGTAGGTACAGTAAATGAATATTCTTATGGGGTTTTTAAAAAATGTACATAGAAAAAAAATGTTATGAAACATTTGGGTTGTATTATCACTAAAACAAATTAGTTCAAACAAAATTAATTGCTAAAATAATTTTAATAACTTCCAGAACTATAAGAATACCTGCAAAATAATTTATGTTAATTTAAATGTTTATTTATAACCCATAGAAACCTGTTCAGCTGTTTTGGAGATTAGTACCAAAAAGCAGAAAGACAAATGGATAACATTTTAAAAATTATCTGTTTATCTTTTCACTATATGGAATTGAAAAATCCAGTTTTAGTGAAATAGCCAAAAGGAAATTTTATTTTATTTATTTTTAGTGAGAGAGAGTGTCTAGCCATTAATTGTACGTCGAATTAACTAAGAATTGTTTTTACTGCACCATATGTACGACTAAACTTCTATATAAATATTTCGATACGTTCTTATAAACATACTTATATGTAAATTAATACCGACGCCAGTATTCAACATTAATTCCATTATTTGTAATACCAAGCAAAACTAAATTCTACTCAACGCTTGTAAAGTAACATTCCTTCATGGAGAACGTCGTGCTGCCTTCCTTCTTCCAAAGCACACAATAGCAAAGTTATTACACACTTAACCCCGCCTTTCTTGCATTTAACATAAACGAGCCTTGAACAGTAAGTATGTATTGTTTGACTAACTTTAGATGATTTCACTCATAATACCTACTTGTGCCCGCCTTGGAAAGCGACGTTGAAATTGTGTTATGCATCTCCCCATTTCCTTGAGATTATAATAATAATACTGTTGTATTAAGTACCGGGCTTACTCCAATATATAACTGATCTTATTTAGGAAATTTTAAAGATATTTGTATTATGTATTACTCAGCTTCATGCTGCATCTCGCATATGGCAGGGTAGGCAGAGGGAACTTAGGAACCTAGTGTTAAGATACTCTTTTTCACTTATGTATTATATTAATTGACATATGTGCTTATCCTCTTAAGTATATTATAACAAATTTATAACCGACTACTGCCTGTACATTGAAAATATATTAAAAAAAAACATTATATCCTTCATTCATTAATGAAGGATATGATGTTTTAACAGGGCCCAAAACAGTATTTTTTAAAAGTTTTATCTGTTTGTTTATGTGAGTTTGTACGCGCTAATCTCAAAAACAGTTAACTGAATTTAAATGTAGTTATCTATATTATATTTGGCAACTTTACCTTAATATTTAGTGTTTGAAATTTTAGTTATCAATGTTGATATGATAATGAATATTAGAACAAGAAAGTAATTGAAATTAGTAAATAAAATAGTGTATTTCAAGCGGGCGAAGTCGTCGGTCGATAGGTCACATTTTTTTAATAGTAAATATAGCTCATACATTAACTTTCTATAATCACTTGTTTATTATTCTCTCAACAAAAAAAAATAGATATGAAAGTTATTTTTCACCATATGAAATATCCCTGGTGCTTATCGAAAGTGTTCAACGATTTATTATGGTTATGATAGATAAGGATAATATGTAGTTTCGATTTATATCTTTTTCCGTGGTAAAATGAAAATGAAAATAATAAAAAAAAAATAGGTACTGATCACACAGATATCTATAGATACATATTTAAAAAATGGAAATATTTTGTTTTATTTCAATTTAATTGTAAATTTCAACGAAATAACACTGTTAATATATTGCCATATTTATGGTATGGTTCTTTGATTGTGGCGTTGCGAGCGTGCCAGTTGAGCACATATCACTTCGCCAATGTCACGTTGAATGGAGAAGACACGAAGGAGGTTGTACGGTAGAAAAAAAAATATTACACAATAGGAGAATGCATATTAAAAAAAGGAGATCAAGTCAAAAATTGCCTTCACCTATAACAAAAAAAAAAAATACATATATTAAAATAAATATATACATTATCTATACACAGGGTTAGTAATAAGAAATATATAATACAAAGGTGTTAGTCTACAATTTAATATTATTATATCTAATATATTTACATAAAAATTTACATAATGGACTAAACACAAACATTAACAAACATTGAACATTAAGGGGACGGGGAACTTTGTGAGGAAGGACATCATATAAGGGATGGATTAAGTTGGGGCATGTAAAAAGAATGTGAGAAGGGGAACCATCGTCTAGACCACATTCACACAGTGAGTGGTCCCTGACCCTGATCTTAGCTAGATGTACCGGTGTGCTCGCATGTCCAAGGCGCAAGCGACATATGGTCGATATTATCCTCCGTTCAATAAATTTTTGAGAATAAAACCATGGCCGCCTGGGGATATTAGGTTGAATCGCAGCATAGAACTTACCTTTCTGGGATTTTGACATATTCCAAAATTCAGACCACGACACATCCAAATGAGTTAATGCAAGGGACAACAGATCCTGGGCCGAAATAGAAAAGTGATCCAAACTGCCACACTGGATGGCTAATTTTGCGCAAGAGTCTGCAGATTCATTCCCACTGATTCCAGAATGCCCTGGAATCCATGCCAAAGTAACAACCAAACCCTTTAAATAACATGAGTACAGTTCTTCACGAATCCTTAAAATAATTGAAGACCTTAATTTACTATGAAAAGGATTTCCCTTTACAGCTAGTAAGCAGCTTAATGAGTCAGTACAAATAACAGTCTGTTTAAAGTCATGGGAGAGTGTGAACCGGATTGCTTCTAACAAAGCAACAGCCTCTCCAGTAAACACGGATGATTCGGGAGGACATTTAAATTGTAAAATAATTTTGAATTTTGGTATCCAGCACGCTGCACCAACACAGCTTTCGTTTGAAAGCTTTGACGCATCTGTATTGCCATATTTAATTATTACTGGATTCCAAACTCGCTAATTTGGAGCTGTCAATCTTTGAAAATTTGAGAAATGAAATATTATAATTTTAATTAAAGTTACAATGTCCACAGATGACAAAGCTATTTTATGATAAAAATCTGTCAACTTCACATTATCCTAAAGTATTAAAAACTTTTTAATAGAAACACCGTTTTACACTTATTGTATCAGTAATTTTACGTTTGTTATAAATTTACAACGTTATATTTAATAAATAAATAAATATAATATGAACAAACGTTAGATAAATACTACAATATTTGACGATAACTATACAGGAGTTTCAATTTCAAATCTAACATGAACCAGATTGCAGCACAATTGCTCTGACAAAAGTCAGAACTTATGGTTCGTTCAATTTTGTCTCTATTGACTATTATGTATATATTTTTTTAATATTATAATAAACTACGTATGAGTACATTTATTTTAAGTTTAATACTTGATGTAGTTTTTAATAATATTCGGGATTTTTGGGTTCGTTCACCACTCGGAGGAGTCATATATTTACATCATTTTGCCCCGTTAAGATAAGGTGTGGTACACTGACTATTGCTACTCCGCTACACTCAAAGTTTCGAATTTGAGCGGTCAGTGAAGAACGAAGTATCTTAACACAGGGTTGTAGTTAAATTTGCTATGAGACATAAAGCGTGAAAATTAATTATTCTTATTTTGTCTTGTCATATTTTTAAAAAATATACAATGAATTAAATATAACTAAAAAATGTACCCAACTATAAATTTGGTACTAACAAAGTAGAAATTTTAAAGACTTTATTACCGGTAACGCCGAGTCTCGGGCGGCGGTTACTAACCCGACTCTACAAGGCCATTGCCTGCAGACTGCAGAGATGGTAGGAAATGACCCTCTCAACCCGTAAACAACTGGGAACTCACTCAAGAACGGGGGTCTTGCCTTAATTGCCCGGGCCGCGAGGAAGAAAACCTCTTCAAAAATTACCTAAATCCAATGGTGGGAAACGTGCCAAGTGGATGCATGGCTGTATGGATGAACAGCATTAGCGCCAACCTCTACGGACCCGGCAAACGTAGTTGTATTCTGCCTTCTTAGGGGATGGCGTCACCCCTAAGTGACCTGTTATATCGTCCAATTCTCGTGGGAACAGTATGAATGAAAATCAAACAAATAAAAATAACACAACCCCTATTATGATCCAACAAACCTTACATAAAAGCATGTTCACCAGAGCACGCAGCAATTCTGTCGGTGCTATACCAAAAGATGATAGTACTCATAACAAAACATTGGATACAGAAAACAAAAACGAAACTATAGAAAATAAGATAATTTGGCAACATGATCGAATACCTCCAGCGAAAAGAAATAAGAATCTCAAAAGAACCTCTACCTATATTTTATGTAGATCTTGAGCCAAAACCAAATAACAAAGACATCTTTAAATTAAAAAGTTTAAATCAGACGAAAGTTACTTTTGAAGCACCATACAAAAAAAAAGAGATACTACAATGTAAAAGGTGCCAAAGATTCGGACATTCCAAGAACCAATGCTACAGACCATTTAGATGTGTCAAATGCGGATCTGACCATCCGACTACTAGCTGCACCAAAACTAGAGATACAGAAGCTACTTGTGCCAATTGCCAAGCAAAACACCCAGCTAATTACCGAGGCTGCATGAAATACAAACAATATAAGGAACGCATACTGAAAATACAACCGAAAACTTTGCCTAACAAACAACCCAAACTAACTGCCGAAGAGGACAAACAGCAAACAAGAAAATCTAAAATTCACAAGAGTACCATAACCTACGCTGAAATGACAAAAAACAAAACGGACAACATGTATAGCCCTAATCAACCTATTGAAATTCAACACCTCGGTGACATCCTAGAACAAATGTTCAACAGATTACAAACCATGATGCTTAACATGGTAGACAACATGATGGATCGCTTTGTCCAGTTAGTAAGCAGCCAAACGAAAATTCAACCCCAACCTTAGAATAATCACATGGAACGCCAACGGGTTGGTCGCACGACGACTGGAGCTAGAAATCTTCCTAAACACTGAAAAAATTGCCGTGATACTAATATCGGAAACTAGATTTACAAACAAAAGCTTCTTTTCAATCAGAGGATATGCAACCTACTACACTAACCACCCATCAGGAAATGCGCACGGAGGCACGGCAATACTCATAAGAACACATATAAAACACCATCCACTTGAACCTTTCGTAACAGAAAAGATACAAGCCACAGCAATTAAAATTAAGGATGTGAATTCGGATATCACTCTTGCCGCAGTCTACTGTCCTCCCAAACATCAAGTATTAAGGGAAGACTTCAAATATTTTTTCACCACACTCGGAAACCGCTTTATAAGTGGAGGTGACTGGAACGCAAAACATAATTTCTGGGGCTCCAGGTTAACCACGACCCGAGGCAGACAACTACACCAAGTTGTGGAAGACCTTAACCTCGATTGTATATCCACCGGCGAACCCACCTACTGGCCGACTGATCCTCAAAAAATTCCCGATTTGCTGGACTTCTTTGTCTCCAAAAATATCGCACTCAGTAATATCAGTATTGAATCCAATTTCGACCTGATATCGGACCACTCTGCTGCGCTTCTTAACGTACACAGTAAGATCATACTAACAGAAGTACCTTATAAAATCTACAGTAGACACACAGACTGGGGAAATATCAAGAGATCATTAACACAGAGACGCAGCTCAAAATATCCCTAAAGACAACCGATGAGATAGAATAGGCTATAGAGGGATTAAATTCTCTAATCTACGACGCAGCGATTAGAACAACACCCCATCGCAAAACAAAAATAGCAAAAGAACACAACTATCCTGCTATGATCAAGGACTGTATAAGAGAAAGACGATAACTCCGGAGAATTTGGCATGAGACGCACTACCCTAAAGACAGGACCGCCTTCAACAAAGCTTCCCAAAAACTAAAAGCATTAATTAAGGAAATGAAAAACGAGAACCTCCAATCCTACCTTGCAAAACTGTCTTCTACTAGTGACACAAACTACTCCCTGTGGAAGGCTACCAAAAGCCTAAAGCGTCCAAAGCAACAAGCAACACCACTAAAAACACAGATGGGCAAATGGGCTCGGTCCGATAGTAAGAAAGCTGATACCTTTGCACGTCACCTTCAATCACGACAGTGAAATAGAGAAATATCTGAGCTCACCTACACAAATGTGTTTACCACTAAAACATATCACACCGAAAGAACTGAAACATGAAATTGGAAAACTCCAAGCAGAAAAGTGCCCGGGATACGATCAAATTGACGCTACCCTACTAAAACATCTGCCAAAGAAAGGAGCTCTGCTTATACTTGCTATTTTTAATGCATGTCTAAGACTTTCTTACTATCCCAGCCAATGGAAAATAGCACAGGTAGTGATGATCTTGAAGCCAGGTAAACCAGCTCAAGAAGCGTCTTCGTACAGACCGATAAGTCTCCTACCCGTTGTAGGAAAGTTAATGGAAAAAATGATACTGAATAGAATGCGGGAACACTTAAGGGAAGTAATACCAAGTCACCAGTTCGGATTTAGAGAAGGCCATGGGACTATTGAGCAAGTGCACCGGTTAGTAGACGTCATTGGCAGGGCACTGGAAAACAAACAATACTGCTGCGCAATTTTCTTGGATATAAGTCAGGCATTTGACAAAGTATGGCATAAAGGGCTACTCTATAAAATCAAAAACATACTACCACACTCCTTTTTTCAATTCTAAAATCTTACCTAGAGAAAAGATGCTATGAAGTGAGACAAAATTCCGACACGTCACAAATGTACGAGATCAATTCAGGTGTTCCACAGGGAAGTATTTTGGGACCAGTCCTCTATCTTATTTTCACAGCGGATCTACCCACCGCCAGTTACACCACCACAGCGACATACGCAGACGATACTGCAGTCCTCTCGGTTCATGAAAATCACGTTGCTGCATCTGAAAACCTCCAATCACATCTGACCCTTATCGAAGCATGGTTTGATCTATGGCGCATTAAAGCCAATACTGATAAGTCAGTCCAGGTTACATTTGCACTCAGAAGGAAAACCTGTCCACCTGTGAAACTATACAATAAAGACGTCCCTCAACAAGAAGACGCCAAATACCTAGGTATGCATCTAGATCGCCGTCTTACCTGGCGCAAACACATCTGGACTAAAAGTAAACAATTAGACCTCAAACTCCGCAACATGTACTGGCTCATCGGACGTAAATCACAGTTGACAGACGCCAGTAAAATAATCATATACAAATCCATACTGAAGCCCGTATGGACATACGGTATTCAGCTCTGGGGTTCAGCTAGCTGTAGCAATATAGAAATACTGGAAAGATTTCAGAGCAAAACAATGCGAGCTATGTACAATATACCACAAAACATATGCAATAGATATGTGAACTTAGACTTCAACCTGAGAACAGTTAAACAAGAAATTGAATCTTACAGTAGGAATTATCAAGCAAAAATGGACCAACATATAAACATATTGGCTGCTGACTTACGGAGAGAAGGCAGTTTAAAATATACTCGCCTCAAGAGAAATAGTATAGCGGATCTTGAGTTAAGATTCGCAGACAAACGATGAGACTAGGATCACTGGATGCAAAACTCAACTAAAGACAATTTGACGAGGGAAACCTGACAAATGATTAGATTATTGTTTTGAAAAACAGATTGCTAAGTTGCAGGATACAACAAAAAAAAAAAATTACCGGTGTTGTTGATATAGGAAAAATAATTCAAGCATATTTTTTGCCCAATTTTTCGTTTTCTTTACCTACCTTTTTTATTGCAATCTGTCATTTGAGACATTTAGCAATTGGTGCGTATGTTTGCATGACTTAGACATGACTTAGATAACCTAGATGTTGTTATTGGTTTCATCAGGTTTATAGCTAGTAGATTGGGATGATTAGCGATTCTGTATGTCTGTGTCATCTCTGATATTTCTTCTTGGACCAATTTTATGCCGAGCTCGAAATGGAGTCTGTTGTTTGTGACATACCAGGGTGTTTATCTACATATTAATTATTAACTGAAAAAATGTTTTGACGATTTCTAACTAAAAATATTATTTTAGTTATTCGTTAAAATTAATCCCAAATATACCAAAGACATCTTTATTAGCATGAAAAAACGAGTATCAATTACTACTTATCGAACTTCAATACTGTTATTCTTAAAACCTTAAGCTAAAAAGCGAGCATTAGTATTATTTTTACCGTTGGAACTGAAATACATCAATACTTTTATAATAACGTAGCAGGAATCCATCACAAGCCGTGCTATAGGTATTATACTCCACATACACGGCTACTGCTAGAAGGGAGGTAACTCATATTTTTATTGTGCGAAAACAATTCTATTCTCCTCTTTTATTGACAATAAATAAGCTTACTGTGCAAACTACATTGAGTGCTATGCATTTCGTTTTATATGATAGTATACATAATAGAAGTTTGGTATGCCAACGGCTCTAAGTGAATTAAGAATTATTATTAAATGATATTCAGAAAGTGAGAATGGTAGCGCTTTTCGAAATTTGATCGGTAAGCATAAAATGAAGTGGTGAACTCTAGGCTCCATTTGTTTACGAAGATATATGTGAAATATAGCGTTAATATAATAAAATGCACAATAATTTAATGCATTTATTTCTTTAATGTTTGATATAAACCAATCACATTACTAAGTGATCGCAGAGCCTTGACTAACATTGACTCTTCAAGTTTAGCACCCAACAGCTAGCCCAATTCAACTAGAACTCGTTAGACGGACGTGTCCAACCAATTCAATAGCCTGTAACCCAACTACAGTACCAGTATATAAATTATATCAAAGCATATGCTAATAACGCCAAAATCATTACTACCGACCCTTATTTCCATACATTTCTAAAATAACACTACTAGCGGAACCGGAAATAAATTATTAATGTCGCTATGTTTTGACCAAGTCGAATTTGCTATTTTTTAATGTTTATAAAAAATACTGTTTGTTATTGTATATAACGCGTTAAATTTGAATTAAAAAAAAACATTTTTCACATTCAAGTCTTGTACTATATAAAATTACAAAGCAAAATGTAAATAAGGATTTCAAAATTATATAGAAAAGGTGCATTATTATTTATCTGTACAGCTAAAAATCATTCAAAATATCACTTATATCCTTTTAGCATACACAGCCACAATTATTATATGAAGCACTCGTTGCGTGTCGTCGAGTTTTATGTTACGGTTAATATGTTATGCATGAATAATTGAAGCTTTGCTTCAGGATAAAAAATTGGAACAACGGTGGGTATAAAACCAATGTTACATAACTTCTACCTGATTATACATATTAAATATTAAAAAAAAGTATAGCCAGTGCCGGAGTTCTTAAGCTCACACTTAAAACAAGCTAAGAAACTTGCAGTGCAGTTGCAGTGTTAACTTCTGGGCGACATTTATAATTGTAACTGATTTCAATATACTGACTAATAATACAACTGATATAATAATGACTAATATTATAACTTATTAACTTTTAATATGGCAAAAGAGAGAGAGAAAGAAACAGAACTCAATGTAAACTTATGTTAGTTAAGTGAAGTTGTCCTTAAAATTGTTTAAATACTGGCAATATATGTCATTATAAGTCTCATACTTAACACCACATAAGTACTCTTACTTAACACCACTCAAATACTGATCATACTAAGTTACTTCGTTATTCGCATATTGCAGTGTGTTTTGAGAAAAGAGAAATTAAATTGATTTAGATTAATCAGAGTAAATAGACTATAGATAGTTAAAGCTGTTCAAATACTGTGCTCTATTTTGAGTTGATACACCATTGTTTATTCAATTATGTTTAATATTATATATAATATATGTTTAATGAGAAATATTTATTTACAACTGTGACCAATTAATTAATATATACGAGCAAATAATAAGCATTTTCTTTATTATTATTATTTGCTAATCATCCACTTCCATTGATTGGCTGGAGACATTTCTTCAAGAAATCAGTCCCTTTACCTTTGGTAATTAGTTTTAAAGTTTATATTTTTCATGTTTTTTTGAGTGCATTAAAGAATATATAATATGTATGTTCAATTAATTTTAATTTCCAATATTCTGAGTAAATTTATATTGATATCTTGTCAATATAAGTTTACTTGGTATATTGAATTTGTTCATAATAAAAATTGTAATTATTATTTTGTTTGTTTATATGAATTTAAATGATAACTGATTTTGGATTTAATTTTTTGCTAATCATTAATATAAATCTGGCGCAAGCGACAGGTTGTGGATCACTATTTACCTGACGCGGTGAACCTGTGGTGAAAAATAAGAGTAGTGTATACTACTACTACTACTGGGTGCCTAAGTTCCTCTGTCCATCCTGCTATATAATTTAAATAATAAATTGTTCTTGACTTACGATACTTTTCAAAACAAGCATGAATAAGGAGTGGCGGTTGGTGACCCCCTAAAACCCGCTAAAATAAAATTATAATTTAGAATTGACGTAAGCGAAATATTTTTTTTGATTTTTCACATTCAACTCCTTGCCATTCTTGAAGCATTATCATAGAAAATATATATAAAAGAAAAAGGTAATATTCTAGTAAGAAATTTCATGTTCTGTCTGATTAATTTATGCACATATATATTATATATTATATAGTATTTTAAAGTATATCGGCCTGTCTTATCGCAGCGGCACAAACGTGTGACTGTAAACTACAGGTTGTGGGTTCGATCCCCACTCGAGGAAATGAAATATTTAATATTTTCAAATTAAATATTTAATGTTTTCATTTCTTCGCTCTTGTTAAAAGGCAAAGCACGGCGTTGAGTTCCATCTATTAACACAGAATGCCTCAAATTCGGTAGAAAGTTGTGAACGGAAGTGGAACGGTGTCTTAACCATAGGATCCCAAGTAACCATGTTCCTCTGCCTATCCTGCAGTGTGCAGGATACAGCGTGAAATAGATAATTTGTGAAATAGAAGCCAAAAATAAAACTGTGTATATTCAATAGATTCACCTGGTGGCAAGTGATCACCGTCGCCCACGGCCCCGAGTAACTCTAGAGGAGCTACAGGAGCGTTGCCGTCCTTTAAGGTGGAAGGACACCGGGGCCCGGCATTACCTAATGCGAAACGCAGTGGCCAAAGCCACTACTTCACGCCGGTCTTAAATGCCAGGGGTGGTAATAATCCAGTCGAGTCTGCCCATGCGTGTTGCCATTACTGGCAACGTGACTCTACCACACGCACTTTAGTCGCCTCATACGACAAAAAGTTATATAGTATAGAACAATAAAAAGTGAAATTCTTTGTTATCTGTGGTTTGATCAGTATAATATAAAAAGAAAATTAATTGTGTCATTGCTGGGACTTCGCTTCGGACACGTTCCTTTAAATTAAATTCTTGTTGTCTGGTTGGTCTGTCAAATACGAAAAATGTCCTACTTGCCATAACATCCTAATACGTGGATAAATAATTAATACCTATTTAATTACTATCTTTTTATTTCGTTTTTAAATTTAGACCAAGTGGAACAAAATATATGACTCTGGTAACAAGGATAAGTACGACGTTGAGAACCGTCATTCAACACGAAATACCTCAAATATTCGGAAAGTGAGCAAGCGAACGGAATGTCTTAAAACTAGGTGCCCAAGTTTAACCAACACTGCCACGCGCGGGACCCTGACAGCGAGAAGCTGAAAATGTATATTATCCTTACCATATCGTACCATGTTACAAAATCATAATATTAGGTGAAAACCATAAAAAAACAAACACTTTCGATAGCCACCAGGGAAATTCAATATATCTTGTAAAAAAACTAAAAAAACGATATGAAGTTACAGAAATTAATTACGAAAATATTATATAAGCAATAATTACTTGTTATAAAGAATAAAAAGAGACGAGCATTTATTATTTACTGCATTTATAATGAAATTTACCACGTAATTAAAACCTATGAGGTAATTACCGTGGACCTACAGTTATGAAATTTGGCACGAAGTAGAACTAAGTAACAATTTGCAGAACGAATAAAATGTTTTTTTTTTTCATTTCTTACACATAGAATTATTTCAAACATATAAATATTTTTATTTTGTGTCTGAATTTAAATTATATATCATTTATATACTGTTACTATTGTAGTTCTTGTTGACCTATTGGGCGAATCCAACTCGCACTTGACTGTATATTTTTTAATACAAAGCTCAATGCCTATCCTGCCATGCGTGGGATACAGTGTGAAGCTGAGCTTTGTATTAAAAAATATACAGGGAGGGAACTTGGGAAATTAGTGTTAAGACACTGCGTTCCACTTCCGTTCCCCACTTTACGCCGAATTTTGAGGCATAGCATGTTGAGAGAACTCAACACCGCGTTTTACCTTGTACCAGAGTGAAGAAATTAAAACATTAAATATTTCAATTGAAAAAATAAAATATTTCATTTCCTCGAGTGGGAATCGAACCCAGAACCTGTCGGTTGCAGTCACACGCTTATGCCACTGCGCCACGACAGGCCTTAACATAAAGATAATATTTAATTTATCCAATTTATATTATTGTAAGCTTCTGCCGAAATTGAAATACTGAAATTGAATAAAAAAGATAATTATAAATTAAATTATTCTGTTTGAACTTGCAACTATCATGCTCCATCGTAAAATAATATATAAATATATAATCTTAACAAAAATTAAATCCAACAACGTACAAAGGATTTGGTGGATAATTATTACAATCATTTGTCGTCTGTACCACAACGGGTGGTAATTACAGAGCGTTTACAACAGAAATCCATTCTCGAGTTGATGTCTCGTCTCGACATGAATAGTTCTGTATTTGTGTGTCTAAAATTCTAGTATCTATAATAATATTTATTTATATGATAACTGATTTCCACTCCAAAAATCTTTTTCTGGTTGTATTGCATTTTTTCTGCTGCATTCAGCTGATCTTTTGTTATCTTTTAACAAATCATTTTTGAAAATGTTTTTGGCCCACTCGTTTATTTAACAATGACGAGTTCTTTCAAAAAATACATTAATTTAGCATATATTGCAGTAGCTATACTAAATTGAGGCCTGTCTATATATTTATCTCAAAATGAAAAAAATACTTTAATCGTATCTAATACAAATGTTTTTTACAATATCGTACTCGTCTATCGGTATGCCAATTAAAAAAATATTTTAACTGTCCATGTCCCTGTCCCTGACCCTTTCCTTTTAAGTAATATTAGTCTGAGATGTCCTCATCTACAAGCCTGTAATAAATCACAGTTCTATGTACCTATTACAAGAACTAAATATGGTGGAAATGTTTTTATTTATCGTGCTTGCAGCTCTCATGATAATGCGTTTGGCGATATTGACATGTTTACTATAAATTTAAATAAGTTGTCTTGGAAGCTGTTTCTGAATGATTTTCTTCTGTTTTATTTTGATTTCTTTTTAATTAACCCTACATCTAGCTATTTTTTTTTGTACTATTTTATGTGAAGATTTCATTGGTTAATTGAATGTAAATTTGGTTTTTATTTGAAGTACTTGTAAAACTGTATGTCTTCCTTAATAAATAAATAAATAAATATATTTATTATATCAAGAGATAACTCTCGTCAAATTAATTTGTAGAATTAATTTTACTAATGTTTGTAAACAAGAACGTCCTTGTTAACGCTTACAATGTACCAAAGCTCACGCAGGTGCGTGCACACACAGATTACCTTTCTCGACAAATATTATTTTGTACTGCCAATTACGTCTGTTATATTTTACAGGAAGTCGAGCTTCAATCATTTGAAATGTCCGATTTAAAATGCTTAAAATTTGATATAATACTTAATCACTATGGCTAATAATTTTATTTTCCTGGTTATTTTTCACGAAATGTTGAAATATTATATAATATTGACAATAACAATAAAACAATACCCTTATATTCATACAAATTATAATTGCTATACTTCCGATTCCGTTTCCGGTCGTTGAAGTGTAAACAAGTGTGTGCAATTCGACGTCAAAAACATTAAATAAAAATAGATACACGTATCTTTTATAAACTGCAGTGCTATAAAGTAAACACCAAAACAACACCGAAAAGAAATAATACTGGAACATTTCAAGAAACTATCGGCAAAAAGTGAAACTCAAAACTACGTACACAAATCAAAGAGGTTAGAATTTGCAACATCACTCAATTTGCATCCAATGTCAATTTGAAAGCCGGTAACCTTCATTATTCGATCTGTTAGACGGCCAGGTTAGCATCGACAACTTGAGTGCTGCCATCACAAAAAATATTCTTTACTAATTCGAATTTACATTCCGTTCCACACAATTTCATTCGTTAACATGGATGATCAACTCCAATTACTATTTGATAAAATTAAGATAGAAATGCAAAAACAGACTAACGAACTGAAAGAATCTCTTACTAAAAGTATTATGGATCTAATGAATGAAAAACTAACCTCTATAACTGAAGAAAATGAAAAAATGAAGAAAAAAAATTGTAATTTGGAGAGCGAAATTGAATACTTAAAAAAGGAAAAACAAAGTAACAACATAGTCATTTACGGATTAGAAGAGAATGAAAAATCAATAATTGAGCTTTTACAAACTATTAAGGAGACCTTTAAAAGAGATTTGAACGTATCTATGGAAGAAAATGAAGTGAACAGAGGAATATCGTATAGGAAATAATAAGGTTGAGAAAAAACATAGCCCTGTACTGTTATCATTTGCAAACGGATGGAAAAAAGACCTAATTATGTAGAAGAAAAAGAACTTGAAAGGAATTTATATATCAGAAGACTATTCAAAGGAAGTTATAGAGAAGAGAAAGGTTTTGATACCACAGCTGCTAGAGGAGAAAAAAAAGGGAAATATTGCTTTTCTGAAATATGATAAACTAGTAGTCAGGGGACCCAACACTGACAAGAGAAAAAGAGAGCTTTCTACTTCACCGGGGTCTACGTCAATCATTAAACCAAAAAAACAACAAACTATAAGTTATGTCAAAACGAACGGGACCAACGCCTTTGATTTACTAAGAACCCGATCTAACTCTCTCTCCGAGCCCCCTACAGATAGAAACCAATAGCAACTATCAACCGGCAAACGGATTACCCAACAAAACTATGAAAACCAAACATGTAAAATAAATTCTCCCCCAAGCCAACTGGTCCTGGTGGGGGATCAAGACCACAACCCTTCAACAAAAGAAAAAACAAATCACAATCACGTATATGAAAATAAACATAGAAAATCAAAAATATATGTTGCAACCCTGAACGTACTCACACTTAAAGAAGATGAAAATCTTACAGAACTAACGTATGCATTAAAGATGATAAAATGGGACATAGTTGGCCTAAGCGAAATAAGGCGAATGGGAGAAAGAATAATCTCTCATCCAGATTTCCTTCTATACCATATGGGCACGACCCCAGGGAACTTTGGGGTTGGTTTCATCATAAAAAAACATCTTACAAAATATGTGGAGAGTTGCATAGGTATATCAGAGCGCATTGCACTGATGAATATTAAGCTACCGGAATATAAAGATCCATGGTCCATCATACAAGTATACTCGCCGACAGAACAATCCAATATAGAATCTATTGACTCCTTCTACCTAGAGCTAAATCAAGCAGTTCAAAACCATGTCCACAAAAACCTTATTGTGCTGGGAGATTTTAATGGCCAAATTGGACATAGACAGCCAGAAGAAGACTCAGTACTTGGACCATTTTTACGTGGGAAAAACACCAGAAGCAGAAACGGAGAAAAGCTTGTAAACTTT
Source organism: Eueides isabella (assembly GCA_019049475.1). Classification (NCBI taxonomy): domain Eukaryota; kingdom Metazoa; phylum Arthropoda; class Insecta; order Lepidoptera; family Nymphalidae; genus Eueides; species Eueides isabella. Next base: position 10,516,140 of record CM032393.1, read on the forward strand.
GCACTGGAGAATGACTTGAAAATTTTAAACACAATGTTCAAAAAGAAAGAAAGTAAGATGTGGACCTGGATATCACCAGATGGAAGAACAAAGAATGAAATAGATTTTATAATGACAACTAAAAGCAGATACTTCTCAAATACGAAAGTTATAAGCAATCTAAACTTCAACACTAACCATCGCATGGTTCGTGCAGAACTACTGACAACCCCAGCAAAAAACCCAAGACCAAGAATGAATACTATGAAAGCTAAACATACAAAATACCAAATAGCCCAAATAGCCAATTCCCTAACGTCAAACATTATGGAATACAATAAAGAGACAGTAAATTTAGAATTACAAAGAAAATACAATTGGTTAGAAGCAACAATTAAACAATCTATTCAACTAGAGACAAATAGTAAAAACCTTTCGAACAAGTGGAAAACTGCCAAAACCATTAACCTTCTTAATCAAAGAGCCGACCTAATTAAGAGAAACAATACTAACGAAAATAGAAAACAAATAGCAAAAGTCAGTAAAGAAATAAAAGAAAGTATAAGAAAAGACAGAGCTCAAAAAAGAATGGAAACAATAGAGCGACACATTTTACAGACAGGCGGGATAAAAAAGGCATACAAGGAGCTAACTAACAATAAAGATTGGATAGTACAGATGGAAAATAAAAACAAATCTAAAGAGACTCGAAGGCAAGAAATATTAAGAATTGCAACATCTTACTATAAGGAGCTATACAAAAGCACAACAGCGGAAAAGGAAATAGAACTGTTAGAAAACTCACCCGTTCCCATCATCATGCAGAAAGAAGTAGAGTTTGCACTAATGACCCAAAAAGATCATAAAGCTCCAGGACCCGATGGAATAAACAACGAAATACTAAAACAAGCAAAAGAGATAATAACACCTATTTTCACAGATATCTTCAATGAAATTATATATACCGAAAAGATTCCACAGCAATGGACTCAATCCAATATAATCCTTCTGTACAAAAAAGGAGATCCGTATGATATCGTAAACTACCGGCCCATAAGCTTGATGTCCAACTTGTACAAAATATTTGCAAAGATCATACTCAAACGAATGGAAAGGAAACTTGACGAGCAACAGTCAATTGAACAGGCGGGTTTTAGAAGAGACTACTCAGTACTTGATCACATCCATGTTGTCAGGCAAATCATCGAGAAGTATACAGAATATCAACTTATTTACTATATAGCATTTGTTGATTACAGCAAGGTATTTGACTCATTAATACATACAAACATCTGGGAGACGTTGAAAGAACAAGGAATAGAACAAAAATATATAAGACTAATTAGAAATGTATACAAAAACAGCTCGGCATGCATACAGCTAGAAAAGAAAGGAGTTTCATTTAAGATACAAAAAGGGGTAAGGCAAGGAGATCCTCTCTCCCCAAAACTTTTCTCTGCTGTATTGGAAATGATCTTCAGAAAGTTTGAATGGGAGAAGTTGGGTCTTAATATCGGAGGCTGCACACTAACACACTTAAGATTTGCGGATGACATTGTATTATTTGCAAAAACGCCTGGAGACCTCAACCGAATGCTAAACGAACTGGCTTCTGAGAGTGAGAAAGTAGGACTAAAACTAAATCCCGAAAAAAACAAAAGTAATGACCAATGGACCTGTCAGCAGTATACAAGTAGGAGAGTCACAAATTGCTTATGTAGATAAATACATATACCTCGGTCAGCTGATATCACCTAAAGACAACTTAAGCAAAGAAATCGAAAGAAGGATAGCAAACAGTTGGAAAAGGTATTGGGGCCTGAAGGAAGTAATGAAAGACAAAAACCTACATATCAAAACAAAGACCAAACTATTCAATGTGTGTATCTTACCAATTTTAATGTACGGAAGCCAAACATGGGCCATATCAAAAATTACAACCAGCAAAATTGCTATTTGCCAGCGAGCAATGGAGAGAAGTATGCTTGGAGTAAAGAAGAAGGATAGAATAGGAAACATCAAAGTTAGGGAAAAGACCAAGGTACAAGACGTAATCCTAAAAATAAAAAGGCTAAAATGGAAATGGTCGGGACACATGATCAGAGGAAAAGACAAATGGAGTAAAATAGTTACTCAGTGGTATCCCAGGGAAGGTAATAGGAAAAGAGGTAGACAAAGAAAAAGGTGGGATGATGATATCAGGCAGGTTGCAGGAACAGCATGGAGTAGAGTGGCTAGAGAAAGATTAGAATGGAGTAGGTTGGAGGAGGCCTATGCCAACTGGCAAACAGACTTACAAAAACTAAAGAAATATGAAATATGTGAATAAGATTAATTAAGTATCAACACTGTAATAATCTGTCAGTCTGAATAAAGGCTTTATTATTATTATAATTACTATAATTATAGTTAGAATAGATAATTTAATTTGCAATTTCACTCAGCACGTTGGTGATAGAACTTGACCACAATGACGTAAGCAAAACCACCGGTCAGCGCTTTACAAAACTAAGTTCACAATATACGTAATATGAATTATCATTTACTCACATGAGAATTAAAAACTAAAATACACAAGTATAAAAAATTTAAAAACATCATATATCTTTGTTTTATGCGGGCATATTATATAATAATTATAAAGCTGAAGATTTAGTTTATTTTAACGCTCTGGTGTCAGAAATAAATGATCCATAGAAATAATATTAATTCCCATTTATCTTAAAACAATACAAAGTCGTTTCAGTCGTAGCAGTTCAGTTCGTTCATAGTATAACAATATTATTAAGACGATATATAAATTCAACCATAAAATCAACTTGATTAAATTTAAATTTGGTTTTTTAAAGGTTTTGCATATGTTTATATAAATATTATGATGTAAAACGATTCATGAATAATATCTGTATTTTGACCTTTACATTTTTGGGCAAATAGTTGAATGCATTTCGACGTTTCTATTACAGTTGGATTCAGAAAGTGCTTCGTGGAAAAACAAAAATAAAAAAGTCTAGAAACACCAACATCTTTTAATTATTTTAAAATGTTAATCACACTTGGGTAAGAAAAATACTTATTTAGAAATTTGGAGATAGCGGGGTTTGCTCGAGCTCGAGCGTCTTGGAAACTGTCATGGAAATATTTAATAAATAACATTGTTACTCTACTCTACTCAGCTTCACGCTGTATCCCGCACGAGGCAGGGTAGGCAGAGGGAACCGGGAACCTAGTGTAAAGACACTCCGTTCCACGTCTGTTCCCCACTTTCCGCCGAATTTGAGGCATTGCGTGTCGAGTGGCGGAACTCAACGCCGCGCTTAGCCTTATTACCAGAGCGAAGAAATGAAACATTAAATATTTCAATTGAAAATATTAAATATTTCATTTCCTCGACTGGGGATCGAACCCAGAAAACGTCGGTTACAGTCACACTCTTGTGCCACTGCGCCACGACGGGCCTCTAAATAACATTGTTTTTGGTGTTTTATATTGAAATTTGTATCAAATTGTTAAATTATAATGATAAATAAATAAAAAAAAAACCTCGATACTGAGACAATATAAATAAGTTGTATCAAGCGAATAAGGTTTTCGACGTTGCTTAATTTTTTTTTATGGAAGAGACGGCAAACGAGCGTACGGGTTACCTAATGGTAAGTGATCACCGTCGCCCACGGCCCCGAGTAACTCCAGAGGAGCTACAGGGGCGTTGCCGTCTTTTAAGGTGGAAGGGCACCGGGGCCCGGCATTACCTAATGCGAAACGCAGTGGCCAAATCCACTACTTAACGCCGGTCTTAAATGCCGGGGGTGGTAACAATCCGGTCGAGTCTGCCCATGCGTGTTGCCATTGCTGGCAACGTGACTCTACCACACGCACTTTAGTCGCCTCTTACGACACCATCAGTACCAGGGTGATCCTATTCTAAGCCGGGATCACACGGCCAAAAATTTGATGAGAACGCATGGCTCAGTGGTCAGAGTGCTTGGACGGTTTCCTAGAAAGTTCAAAAATTCACACATTTTGGAAATAAGTAGTTCTCTTACCTAAATACTTATATCGATACTTAAGATACTTATATCCGAAAAAAAGATTCTTTTTTTGATAATAGATAATTAATATTTATTATAAAGCAAAAAAATAATAGCGACTTTTATAAATACTAACAGCGATTACTAAAATAATTTCTTATAAATATTGAATGCAGACGACATATTTAATCAGAGCTTAATAAGGCGTGCTTATTTATTATTATTGCGAGGGCCCTTGTGTTTGTAATTAGAAGTGATGTTTTTATGGTGTTCATAATTAATTGCTATTTATTGACATTAAATGAAAAAGCTATCTCGGTTACTAATTCATCGAATAATATTAATGGGGGCATGGCAGTGTCCCCGAGAGTATCTGAAACCACTTTTGGCATACTATTTCTTTGAAACCATTTCGGTGTACTTGGCCGTAGATTTATAATTTTAACATTAGTAATAGTGTTAAAACAACGTTCAAAGGTCAGTAATTTACCCTGTCTGTGGCTTGTCTTTACCTAGAAATTTCAGTATTTTACGTAGTGGCATGGATGTTTACTTAAATAAACATTTAAGTGATAATAGGTCATTTTATTAATTATTCTATTTTACTAAAATTAATTGAAATAACAAATAACAATAAAAAAGACCTCTCTGTTTCAATAGTGAAACAGAGAGGTCTTTTTCCATCTCCATCCATCATCCATCATAATTTCAGTGTATAACAATGAATGTATATTAATTTGTTGATATTAACCTCATTATTAATTAATTCGACTACCAATTTAGCAGGAATTGATTTTAAAACAATGAAATTAATACGACTTGAGGATATGATATATTTAATATTTTCAATGTAAAAATTTGATCTTTTCACTTCTTCTGGTACGAGGCAAAAGCAAAGAAGAAAGAGTGTTGCAAGTACTTATATAAATATCACGAATCAATCGACATCACGAATGTTCAATTTAATGCAATCTCAATACATACAAGTTACTTGAGAAAGATCGCATATAAACGTCCCGGAGGGTTCGATAATGACTATGCCGCAACTGAGCCGCGGTCTCGAGAAATTAACGTTATTGGGGTGGGGCGGTGCCCTTATGCTTTCTCCTTTTCTTGTAGACTAACATAGTGAATGTGTAAGTGAAAGCGTACGATGCGCTCTTGGATTTTCTTAAGAAGAGATCTGAGTTATAACAATGCAACGTTGTCAAGATTTTAGTAATTAAACAATTTTCTCGTGGCAAATATATTATTGAGAATACTTTCTGATGGATTAGATTTTCTTAACAACGATACCTCTGAACTTCTAAAAAGTTTTAGGTTACGAACACAATAATAAAACGTTCTAACGCTACACAAAACACAAGCCAAAGTATTATTAAAAAAATTGTATATTTTAAAAATATATGACAAAACAATTATGATGACTATTTAATTAGTTTAGTAAATAAGTAAATACCCACCGGAGTCAGAACTGTACTAAAGAACATTTTATAATAACATGCTAATGGAAGAGGTAAAGTTGAGCAGTGTTATACCTATTTAATTTTAATCCTTAACATATTGAAACAGTATTTCAAGCGATACATAATATTTTAAATTACTGTGAGTGACTTTGGTGAAAAGAGTTACGTGATCACAATACAAACAGAGGCTAGAGCAGCTATGTGGCGTGAAACATGTATCGTCACTTTGGAGAACGCAGCGCGAGAATGCTGTAATATTGCAAGGCTGTCTTTGACTTTCTGAATGTATATTTAAGCCGAACTAAAAAGTTGTATGTATTTTTTATTTCATAAACCAAATTATTTATACTTATATTATGTGCGATTACATATATTATTTAAAAAGTTTTTTTTTGTTTGGGTTCGATATCAGTATAAGTAAATAAATATATTTAAGTGTATATTGGTGAAAAAACATACTAATTAATACATCTTTTCTTTTTTAAAATCGACGATAAAAATAAGTTCTTATTATTTCATATATCCATTTTTCTTTTCTCATACTCTTCCAGTTTTGGTACAGAGCGTGTTGTGTAAAAGAAAGGAATTCCACACCGGGTAACTAACTGCCTAACTATCGTCATGTTAATATTGTGTTTAAAAAAAATAAAACATTCACCTTAAAAATTCAACAAATATATTCTTAAAGCAAAACCACAATTAACTAATTGAACTGATACTTTATAAAATGAATTATACTCCAAACAATTCAATTGTTTATTATCAGAACTGTAATAATAAATGTTAATTTGAAAAACATATAATACATAGTTCTTACCTTTGCTCTTATTTTTGTTCTCAACTGGCACGCTCGGAACGCCATAATCAAAAAAAACCATACCGTAATTGCGACCTCGGGTACAAAAATTTCCATGGAAATTTATAACGTCACATAATGCAAGCTTCCTGGTTCAGTAACCTATTATAATACAATATCTTTTTTTTTTACTTTTACGCTGCATTACGCACATAGCAGGTTAAGAAGAAAGAACTTAGGTTTGTAGCGTTTCTTCTCGGTCGTTTCCACTCTTATCCAGGTTCTGGGTCACGGTATTTATTAAATTTCGCCAGTTAGTCCTGTCCTCGGCTTTTCCCATGGCTGTGGTCACTTGGAGTCCCGTGAGATTAGTAACTCGTAGCGTTTAGACATTCCTTTTTCCCACTATCTTCTGAATTTTTGAGGCATTTTCTGTTGAGTGGAGAAATTCAACAAAAATGAAAATATTAAATATTTCACAGATTGCACATATTAAATATTCCATTTTCTTGAATGAGGATTCAACCCACATCCTGTCCCCTTCACAGACACATGTGGCTCTGCGCCACGACAGACTAGGAAAATGTTTTATACATTTCAAAATAGTGATCTGATATTACCGTATTGAACAATACAAAATATTCTATTTATAAAATCAAATATGAAACTTCAGATAATGTTGTAAATTATTATAATATTTTTGCTATTAATTATATGTATTTATTATTTCAAAACACTGTGCATACTATTTATTATTAAAGGCTAAATTTAATTACGTAATTTATTTATTTATTTATTTATTTATTTATTTATTTATTTATTTATTTATTTATTAAGGAAGACATACAGTTTTACAAATACATAAAAGAAATAAATCAAAAATTTACATTCATTAACCAATGAAGTCTTCACATAGAATTGTACAAAAATAGCTAGATGAGCAGTTTATTCAAACAGAACTTCAAACAAAAACAAAATATAATCATTTAGAGACAGCTCCCAAGACAAGTGATTTGAACGTATTTAAATTTATAGCAAACATGTCAAAATCACCAAATACATTGTCATGAAAGCTACAAGCACGATAAATAAAGATATTCCCGGCATATTTAGTCTTTGTAAGGGGTACGTAGAACTGTGATTTATTACGAGCTTGAAGACGAGGGCATCTCAAACTAATATTACTTAAAAGGTAAGGGGTATCAATATAATTATTAACTATTTTAAAAAGGAAAAGCTCGTCCCTAGCCAAACGACGGTCCTTTAAAGAAATCGAAACAGGTCGTTTTTTGAGATGGTAGTTGGCTTTAGTACCAATAAGTTTGTTAAACCTCTTTTGAATATTTTCAATTTTATCAATGTACACATTAAACATCGGATTCCATACAGTCGAGGCATATTCAAGAACTGAACGAACGTAGGCACTGTACAACGTGAAGACTGTAGCCCTATTGCGAAAATCTTTTGCTACCTGAAGAACAAATCCCAGCATTCGAAAAGCCTTACCTACTATGTGATCAATGTGATAGTCTAACAAAAGTTTACAGTCAAGGTATACTCCCAGGTCCCTCACCACAATGACCCTCTCCATCGTTACATTGTCAAAACAATAATTGTACTTTATGTTAAGTCGTTTACGGGAAAAAGTAATTACGTTGCCTTTATCAATGTTCAAAATAATATCATCTTGCAACAGTGCGCAATCTGTTTGTGTATTAATTTGTTTAAAAATTTTCATATCGTTGGCATATAATAATATTTCCGAGTTATTAAATGTTGCTTTAATGTTGTTTATAAAAATATTAAAGAGAAGAGGACCCTTTAACTGTCACAGCCTGACTCCGCTCTCTAAGATACGAAATCAACCAACGAAGGAGATCGCCATGTATACCGACCTCTACAAGTCTACGGACTAATAAACGATGTGAAATTTTATCAAATGCCTTGGAGAAGTCGGTGTACACCACGTCTACTTGACAACCACCATCCATATGAGATAGAACTCGGTGCAAAAATTTGTTTAAGTTAGTCTCGGTCGATTTTTTGTTAATAAAACCATGCTGCTGTTCAATTATGATAGGCCTTAAAATTGGAAAAATGGAGTCGTATATAATTTTCTCAAATAATTTGGCAATAACACACAATTTGGATATAGGTCTGTAATTCCGAATATTATGTTTATTACCAGACTTGAAAACATGCACGACAAATGATTGTTTCCATAACCGCGGCATAATTCCAGAACTCAGGGACCTACTAAAAAGGAGAAATAAAGGAAGGGCAAGACTATCACTACACATTTTCAAAAAATAAGGAGACATAAGATCAGGGCCATAACCTTTACTAACATCTAATTTCTCAAGATAACCCGACACGATCCCAGGCGAAATATGGACAGCTCCAATAGAAACACCACCATGACACAATTGAGATGTATTAAGGTTAGCTAAGTCATAATCAGTATCGGAGGTATTAGATCGAAAAACAGATTTAAAGTAATTATTAAAAAGAGAACTAATCTCCATACCATCCGACGCAGACGCATCATCCCAAAACATTGTGCCAGACAATTCACTACAGCTCTTTTTAGATTTAACGAATGACCAAAAATGTTTACTATTTAGTAATATTTTCTTCAGAGTTAATAATATAGTTATTGTAGCAATATAGACGAGCCCTTTGCCCTTGCCTTTCACTTAATAATTTAAAAGTATTATAATCACGAATCCCTCCATAGACTTTCAATTTCCTATGATATTTAAGTTTTTCCCTTATAATCTTAATCAAAGCACTTGAATACCAACAAGGATAACGTCTACCATCAGCAACGACTCTAACGGGAACACAATCGGATATAATTTTGTTGACTGTTTTATAAAAAACACCAACAGACGAATCAATATCGAGACCTGATAGCAAATTATACCAATTTGTATCATCAATTATCCCGTTAACAATACTGTAATCAACGGCACGATACAAGCGTATGGTTCGAGATTGAGAGCGAAGGGTATGTAGTTGCGAAACATACAGACGTATTACCAATGCCGGGTGGTGGCTATCTTCGGGGACAAGCGCACAAGTCGAACGAGAAGTTACACAATGACAGCTGCAAATAATTAGATCCAGATACCTGTCATTCACATTCGAAACACAATTATATTGATTAAAACCCGTAAAACTCAAAAAATTAAATAAAGCATAGACCAGATTATTATCAAGATTAAAGTGATCCAAACACATAACAGAGTCACTAAAATGCCACATAGCTAAAGACACGTTAAAATCACCTGCAATGAAATAATAATCGTCAGGGCAGCTAATCACATCATTTGAAATTGCTTCAAAGCACCCGCACAGTGCCTCAAAGTGTAAATGACCATGAGGAAAATAACAAGTATAAACATTTAATAAATATTTTTTACGTTCATTGCTTATTCTTATTTTCACCCTAATAACCTCGGCAATTGAACCAACAATAGGTATGACTGTAAAAGAATGCACAGAGAGACGCCTGACCGCTATCAAAACGGTGGCGTTTTTTTTTTTATACCCAAAGTATTACCACGTATCTCATAATCCCTATCGCATCTGTAGACACAATATCGAAAGTCAAACAATTCTTCATTAAAAATTCCATCAAGTAACCATGTCTCAGTGAGACATATTATATCATAATCCACTGTAAGCATGTTCCGAAAAAATAAACTAGTTTTTGAGCGTAATCCACGAACATTTTGATAGTATACGGTAATATAATCATCCATTTAGCCAAAAAATATTTACACAAATAATTATAACTAAAGTACAAACACCATAATGACAACCCAAATCCGTTTTAAAAACTACAGTAGAATAACTAACATAATTATTAACCTCAGAATAAAAATAAATGAAGATGCCCTCGCAGCATACAATATTGTTTATACTCGTTCAATATGGTGATAATTGTAATGATAGAAAAAATACTCTAACAAAATAATCATAAATAATGTGATTATTAAATAAAATATTAAGAAAAATAACAAAAATGTTAACAAAATAAAAGCAAGTAATAAAGACAATTACATTATTTTTTTAAATCGCTGTTGCCTAATATGTGTAACACTGGGCTGGTATCTGTGCGGCTGACCATAATAGTGCAATTCTTTACCCAAACATAGGATTTTTTTTTCTCTTTGACCAATCTTTTTGCCTCCTGCAGTAGGGCCTTATTAAAGCGAGTCAGATGTTCATGGAAAAAAACATTAGAACCATTATCAGCGAAACCGATGTCACTACATTTGAGTTTAAATTTTTTAGTTAGCGCCAAAAAGTCATCCTTTTTCCAAAGCGACAGAAACCTAATAACTATTGGTTTTATTTTACGACTTTCACTTTTACTGTGAGCTACTCTGGTAACAAAATCAATATCAGTAGAGGGATTCATTCGATAGCCAACATGATCCGTGATTTTTTTAGTATTTCCAACAGGTTCTCGTTCTTCCTCTCGGGTATTCTATAAACTTCAATATTTGATCTGCGCGACCATTGCTCACGGTTATTATTATTATTTTCAAAATGATTGACCCTCTTCTCTAAAGTATTAAGTTCAGTAGAAAGAGGGACCAAGGATTTTATTTGTTTCTCCAATTCAGTGATCCTATTATTAAACTCGTCATACTTAGTACTAATATATGAAACAGATTGTTTCAAACTGGTGATATCGTCCTTAATGGGTTGGAGAAGTGATGACACCATGCCCTTTGTTGATGCCTCCAACTCCATCTTCCACTTCGCAATTTCACTAGCTATAAATTCCTTAATACCCTCAAACGGGTTAGACCCATCAAAGTTGCTCGCCGCTAACTCGGATGATCAATTCAAGAAAGAGGAACCACCTCTTTTTATGTTTACATTATCATTGGAATTTGGTGACCTAGCGGAAGATAAGCCACAAACAGGAGTGTTATCGGAATTAAGGCGACGATCACGAGCACATACTGGACAAGCCCATTCTCTTACATACTCCGGTGACAGTTGTTTGTTTCTATCTGAAGGAAACAGACACTTAATATGATACGTATTTTTACATTGCTTACAATTGATACGACCACCGGCATCACTCGCCGCTGTAGTCTTGCAACAAGCATATATATATATATATATATATATATATATATATATATATATATATATATATATATATATATATATAGTCTTGCAACAAGCATATATATATATATATATATATATATATATATATATATATATATATATATATATATATATATATATATATATATATATATATATATATATATATATATATATATATATATATATATATATATATATATATATATATATATATATACTTCACAGTATCAGTGAAAAACCTGTTCGATATTAATGTGCAAGAGGATATGAAACAATTATCGACAAGATATCAGCACTCTGGCTACTAAATATTAAAACAAGTTTAAATTGTTTAGTCAAGCAACTACTTATAGCATATACAATCACTAAAAACATTTATTAGTAAATTAATATATTAATTTACACTTCAAAAAAATGTAAATAGACCGAGAAAATGTAAAATATGGTAAACTATAACAAAAAACACATCCGCCATCTTACGTAGTTCTTACAATAATGATATTCTTATAATAATACCCATACAGCTAATTAGACAATATTTTGTGTAAGCATATGTTAATATACACATATATATAAATATAAATCAAATCGTTTTCATCATAATCATCATTAACACGCAAAATTGAATACATTTGGCGGAAAGAGGAAAAAGGACTTAAACTAGGCCTCTCCTGTTGACAAGCGTTTATACTGCTATATGCTGGAAATAGTGTGAATTTTGCCTTGAGATTGGAAATACTGAGTTTTCTTGAAATACGGAAAATCTTTTGGCTATTTGACGTCTTATTCGTACAGGAGATTGTATCACATGCAGAATGGATATTGAAACACTTTGTGCCACTCTATTTCATTTCAAAGACACCATAATGGCAGATATTCCATACAGCCCGAAGTTACTTTCATTTTTTACGTTTGTGACGGAAAATCTAGATATCATTCTTAACTTAGTTTTAGCGAATTATTTTAAGTTTGGTATGAAAAGATGTACCCGTATCGTGATTATCAATATAAATACTGTATTATGCTTAAAATATGAGCCTATGTGTTATTCTATTAAACATCAAGATGCATGCCTTAGATGGTCCATTTAACGAGAAAGGCTATATATATATATATATATATATATATATATATATATATATATATATATATATATATATATATATATATATATATATATATATATATATATATATATATATATATATATATATATATATATATATATATATATATATATATATATATATATATATATATATATATATATATATATATATATATATATATATATATATTTGTCAATCCCATACATTGGTATATACATATACGAAGCTCCGTGCGATGCAAATATTGATTGTCATTTTGTCTATTACAACGGGGCTATTGGTAAGTATGAAATGAAAATAGATGGAATAGATCGCGTTGCTGAAACCGCACATTAATTGGCAGCTACCGCATTATGTGCTGCTGATACTGTCACAATTAATTTTATCTTCTGAATAATTTAATAAAATAGAAGATAATCTTCTGATACAATTAAGTATGAGGATTAATATTAATAATAATAATAATAATATATATACTTTTATTGCACACAAAAACATATTAAATATACAAACTAAAACAGAAAAAAATAATATTATAAATTTAAAAAAATCTATAGAAAATCCATCTAATTAAATCATATACAAGTCGAATTTTTTTAAAACTGCCGTATGGGACATTACAACGTTAGTCAGTTGACGCTTGTAATAGTAATAGATACAAATCATGCTTATATCAAGTTAGGCAAGAAGCGCCAGGTTCCGCCAATCTACCCAAAATGTCTTTAAAACAGCTTTAAAAGGCAAAAAATGGCTTTTATTATATTAAATTATAATATTTCATAGTTATTCTCAAGGGGACTATAAATATAGCTTTAAATAAAAAGGAATGTGGAATGTTGAAACTTTGGAGTTAAACTAAAAATAAATCATAAATAGTTAAAGCTTTTGTTTGATTTATTTGAAAAGTTAATTCTTAAAAATATAGAAACAAATAAAATTATTTTCCACTAGAGTATCAAAATGTGCGAGAAAAATCTTTCTTTTGTAGCAATAACATTTAATGGCTGTGGGTAGAAATTAAAATCTATTAATAAAATGCTCTTATCTTTAACCGCTTATTATTAGGAGTATCTATCAATGTTAAGTCTAAGATGTTTGGGTAGCTTGTGCGTTTGTGCACGCTTAGTAAAGAAACAGCTAAACATATTTTAATACAGTTCTTACTATTACATTTTGGTAAACTTCCTTTAACATACTAAATTTAAATAAAAAAAGCGTATACAAATTTTGAACGAAGCAGGATTTGAACCCGCGCCTCTGGAAAACCGTTCCAGCGCTCTGACCTACTAAACCATTCGTTCTCACCAAGTTCTTGGCAAGAGGGAATACTATTTATATTAATATTTTACTATGTTGTAAATATTATTCCACACTTAGGACAGAAATAATAATAATAAGAAGAATAATAAACCCGCAGGGCAGCTTGTGGCGAGCTGTTGGGGAGTGGCGACCCCACGGACCTGAGTCCTCCAGAGGGGAATTGTAATCTATCCCCCGCCTCTGGCTTGCCTTTGTTGGCCGGCAGAGAGGAGCGCAAGAGCTATATGCTCGAAAGGGTGGAAGTGCTCAATCTGCGTAATAACGGGGAAACCCGCTCACAAGTTTCTCGTGATGGTGAAACCGGTGCACACCTCTCTACACCCTCAGCCGACCACGCCGATGTTGCGCCCGAGGCATTACGCCGCTTTGTGGGGGCCCATCTAGTGGGAGGCGAGTCACCGTCCGTCAATCATTCAATTTGAGACGTTGAAAAGGCGGACGTCCGATAGTCTCCTCCAATAGCCCAGTTCCCGATCCATCCAAACTACATTTCATAGACCCAATTTAGTTTTTTATATTTTATATAGTTTCTACGCATTATCCGGAGACCATCTCTGGGCAATTACCTCTGGTTATTCAGAGATGGATCCCGGCTAATGCGTCACAGCAAATTATTTTAATATTCTCGAAGGGGCCTCTACGTGTTGGACCTGTGTCCCCACGCAAGCCTTCTAAAGGACCGGGTTCGGTTTTGAACCCGAGAACTTAAGCCGAGAAACATAATAATAATAATAACACTTTATTGCACATAAAAAGACAGAAGAAACAAGTCGCAACACTTTTATTGCCTTCCTACCAGCACGACTTCCCTTTTCTTACTCTCATCTTACATTACCAGCAACACATTCGGCATTGTGTAGAATACCTAGGCAAAGTACAAAAATAATTATATTCTTTATATTACCCTACACGTTTTAGGTATTTGAGGTATTTTACAGAATATAGGATTATACAGAATACCGGTAATATATACATAAATTGCTTTGAAATTTCTTAATGAGCTGGAAATACAAATCTTAAAGCATTTATTTAATTTAACAATATATTTAATTTAATAATTAAATTTAACATATTGACACTTACGCATGTGCTAACGCCACTGCAACTACTACTAACTAAATCTGTAGCTTAGCGAATGTAGGAATATAAGCCGTAATCTATTTATTTCACTCATTAACGTAGGAATAGATATTTTAAATACTATCCCTAGGAATTGTATTCATTGCGTAGGTAAATTCGCGTAGGCAATAATATTAATAACATTTAATACATTGCCTGAATGCCCCAGATTATATAAAATATTTAAATTGTTATGATTGCCGATAAATACATATGGCACTTTAGAGAAACAAACGTGATGAAAATTCGTTTTATAAAGCAGCCTATTTACTTCAAAATGTCTGAGCTTACGCTGGCAGCTTTGTATTTACAACATGTGCTTAATGCACAGTAAAAAGCATTGCACATCAAGTGGTGATTATGCACGGTTACTTTAACAAATTTTCTCATTAGCACAACATTTTAAAACATTTTCATAAATGTAAAGCTTATAATGTTGAAATAATATTGTGGAATTTACTCTTTAACCATTGTGCATTTTTTATGTAAATTACATATAATATCTAGTGTAATATATAACGCGAGCTGCATCTTATATTAAATGTCATTTTGAGTATCATGTTGCATCTCCATATATACCTACACATCGTTCTCGTTTTACCTGCAGTGACGGGTTCGGAATGTTGGAGGTCCAACTCAAGTATACATCTAGACCGATTCATAAATATGATATTAAAAATAATTAACTACAGTGGATGAAATCTCTTCTAGAATTGCTATACTACATTAACTTTAAATTATCTTAATTTTTTTGAATTTTTATTCATAAATTTCATTACTTACTAAAATTTATGAAGATCATTTACTACTTACTATATATATATATATATATATATATATATATATATATATATATATATATATATATATATATATATAATATATATATATATATATATATATATATATATATATATATATATATATATATATATAAATAATTTTAACAAATATATTCAACTGAGTTATAGTACTTCCTTATACTCCGAAGAGAGAAAGCTCTCAAGTCGTTAAGTTTTAAGTATTTCAGAGAATTTCGTAGTGCATAAAAAGGTTCTCAAGTAACGTAAAGAGCTTATTATATAAAAAAAGACAAATGATATACATTCTTATATTTTTTGTGTATCTTTATGTTATTAGATAAGCGAAGTTTTATTTTATTTTCTCAGCTTCACGCTGTATCTCGCACATGTCCGGGTAGGCAGAGAAATTTAGGAAGCTACTGTTAAGACCTCTGACTCTGTTACTCACTTTCCGCTAAATTTGAGGCATTGCGTGGTGGAACTCAACGACGCCCTTTCCCGTTACCAGATCGAAGAAATAAAAATAATAAATATTTTATTTCGTGTGAGTGGGGCGTTAGGGCGGACTAGAAAAAATGAAATATTTATTAAATCAAAAATTTACACTTTACTTACTTTACTTAAAGGTAGTTTCTATTTTTAATTATTTATTAGTAGTTTTAGATTTTTAGATTTTTGTTTTTATTTGCATTGTAATTTATCACTTCATGCCAAGTTTCATACGCATACCTCATAAATTTTGCTTACGCAGCGAATTTTTTTATTTAAATTTTTCAAATCCACTTCAATAGTTTTAAAATTCGTAGATAGATTATGAAGCTGACTCTTGTGATGTGGTTTATGTATTTGTAAGGAAGGTGGAAATTGAAGTTGAATATCGAATTATTAATTATAAAAAGAATTTACAACTAAGAATTTCCTATAGAAAAGAAAAAAATATCCAAAATCCTTTCTTTTTTTATTCCGTTTTGAGAGTAAAAAAAATAAGTAAAATACAATTCAACCATCGCATTGGTTTTATAATCATAATTAATAGACTCAAATGTCGTACCTGTACATTAATATGAGTGTAAAAATGTCGAAGAAAAAGGCAAAAATGAGATATACAAGTATTTAACAAAGTGTCTTTTTAAGTACTGCTGAAGCTTTCTAAGTGAAAAAGTACCAACCCTTGGCTTATAATATTACAACTCGTCTAGTGTTATAAGCGTTTAAGATTGTATAAAATATCGGAGCCTCTTCCATTACGGTCTAAAGTATCATGCTATTGAGTTTAATGAGAACTAGTAAGATTTATTAAACTTTTAGTACATAAACAAAAACAAAGTATTCTAACCAAAGTGTTCTAAGAGGTAGTATCTGTGGTATCCGGTGGCATGCATAGTGATGGTAGAGGCAGTCCCCATTCATCTTGAACACTGGGTTAAAAGGGGGTGCGTGGTCCTGATGTTCATCTCGTGCATGTTCTGATGAGGCAAGGTCACGCTATGGAGATGCAACATGATGCTCACGTCGGGAGATTTCGCCGGTGTGCCACGAGTATGCTGTCTCTGTTGATTAAGCGCAACAAAAGCAGAGCGTTTGGCCAGCTCTGCTTGGGCCTAGAATTCCTCCAGAGCACCCTGAACGCCACGGTGGCCCGTTATAGGCGGGGCCCCTATCGATGCATTTTCCAGTGTTAAAGAAAGAGGCAAATATACCGGTTGTAAAATATTAAAATACATAATTGACTTACATAATTTAAAAACAAAATTATTCCAAGAGGATATTGTAATCAATTTTGAAAGTATGAATATTCATTTTTGCATTCATTATAATGCGTACAGGCGATAAATTTTATTGAATAAATTGAAATATGTTTATAGGGAAAGCCCTTCTAGCATTACAAGTCTTTTATACTGTTGCATTAAATATGTATGTATTGAGGCCCATACACATTGTAGACATTGTGATGCAGTGGGACGTCTGACGGAATACGGTGGTTGTAGGTTCGTTTGCTCTTATTATAATTTATATTTGTACATTGAACTGTACGACTGTTATTTTTACTGAAGAGCTGATTCCTGGGAGATTCTTAAAAATTTTGTGAAGGAAGCAGCGAGAGAGGTATGTGGTAGAAAAAAAAATACCTTTAACAAACAAACGGGAAAAATGGTTAGATTATTCAGTTAAAGATGCTGTGAAAAGAAAGAAAAAAATATGGCAAGATTATGAAAAACCCGGGTAAGGATAAAAGAGCGTAAGCTGTAAAAGCACCAAACGAAAATACTGATAAAGATGAAGCATAAAAAAATCAAATAAAAAAACCCGAAGATTTTGTTTTAATAGAACAACCACAGGTTTTTAGTGATGGGTAGAATTTTACCAGGAGATATGTGAATCTCATGACGCCTCTGCCTCAAAGAACAACGAAATGCTGTCGATACGAAGTCTCTATTGTGGTAAGGCAGCGGGAGCAGATGAAGTTACTGCTACGATGATCACCCATATTTGATCCGCGCGTCTTAGACTTGTTCTGATTATTGCATAATTATTTTTAAAATCTGGGGAAGACCCACCCACCTTTGTATAAAGGCAAAGGTTCACAGATTGATTAGTTTTGGTAGTAAAATTTATATAGAAATATTAGAGGAGAATGCAAGAGACATCGGAAAGGTTGCTGTAAAATGCTTAGATCTTGGAGAATGTATATGGATCAGATCTTTCCTCTCTGCATGATCAGTCCGTCAACGAAACGTGGGCATTATAGAAAAAGAATGTAAGAAAGATTAAAAGTGTGAAGATGCGAACTCTTCGTAAAATATGCGGAGTGAGATAAGCTGATCGCATACCTAATAAAGAGATACAGAATGGTAGGTACTAGCGTGGATGTTACAGTGAGAATGAAAAATTACGTGCTCAGGTAGTTTGGACCCGTCGTGCGAATGAGTGATGAAAGAATGGCAAAAAACATATATAAAGGAAAAGTGACTAATAAAAGAGGTAAGGGGAGTTTTTTCGGTTCACCTTCCAAAACAATGTATGTAAAAAATTGGACGAAGGTCAAGTAAAAAGCATGAGTAAGCCTCCAGAGAGCATATATGAAAAGAATGATGACATTGAATGAGGCCAAAGAGGTATGCCGAGATCATAGCGTTTGACACTCCGTTCTCTGGCTAAATTAAAATGGTTAAATTAAATCAAAACTATAAATATAATCTGTTTATAATTTTGTGGGATACAATGGGAACGGTTTACTTATCAATCTCGCGGAATACAATCGAACCACTGTATAAGATATTACCTATGAAATTCCAACAGAAATCATATCTAACTATACTAGACGACGCATCATCACCTTCGTGTACTACTATAAGTCTCAGTGGAAGACCCATCTATTGTAGGCCACCGTTGCCTTTAGAATGTCCCAGTGTTTTTCTAGAACACCCGAGGTAATGACAACTTAAAGGAGAATACTCACCCTGCTGCAGTAGATCTTCTCGGGTAGGAAGTGTTAAAGATACGATGGTGAAGTGGATGGCCACTGGTGCTGGACTCATACATCTGCTTTAGTGTAATGACTGATTCACAAAAGAAGATCTTTTCAGATCAGTTCCATGTACTGTTTAGTATTTTTCCCTACAAAGTAGGCAGGAGAGGTCATCACTCATTATAAGGATCAGGACGGCGTTGTGGGACGTAAACGGAGCATTCCGCCAGTGTGATGCTCTGAAACTTGCCTAGGTAGTACATGGACCAGCTAGTACATGGACTAAAATCCCATATTCACTTTTAAACCAGCGCTGGTTCTTTTTAACAACTTTAGTGAAGTAACAAGCTTAATTTTTTGAACGTCTAAAATTAAGATACCAGCTTAATATTAGACGTTCAAAAAATTAAGCTTGTTACTTTTTATTTTGAACAAAATTATTTGACTTGGACAACACAAATCTCTTTTTATTGATATGTTAAAGTTATAGAATTTACTTGGTTGTCACATTCTAATCCAAGAGTTCTTGATTCCAAATGAAAATCTTTTTTAACCCCCGATTCATCAGAGGGGTGTTATAAGTTTGGCCAATCTGTCGGTGGCACCACAACTTCTAGTTTAATGAAACGACTTGCGGTTGCGGTTGTTTTAGCAATCTTTTTTAAAATTGGACTAACAGCTTAAGAGCTACAAATACTTTGCCAAGATGTGTTAGTACTGTTTGATCGGGAGGTGCTTAAATTGTGATTTTTTTTGTTAAGTTAAACATATTTTATTAATTGCATCGTTATAAAAAGTCGTAATTAAAAACATTTCTGACATCTACATAAATATGTTTAAAATAACTTTGATTAAAAGTATATTGATGGATGACAATTTTACATAATAACGTCATAAAAAATCATTGGCAACAAATTGTATATTTTTATGACTTTATTTTCAGCTTCACACCACGCATCCTGCACATGGAAAGGTAAGCAAAGGGAAAGGAGGTTCCCCAATTTCCATCGGAATTCAAGGCATTACGTGTTGAAAGGCGTAACTTTCATTTTATTTCACTTTCATTGTGTTTGGAAATAATAAATACTTAATATGAAAATATTAAATATTTCCTGTGGCGCGTAGCGTGGATCGAACCCACAAACCATCGTACACAGTCTGACGTTTATGTCCCTGAGTTATGACAGATTTCTATAACAGACTTCTCATTGTTTTGTACTAATGGCAGCCACACACGATACAATATAAAAACAAGCGCAAGCTTGGACTTGCACAAGTATACTGTATACTGTGTGTTGGAAGATAATTGCGCAAGTTGTTCACTTGCACTAGTTCTTTAAAAAAATCCAAATTCCAATGCTCAACTTGTGCAAATTTGTGTTTGCGTAAGTTTACATGAACGTGTGTGAGAGCGCGCGCAAGTTTCAGTACTGTTCTAGCCACCTACAAGTACGCACGTTGTTTTTGCTTTAAATACATATTGTGTTACCTACATAATTATAATATTTATTCATATGGAAAACTTGTACTTTTATTTCTCACTTTCAAATAATCTTTCCAGAGTACTTTGTAAATGGCGTCACATGTTTCAGGAATAATTACACCTAAAACTTGAGCTGATATCATTGTTGTAAATTTCAGATCTTCGTAGCTCCTTCCAATTGCGGGATATCGTAAAGTGTCTGTTAATCTTTCATGCGGTGATATAGCTTGCCTCATAACAGTATCTTGTTTTTTATGTATGGTGTCACCATTGACAGGAGTTTTAAATAAGTTTCTTCGTCCATACTCAGATAGTGTTGTCAGTCTTTGCGTGGAAATTTCAAATCTTTTAACAATTTGTGCGAATAATGGTTTCTTTTTCTTAAGCACTCTTTATGCCATACTGTTCGATTTCTCCTATGAGTATTCAGTGTTTTTATTATTTGTCTATATTTTTGTAGCTAAAATAAAGCCAACTATTGCCACCGCATCAACCATAGCACAAAACAACACAATTAAGTATCTCAATTTAAAAAAATATACTGTTTTAAATGGGGCAGGTACGCACGCTTGTACGAATATGATGTTTGTGCAAGCATGCTTGAGCCGTTTGTGGTCGGCTCCGAAATACTTAAATTTGTACAGGGCAAAGCTTGCGTAAGTATACTGTATTGTGTGTGGCTGCCATAAGAATAACTTTAATACATTTTCTTGTTAAATTTATCAATTCAAAATAATTTTGATCGAGTGGAAGAGAGATAGATGCTTCAAAAGCCAACTTAGGTTGATAGTGTTTCTATCGTTTTCCGGAAATTTTGGTTCTAACGGAACGTGACGATTTTTCTTTTTTTTGCCGGCATTCATTTATCGTGCACCGGCTGCACGAGAGAAAAATTGTCGATACCACGTCAAATATCCTCACGGAATTTAAAAAAATATGTATACAAGTACTAAACTTAAATTTAAAAAGCGTATAAAAATTTTGAACGAAGCAGGATTTGAACCCGCGCCTCTGGAATACCGTTCCAGCGCTTTGACCAACTAAGCCATTCGTTCTCACCGAGCTCCGTCGAAATTGTTATACGCTTGTTACAACTTATTTTTGTTGTTAGCATCTCTGTAGGGAGATTTTTACAAATTTCCGCTACCCAAAGACAACTCGTAAGAATTATCGTTTGGCAAGAGAGAACGAATGGCTTAGTTGGTCAGAGCGCTGGAACGGTATTCCAGAGGCGCGGGTTCAAATCCTGCTTCGTTCAAAATTTTTATACGCTTTTTAAATTTAAGTTTAGTATTTTCTGTCCTAAGTGTGGAATAACACTTTAAAACATAGTAAAAATGTATACAAGTATTTCATGAGTACCAACAAATAATTAGTACATAAATTAAAAAAAAGAAACTAAATATTCAAGACTTGTCAGCATATAATGATAATATATATATATATATATATATATATATATATATATATATATATATATATATATATATATATATATATATATATATATATATATATATATATATATATATATATATATATATATATATATATATATATATATATATATATATATATATATATATATATATATATAAAAATAAATCTTAACATTCAAGTCATAGTCGATGTAGGGATTAATTTAAATTCCCGGCTGGGATCCAGAGAGTATTTCGTAGGCGTCCTTCCCATTTCCTGTTCACCGTCTACACAAAGTCCGGATGCAGCTGTATCAACGGTTAACGTGACTGTATAGTAGTTCTTCTGTTGCATCGCTGTTTTACGTTATGAAAAAATGAAACAAAAAAATGTTGTAATTTCAGGAATAGCAAAATGCAAAATGACTACATAAAATCTGCAATTGTGAGTAGTTAAATTTTATACTGTTTAACGAAATATAGTAAAACAAAAGCTTATGGTATTCGTTTCACCCATATTGGAAATATAACTAATATGTATTTTCAATATGGGGACTTAGTATCAAGACACGTTTATCACATTCCGACGACCGAATGCGAAATGTATGTAGGTGTGAGGTGGATGTACGATGTATAAACTAGCTATAACAGGTTTTAAATTTTATTATTGTCTACGTCTGGGAATAGTTGAATAAGTCAAAGTAAGAGCTAAGTGGCGTGCCATTGTAGATGCCCATGTCTAGCAGTGGATGAGGATACGTTGATATTGATGATAATATCTTATGTTGTAAAACGGTAATAAATATACAAATTTATTTATTAATATAGTTATTTAAATGGCAAAGCTATTAGCGTAATTTGCTTCTATTTATTTTCTACTAGCGACTGGCTCCCGCTTTAAGTACTGGAAAAAATATTTTGAACACTGGGTTGTGCTCGATTATGAAGTAACTTTGACTCTTAACGTCGATCGGCTAGTATCGATTGCTAAGCATATAAATAAAATTAAAGTGTCTGTTTAGGTCTTACAGCAAAAATGCCGAAACTACAAAATAAAAACTTTGGGGTAATGCATCCGGTATTATGTTTTTTTTTTTATGTCTTGCAGAAACTATATAGCTATCCGTGCAATCTATAACTTGGCCCTAAAGACGTTTTAAGGGAAATGTTTAAAAAAATTAAAATATTGACCGTTGTATCTCAATACATTTTTGAACATATTATGTAAGTTAAGCAAAATATTCACAAATTTACTAAAATCGGTGATATACATAATATGAATACTAGAAATAGGCTTAAACTTAGTGCGCCAGTAATTCGATTGCATCGAGTCCGTACCACCTACCAGTACCTACCAGTCTTAAACTGCCTGAGAGCCGCACTAACCTCGCTGATGTTGACGTCTGGGATGTCCTCGGTGAAATGGCGCGTGAGAGGGGCCCGTGGATCAGCCTCACCTTGGGCCGCAAACTTCTCTGCTCTTGAAGAGTAAAGGTATCCATAAAATCTTTCCACTTCCGCCAGAATCTCAGGGTGAGACGCAGTAATTCTGCCGACTGCCATCTTCAGCTTCGTTAGATGACTTCTCCCAAATGGTTTTAAGAATACCTTGGACCCCCTGTTCTGCTCAATAGCGAATTTAATAGCTTTCGCATTTGAGCAGCGAAGGTCTTTCCACGTTAGGTTTCTTATTTGTCTGAAGAGAGTCTTGAATTCCACTGACGAAGCCTTGTGAGGTGGCATTTCACGTCTCAGCCGCATGAGATTCAAGGTTTCAGCAGAGAGCTTGGAATTCCTGTTTTTCTGAGCAAGCGGAAAATATTTGCTTCCCAATTGTCGTAGAGCTTTCACCACATAGTCGGTTTCCTCGTCAATATTATCGGTGGTTTCTAGCGAAGTGAATCGGTTCTGGAAATCCAGCTGAAACTCTTCAGATCCATGGTTTATTTGAAGCTGCGTTGGTCTTAGAGTAGACTTCACCAAGCGACGCCTTTCAACTTTGAAGTTAATATTCAGACCACCTCGTACCAACCTGTGGTCGCTGCCGGATTGAACCGGTTAAGGACGAAAACATCACTGAATATCTGCCTCTTATCCGCTATGATGAAATCTAATATTTTTACTATGTTTTAAAGTGTTATTTCACACTTAGGACAGAAAATACTATACTTTTTTTTTTTTTTTTCTTTTTTTTTCAGCTTCACGCTGTATCCCGCACTAGGCAGGGTAGGCAGAGGGAACGGACGTGAAACCTAGTGTTATGACACTCCGTTCCACTTCCGTTCCCCACTTTCCGCCGAATTTGAGGCATTGCGTGTTGAGTGGCGGAACTCAACGCCGCGCTTTGCCTTATTACCAGAGCGAAGAATTGAAACATTAAATATTTAAATTGAAAATATTAAATATTTCATTTCCTCGACTGGGGATCGAACCCAGAACCTGTCGGTTACAGTCACACTCTTGTGCCGCTGCGCCACGACAGGCCTCAATACTATACTTAAATATAAAAAGCGTATAAAAATTTTGTAAGAAGCAGGATTTGAACCCGCGCCTCTGGAAAACCGTTCCAGCGCTCTGACCAACTAAGCCATTCGTTCTCACCAAGCTCCGTCGAAATTTTTATACGCTTGTTACAACTTATTTATGTTGTTAGCATCTCTGTAGGGAGATTTTTACAAATTTCCGCTACCCAAAGACAACTCGTAAGAATTATCGTTTGGCAAGGGAGAATACTATTTATTTTAATACTATGTTTTAAAGTGTTATTCCACACTTAGGACAGAAAATACTAAACTTAAATTTAAAAAGCGTATAATTTTTTTTTGAACGACGCAGGATTGATGATGATGAAGTCTATCTCGTTCCGCGTCGCAGCATCAGGGCTCTGCCAGGTCCACGCCTATGGGATTTCTTCTCGAAGAACATTATGTAAACTCTGTTAAACAAAAAAAAAAGACATGTCCCGCTGAGTTTCTTGCGCCGGTTCTCCTTAGCTCTGAGGCAGTTCTGTGGCAGTAACTTTAGTAAACCGGTAGTGAATTGATTGAAGTTTAAAAAATGAAGCTTATAACTTCTTATTTTGAATAAAAATATTTAAATTTGAATTTTATTAAAAAACAAAACAACAGTGTTTTTTCAAATAAAGATAGTTATTTACACGTCAATAAAACAATATCAAATATTTTGTTTGTCTGTGTATTTGCATTTATCATACACGCGTATATCTTGATAGGTATAAACATTTTACTTTTAAACTAAAACTGTATTTTTTGTAGCAAAATTAAATAAAATCCAAGATTAAACATTATGATTTACTAATTGTAAAAAACAGTGGTAGCCAATTCTATTTGACTTTAGATCTACCGTCTGCCTTTATAATTTAAAATTAAAATAAAGAATATTATACACTACACTGTAGAAATCGAAGCCTGTCTATAGTATATAATAGAAAAAAATTAGCACTGCAATATAAACACATTCTTTAGAGACTTGTTTAGAAAGCTCGATGATAGCGGGAGGCTCTGTTGCCCAATTTTAAATTTCTAATATATTAATGATATCTCTCGTATCGAAGGGGCCCAAATGTGTGACTGTAATGGCGTTAGGTTGTGGGTTCGATTCCCGTTGGGAGAAATCAAATATTTAATATTATCACTTAACTATCTGGTAACAAACAAGGTAAAGTGCGACATCAAATTCTGTCTCTCAACATACAATGTCTCAAATTCAGCGGAAAGTGGGAAACGAATCAGAGGGTCTTATCACTAGGTTCCCAATTTTCTTTAATACTCTATCATATTCGGGATAGATACCGCGGGATATGCTATGAAAAATAAGCAAGTAAATAATTATTACTTGTAATTTAAACACACAAAAATATTAAATTAAATAATAAGTTAAATGATTTCTGTAATTACTACATCGGGAATGTTGTTAAGATTATATAAATTAGATTGACGGTGTTTCACTTTATAATTTTTCTGATAGAAAATTGATTTGAGTACTAGAATGAAATTATTTTATAAGTTGCTGTACAATCAGCGTCATACGTTAGTGTATGTAACTAAAAAGTATAAAATAATTACGCTTATAATACGTATACTCAATTGGGAAGAAAATTTTAAATCTGAATCCATATGTATCTATCGTTTGAACCCTACATTAAGTAATTCCCTGAATAAACATAAGATATGCAAAACGTTTCCACTACAACAAACAATGCGTGACCTCTACAAACAACTGTCACATGTCTTCATATGATACATTACTATCACATACGTCCTAGTAACGGATTTATTGAATATCATGAAATGTAGATATTGATTTTACATACCTATCACATATAGTATTATATATTGCATTAATTATATTTAATTGTGAATCAAATTAATATTTGCAAATAAATAAAAATGAGTCATATGCTTATTATAAATAAGATCTCATTAATATATAAGAAACTTAAAATGATAAATGAATAATAGATTTTTCTATTAAGTATCTAAAAATTGACCATTTTTTTACCTTTTCATAATTGCAGGTCCAAGGACACGATGAGTTTTAATTACAATGTAGCTAAAATGAACATAAGTGCTTGTATATTTTTATTACGTCACCTTAGAAGCGTGATCTTTTCTAAATTTTAAGTAATCGTAGATATTTTATATTCATTTCAGCTCGATACTCCCACGCAATGTTTTGATCAAGATAATCTTGACAGACAGTCGGACAACAAAATGGTCCTGGGAGGATTCCGTCACCATCTGAGGTATGAAACTCCAAAAAAGGTGAAAATTGATCTTAAGAATAAGACATGACTTTTTTTTATTTCGAAACTATTACACATATATCTACATTCTTCAATATTTTACACATATGTATATCTAGACTTATATCTTAGCGAATGACAGCACGATTTTCATTCTACCTATTAAAATTGTAGCTTGTTAAGCCAAAGAGCCATAATAATAATTATCAAAACCAACCGATTGGATTGCAAATGGTAGCAAAATTATTTATTTACAAAATATATTAATGCATGTGTACATTGTTTGACCTATCAAGAAAACAAATTGGTCTCCATGATCCCGGTGTAATGTTCCTCATAAATCGTTACCGCAGTAATTTATTACGGAAAATTATATGCAAATATCTCTAAATTATAATGGCATGTGAAACCTTGCTTTAATATTGATAAATTAAATTGTTAAATGAAATTTAATGTACTTTATTATTTATTTGGGATATCCTGGGAATCCTATTGTTTTATTATTAATAATAGATGATGAAAAAATATTTATAGGAATTTTAAATTTTATTTATACTCTATAGTATTCAGTTTTGTAAACATAAATAGAAAAACCATTCTCTTGAAATAGAAGCTTAATATTTATATGCTTTAATTATATGTTGTTATATTTACTTCTTCGAGCGGGGTCGAACCAACAACCTCTCCCACTTAACCATACGCTTGTGCTCCTGCGTCACGGCAGGCATCTACAAAATATAATCAAGTTTTCGAAATATAGTATGAGTTTTGTTATTTAATATAATTATACGGTGTCAGCATTGCGACTGAAATTACCTGTCACTGTTTCTATTTCGTAGAATATAAACGAAGTTAAAGAAAGTGTTAATCAAGCTGTAATATAGACGAATCTATTTTAACCAAGCTTTAATAATTGTATCATCATGAAACTTGGTAATTAGCAATACGTGGCGTAGGTGAAACTACAATTATGTGGCACCATCGAGCTGCAGTGTAGTCGGGTGCAGCCGGGATATGAATAGAAGATTTTTTACAAGTTACTACCACAACACGAGCTTCGATACATTAAAATCTCCAAACATATTCTTTGGTTTCAACCATTTGAGGTATGGATTTCCAATAGACGAGTATATTAAACAAAAATGTTTTTTTATATATTACGTGTCTAGTAGTGGAAATCGGCGCTTTTATTTTATCACTAGACTGAGGAAATTTAAATATTAAATAATCTTCTTCTTCTTCTTCTTAGCTTCACGCTGTATCCCGCACTAGGCAGGGTAGGCAGACGGAACCCGGGAACCTAGTGTTAAGACGCTCCGTTCCACTTCCGTTCCGCTCTTTCCGCCGAATTTGAGGCATTGCGTGTTGAGTGGCGGAACTCAACGCCGCGCTTTGCCTTATTACCAGAGCGAAGAAATGAAACATTAAATATTTAAATTGAAAATATTAAATATTTCATTTCCTCGATTGGGGATCGAACCCAGAACCTGTCGGTTACAGTCACACGCTTGTGCCGCTGCGCCACGACAGGCCTCATTAAATAATCTCCGAGTGGAAATCGTGTCTACATCCATAACTTATATATTATATTTACTTTATAGTCCAACTCTATGAAGAACTTCGAGAGCCTCAAATTCTTGTAATATATTGTCCTAAATAGTTTCTTCTACTGGGATACGCGAAACAGGAAACCGCAGCAAACATATGCGTAGCCCCTGCAATTAACTGCTACATTTGTTTGTACAGATGTTAGCAGAATGCTGTAATTCTGGTTTAACCAAACGAAATAATTTTAGATAGATAGCTAGATAGCACTTTGTTGCACACGTCCTGTAATGCGGGATGAATTTAAACTTAAGTAACAATATTATAGAGAATTTGATTTAAGTTTTCTTGAAACATAAATACAATACTCTTTTTACCTAGGTTCAAGCATAAAGCCAATATACATATGACGTGCCCATGGGAGGGATTTAGAGTAGGGGACTTCGTTAAAAATCAAATTACCATTTTTTATTAGTAATTTGGCTGTGACGATTATCTAATTAGAAATACGTGATAATTTTAATAGTAACATTAAAAAATGTTATAAATTTAAAGATTATAATATAAATATTTTTATTGAATCAAAACAAATATATCTATCGTGAAAATAACTAAGAACTGAACTGTCGGTTGCGCGCTATTATAATTTTTATCAAGCTGTAATAATTGTAGTAATGTTTTTGATTACATTTAATAATTGTTTAATAATTGTATTATTATGGAATTTGGTAATTAGCAATAATTAGCGTAGGTAAAAATACGTAATTATGTGATACCATCGAGCTGGAGTGATGGTGGAGCCAGGATCTGAATACGAGATTTTCTACAACAAGAGGTTAGACTCATTAAAATCTCCAAGCATATTCTATAGCACTTTTTTAACACTTGGTCTAGAAAATATTTTTTTCAATCTGTAACAGGCCGAATAACATCCCACTTAGCAAGTCTTAGAGTACATATGTATAATTTTATAGTGATTTTAAAAATTAAAATCGATGATTATATATTTAAAATAATATACGAGCATTTACCAAATAGCGTAATGCATTTAGAGCCACGATCACATCACAAACTTATTAATGTATAATTTTATAGTGATTTTAAAAACTAAAATGAATGATTATATATATAAAATAAAATATGACTATTTTCTAAATAGCGTAATGAATTTAGAGCCACGATGACATCACAAACATTTTGTCCATTAGGAACATAATCATTTACTTGAATATAGAATTTAATCGTATTATACTCTTTAGAGTGTCGTCATAAATTTTGACCGTACTGCCATGTTATTACAGTCATTTATAAGGGAAAATCATATGCAAAGCTCTCAAAGTCATAATAGATAGTGAATCACTTAAGATCCATTGATAAACGTATTTCAAATATTAAGCATTAAAACATAAACAGTATAAATGGGGTGGGTTGAGGATTTGAGGAAATGAAATATTTTTCTTTTTAGAATTCTGGTGCCGTTTCCCAGTTCCCCAGGACTGGGTGTCAGAATTTCGAGGAAATGAAATATTTAATATATTTTGCATTTTTTCGTTCTCAAGGCAAAGTGCTTCTTAGATATCTGCAACTTAACACACAATGTTTTACCTAACAATTTTATCACATACATTTTATCACATACAAAACAATTTTATCACATATTAACCCAGTATTTACTAACATAATATTTATTTTTCTTCTCATTTGAAGGTTGTATTCTACTATAACATTTTCATTGTACTTATACCCATACCCATGAATGAAACTTAAAAAAAAGTAATATGCATTATAATATTATTATATTACTAGTACAATACGAGCCACACTCAACAAAGAAGTCGAAGCTTATGATGAATTCTAAGAAATATCTACAACGTAGACACTCCGCCTTTTTATGTAGCTTAAATGTTCTTATATATAATAAAGTATTGCTTGAATTATATATATATATATATATATATATATATATATATATATATATATATATATATATATATATATATATATATATATATATATATATGTATATATATATATATATATATATATATTTTCCGTTCTCTCTGCCTACCCTGCTAGGGATATAGCGTGAAGCTGATTAAGTAAGTAAGTAAGTATAGTAAGTATAGTATATATATATATGTGTGGGTGTGTGTCTGTACGTTATAAATAAAGCATTAGTAGTAGTATTATAAAAGAGGTGAAACTGAATGTGTCTGCTTCATCGGCCTTTTTAATGAAAACTTAAATTGAGCTCATGATTATGTTTATTAACTTATATAAACAGTGGAATTTACATTTCTGTCTATGTACATAAATATTAGGATCATCCGTACGAATGCGAAGCTAAGCGAAAACTGTATTTTGGTATTATAAATTGAAATATGTGTCTATAAGGTGTAAACCGCATTGATAATAACTAGTTAATTCAAATTTACATCTAATTATACTATTTGACCACTCATTATCAACATGAAATGATATTTTATAAATGTTACACTTTGTTTTAGTATTGAGACTAGTTAACACATTCTTTTACTCACTCTCATTTACTCAGCTTCACGTTGTATCCCATACATGGCAGGGTAGGCAGAGGGAACTTGAGAATCTAGTGTCAAGACACTTTGTTCTACTTTCGTTCTCCACTTTCCGCCGAATTTGACGCATTGCGTGTTGAGTGGCGAACTCAACGCCGTGTTTTGACTTTTCACCAGAGCGAAGAAATCAAAACATTAAATATTGAAATTGAAAATATTAAATATTTCACTTCTTCGAGTGGGGATCAATCAGTCACATGTATATGCCGCTGTGCCAATACAGGCCACAATACATTCTTTTTTTTTCATTTTTTTTCAGGTGTCCCACACATGGCAAGGTAGGCAGAAGGAACTTGATAACCTAACAATCCGTTCTCATTAATACACTTCTGATCCCAACTTTTACGGCATTGCGCGCTGGGTGACGGAACCCGTTGTCACGCTTTGCCTTATTACGACAGCGAACAAATGTAATATAATTAATAATTTTGAGAGTATTACCTATACCGAATATTTCATATCATGCATGTATCATCGAATACATAGATAATGACTCAAACTTATTCAATTGAATACAATTTACATAAAACCTTTAACTATATGTTTCTAAAGGAGTCTATAAAGATTTTGTAGAGCCTGTAAGTCGATTCGACGCGCAACGGACCGCAAATTTGTCCAAAATACCAATGAAATCCGATTACTACATTGCGTGGCAAGGGAGCGCTAACGAGCGAGAATACTATTACTATACATCAATACTATTGCCGGATTGGAACTAATTTTCTCAACAGCTAAGATTAAGACGTTCAAGTTAACTTGACTCTACTAAGGCCTTGATATTGTTCTTGGATTTTGTTTAAGTGTTTATGTATTGTGTACGCTAGGTCACAAGTAATCTCTCATCATTATCATCAGAATACGAATATTCTCTACAGTATCTATCTATGCAATGCATAAAAAGCCTGGGGCGTCCAGGGAATGTTTTAATTTTCATAAATACAATAATAATTGCATACAATTCTTTGCGATTGTATATAGTATCTGTTGTTCCATCGTCAATAAATGAAATAAATAGTACCTAGGACGTATGAATCTAGAAAAATGGACTGATTTGGACACAAATATAATTGAAGCTTGACGCTGCTCGTTATATTCTTATTTTTAAACTAC
This sequence comes from Eueides isabella, assembly GCA_019049475.1. Classification (NCBI taxonomy): domain Eukaryota; kingdom Metazoa; phylum Arthropoda; class Insecta; order Lepidoptera; family Nymphalidae; genus Eueides; species Eueides isabella. The sequence goes on from CM032393.1 coordinate 10,548,286, forward strand.
TGGAACACCAATAATTATTATATTCGAATGTATGTATATAAATTTTTAATAGAGTAATTTTATTAAAAACAATATAATAAAAAATATTGATCTTAATCAGGTCACAGTAGCAAGTAAATATAATATTATACTAGACTAAATTGCATCGACATGATCGTATACATGTTGCTATAATGAATTCATCAAGTTGACCAGCATTGACGTGTTACATTATCAAAAGCTCTGGTCTACACGATTCATTTGCACTTTGTAGATATTAAAATATGAAATTTTACTTATTCTTTACTATGTATAATAAAGTTGAACGAATTAGTAGGAGAAACTGTAACCTCATATGAACATTTTGTTGTCCAGTATCAAGACCATTTATCTTAAAATTGCGTGAATATATGAAAGTGATATCATATAGTAATTAGCACAGAAAAAAGAAAATAAAAAGCTTTAAGTATTTTTCTAGAAAAAAGAAGGCAGTTAAAAGCGGTTACAAATTTATAAGTTTATTATTTTATATAAACTTTGCATATATTCACAAACTAAAAATTGTCAACTATTACTAAGTTGTATTTCCAGTTGACCACTTAAATGTCATGTGTTTGTTTTTTAACGTTAAATTATTCTTTGTACCCTTGTATATGGAATATACGATAATGTGCAAAATATAAATGTTGTCTTTTCACTTCATATATTAATTTCTCGCAAATCAATTACTATTATTGCTACTAAAAATTAATAATATTGTTCAATAATTTATAAACTCTGACCAGACTGAACTTGCTATTTCGAATTTCAACGAACATTATTCAATTTATTTAGTTATAAAATCAAAGTTTCCAAAGTACGCCACGAATATTGGCGGCTTTGTAGACTAAGAAGTTCATCTAAAGCCAGCACTTTAAAAATTTTATTAATTTATGTTGCAGACGGAAGTCAATCAATATATTGTTTTTTCTTGCATCGTTTGATCCATAACTTCCATCCTTGGCCTTTTGATATACTTCCCTATACCTATTGATATATAATAAAACACTAAAGTTGTTTAATAATTTTAAAGAAAATACATAGAAAAATAATAACCATGCAATCGACAGAAAAAGATAAATATATATTTTTTTTCAATCTAGTTTGTAGTAGTTAGAAAAATTGTATAAATATTATTTAAATTTTACACTATTTTTCCAATATATTTAGAAAACCAAGTATATTTAAAGTATATTTTTCTGCTAATACTAGGTTGAACTATATATGAAAATATAAAATTTTTACAGATCCACGACTTTTCGCACAAATTAGAGACATTGAATGATGACTGGAGGAATTTAACGCAACTCTTTTCTGTCCCACTAATACAAATAGAAATTAACTGTAATCAAAATGGTTATGCTTCTTGATTACAGCAAGGCACACTATTACAATACGACAGCATCTACAATATTATTCTTATAATGTGAAGTTTGTAACTATTCAATCTTTGAAAATTTCTTAAACAATTTTTGTTTTACAATACGAGTCTAAAAAAACTTTGTTGATTGAGGTGATTAGTATAACTAATCAACGTAGCAAAATAATATTTTGCCGTTACAGAAAAAATGAAATTTATTTACCAATACAGTAATATTTATTTATTACCTGCAGACAAAAAAATGTAAAAAATATTTCTTTTATCTAATCAACGGATTTGAATAAGGCTGAATGACGCGAATAGTAAATGTTCATCATTTGAATTCATGATTGGGACTGCCCACTCAATTCTGAATTGAGACAGGCCGTAATCGGGTTTTCGCGTGACCGAGTCGGAACTTCAATTAACAAAATGGATAATAACTGCGACAGTGTCAATTTTTTTATCTTAATCATTTTTAACACTTGCTTTTGGGCCTATTGTGGGGCAGGGCCTCTAGAGTGTACACTTGATAGGCCAAAAGTTCGATCCCCAATCGAGCATTGAGTTCCATCAATCAACACGCAGTGTGTTATCATTAGGTTCTTTAGTTTACTCTCTCCACTGGTTCTTAAGTTCCCTTCAAACAACGGCATTCAGTAAGAAAAGAAAAAATATTCCTGTTTAAATTAATTCTTTTCCTTACTTATTTTAATAAGATATTGTTCTAGCGATAATACGAGTATGTACACTGAAGCCACGATTGCAGCCAGATTCCCAGACAGTTTATCGATTATAATATCGCTCTGGGGAATATCGAACATTGACAAAAATGTCAACACTAGCAAAGACAAAGCAAAAAATTATTAAAATGTACAACAATATAATAATTCATCATTTACAGCGTAAAACAGGATGAAAAATATATTGATTAAATTTCTTTTAACACATGAACACACTGCTCAAAGCTGAAATTTAATAGAAGTAGGTATATTGAGGTGCCTATAATATCGATACAGCAGTACACGGTGGATGAATCGAAAACAAATCAAATATGCATCACTCGTTCAACCGTGAGATCGAATTCGCACATTAGCGATATGTCTGTCCGATTTCGTGAAAATTGCACGTACCTATTGTTTTAAAATATAATTTTCATTGACGTTTACCGAACAAATTGCTTTTTAAATACAAAATTTACTTGTCATAAATAATTTTAAAATATTTTTTAACATATCTCAAATACTTTGTTTTAACCGGCAAAAAATGTTTTAAATTTCAACATTTTTCGGAATGAAAATGGACGCTCTGTTGTTTTATATACGACTAGCTTTCAACATCACCTAAGCTTTTGCGGTTAAATGGAAATAACTAAGAGTTATGTACATACAAACCGTAATAATGCCCTTAGTTACGATGAAAGATCATGACTTGCTGTTACCTACGTCTAAGCCTCTATAATCAAATGGAAGTAACTATGAGTTGTATATACAATAAATTGAAACCAGTAACGTGATGTTAAGATTTCCTTGTTAATTGGACTATCCAACAGAAAAAAAACATAATTCGAAACGGTTGTCTTTAGGACACTTTTAACCGTGAAATAAACAAATTATTTATTTTTATGATAATTAAAACTAAAATAAAATTATTTTGCCTGTAGGAAATTATTAATTTGTGATAAAAAAACTCAAATTTTGCTTTCACTAGAAAATAATAACTTTATAACAATATACATATGAAAATATTATATATAACAGAATATTATTTGTTGCTCCATAAAATAAAAATTACTTTAGCTTATTATTATTCTACCAATATGCGATGATATTGTTAAAAGCAAGTGGTGGCAAAGTTTTTTTTTAAATTGATTGTAATTGTTGGGCGAAAAATTTGTGTTTGTATACTTATATTTTCAAAATAATTTTAAACCTACGGATATAAAATAATACTAGCCTTTTTAACAAATTCTGAAAACAGATATAATGTTATGATTTATTACTACAGCTAGTTTTTATTTTTTTTAACTTAAAATAGAAATGAATGGTATAAAAACTAATTTTTACTATTCAAACTGAAAAATTGCAATATTGAAAGCAAATAAAAAGCAAAATGGAACCAACTTTGTTTGCCCTGAATAACATAAAAGAAGTCACAATTAAAGGTAAAGGAGATAAAATTATCATTACTAATTGGTATATTAAAAATCGAATCCTATTTATTCCTCTATAATTTATGTTTTCGACGTTAACTAATAAAAGAGACGTATTTGTATGCGGAAACTTAATCTTAAACCGCAATTCCAAAGTCGAGCTTATTTATTCAGCGGATGCAAGTTCTTCAACCTTCCAATTATCCGTAGCACGACGGTCGATCATTACAATTATATAAGAGGTTGTTTCGTTTTTGTTCCTCTCAATGTTCATTATCGTAATTAAGCTATATACTATTCACTTTCTTCATTATTATTACTAACGTATTAAATAGAAGCAATTGTGTAAGTTCGATGGTCGTGAAAATGTTAGCTTCACGCTGTATCCCGCACAGGAACCGGAAACCTACCAACTTTCCGTCAAATTTAATGCGTGTTGAGTAGCGGTACTCAACGCTGCGCTTAAATATTTATGCGCTGAAAAAAAAATAATTTTTACCCTGCTTTGTAAAGAGAAAAAAGATACAAGGTGGGCCATAAATTTATGCAAATAGCAACACTTGATTTCTCAAAATCAGTTTGAGGGAGGGGTACGCGCTTCACGGGACAACAGAGTGCTTTTTGTGATACAATTTTACAAAAACAACGTTACTGTACGACGCCTATTTAGAGTTGAATATGGTTTACGCCGTGTAAGTTAGTATCCAAGTGTTAATTTGATTAAAACTTATTAAGTGTTAAGTTAATTCGTTGTCGATCCTGTTTGCTCGAATTTCGTGACCCACTCACGAAATTCGAGCACACAGGATCGACAACGAATATTAAAAAAATAGGGCGTGGCCGTTCAAGAAGAAGCGAAGAGAACATTCAGGAGGTTGAAATTTCCACAAGGAACGATCCAGAATCATCTACCCGTAAGCGTTCGACGGCTCTGGCAATACGTAAGTTATTAGCTGACACTTTGCTGGAGTGATTCTCTAGCTTTGAAAATGTACTGTTTAGAGACGAGGCCCATTTCCACATCAATGTACACGTAAATAAGCACAATTGATGATATTAGAGCATAAAAAACCCCCGCCTTAAACACCAAAAGCCCCTTAGGTAAATACCTAAAACGACAGTATGGGCTGCCATATCAGCAAAGGACATAAGCGGTCCGTATTTCTTTGAAAATCGTTAAGGAAATAATATAACTGTAAACTTAGTGAGATACGTGAAAATGTTGCGAGAGACAGCAGAATTTGGATGTTACAAAATGGTGCAACATGCCATACGTCAAATGTGACTTTACCGGTGGTCAAGGAAATGTTTCCTAGCAAATTGATTTTTCGCAGAGGTGATATTCCATGGCCTCCAAGAAGCCTAGACCTTACATTTTGTTTTTTTTTTCTTGTGGTGACATCTAAAGACTCGAGTGAACCTAAATAAACCAACGACAATATTAAAGATAAAAAAAAAATAAAAGAAAACATCCGAGAGGACACAGCCGCCAATTCTCGCAGCATCTGTTAACGAGTTTTACAAAGTTTACGTATACGATTGAAAGAGTGCCAGCGACTAGACGGGACACATCTAGACGATGTTATTTTTAAGAAATAAATTACAATAAATGATTATTACGTTAAATAAATCATCAAAAAATTATACTTGTAGTTTTATTTTTATTCATGTTTCAAATGTGCAAAAAATATGGCCCACTTAGTACATCTGCTTTTTACATACAATGTTTGACACTGGATATGGTCATGAAATGTAAATGTATCTTAGCTAAGATATATTATAATAATTTTATTGTCTTAATATTTTTAAGACAATCTTAATATTGAAGCCTGTCGTGGCGCAGCGGCACAAGCGTGTGACTGTAACCGACAGGTTCTGGGTTCGATTCCCAGTTGAGGAAACGAAATATTTTATATTTTTAATTTAAATATTTAATGTTTCATTTCTTCGCTGTGGTAACAAAAGGCGAAGCGCGGCGTTGAGTACCGCCTAACAACACGCAATGCCTCAAATTCGGCGGAAAGTGGGGAACGGAAGTGGAACGAAGTGTCTTAACACTAGGTTCCCGGGTTCCCTCCGTCTACCCTGCGACGTGCGGGATACAGCGTGGAGCTAAAAAAAAATATTTATTGTATGAAATGAGATGTCAATTTCTATTACTATAAATATTATTATATAAACTACTGCTACTTGTCGCGATTAGTGGTTATGGGTACAAATTTTATTTAATAACTTTCTTTGGCCAAAAAATATTAATAACTGCAACTCTACTCAACTAACTCATTACACGTATATACATAATATGTATATAGTTTTTTAAAATTATGTTGTTTTATATTTTTTATTATTCAGCTTAGAATAGCGAGCTTCTTTTGGTAAGCCTGGTTAATCCTGCATTAAGTAAGGTTGAGAGACACAAATTGAATATGTTATTTTGTGAATGAAATTCAAGAAAGTTAATAAAGAACGAACTTTTAGATGAGTGGGTGGCTTCAAATTTAAAAATGTTAAGTCTACTTTTATATTGATTTATATTTATAATTTCGTTCAAAATGCAGAGAAAGCGATGCATACACGCTTGTATCTTTTGATTGCGTTGAGTTATAAGCTCATTTCTTTCTATACTCCAAGATAATTCACTGGCATTAACATATCTCTTCAAATCTCCACGCATTTTTAAGACAAAGAGGTCAGGTCAGTCACACTGGATGTCATATTTAGCGATGGGCAAACATACATGCAGAGAAAGGTGGACAACACAGTACACCTATGAGGGTTTCTATTTTATCGTTTTAGACATATATCCTAAAATCAATAAATATTCACGTAGCGTAAAATAATAACCTTATACAAAAAACTGACTATTTACTTGACACCATAAAAAATATTTACGACACACAAAGAACTGTACTGAGAAAAGCATATTTAAGAATATATTTCCTATCGCGCCAACATATCACGGTCGTAGCTGTAGGCTATTTGTGGTAGCGGAAGATCAATTTGCATTCTCACCGAAATGGATCGTGAGGCTGTTTCGTCTGCATCCATCTCATTTCCTGCGTATAGTAGTCGGTAAGGCTCGGATGAGGGTGTATTGGTTCGCTACGTCAGCTTCATTCCATTTTAGTTTGGCATTTTTTGTGATTTTTAGCCGCCCGTGTCAAAACGGACAGCGTGTTTATCCTTTTCATATTTTCGCATTAGTTTTTTGGGTGTTAATGTTCTGTATTTTTTTATCAATATTAGAAAATAATTCTATTGTATTATAATCGTTTTACATAAACGAAAAAATATATTTGATAAAATTTTAAAAGTGTAACATATTATACATATTTAGAAAACGTTTAAAAATTTTAACCCTTCAAGAGGAGCGGGTTCAAATACATACATGTTAATTATTCTACGTATTTTAAATTACTATAATTCTATACTAAGTGTAGATTAACACTTTAAAAAAAACAATAATAATAACGAATCTATGCTCAATGATCGACGAATGACGAATCTATGCCTATAAATTATATGTTACGTAATCCTTGAAATATTTCTTTGTCTTAACTATAGTATATACAGTAAGTATAATATCTATGCATTTACATGTCACTATCACTATAAAATAATAACATTAAATTACACATTTTGTAATTAAATTTGTTTAAACAAATATAATTTAACATTTTGTAAACTGTATATGTACGGTAATCTTGTTCGAAAGCAAATGGTGTGGCAACGGATGGGCAGTCGGCTTTTGGGTTGACTGGTTGAGTGCGTTAACTCGTTTGCAACGAGCGCTTTTGGGATCAATCATCGTGTTAAGTAGTAAACATTTTAGCAGTTCACATGGAAATAGAAATACGTTATATAAAAAATAACCGTATAAAATAATAAAAAAAATAATATTCACATATAATTCTTGGCGTAGGGCTAGCGACGAGCCTGCGACTGTAAACGTGATACATTGTGAGGTTATTACCCACTCGAGGAAATTAAATATTTAATATTTTCCTCGCTCCGGTACCAAGGCACTCCGCGGCGTTGGATTCCGTCACTTAACAGTTAATGTCTCAATTCGACAGTAAGTGGAAACAAATAATATTTAAGCCAAGCAATGTATACCAGTGAGTATGATAAGTGGATCAAAAACCAGCTTATATCCAATTTTGTTTACATAGTTTCAATGTGAACACAAAAAAGGTTTGAAATTTGTTATGGCTATATTCTCTTATGTAATTTTATGTAGGATTTCGTACTAAATTACAAATTATATAGTATTAAGTTCTAATACATATTGAGATTTGTCCATTATATAGTCCGATTATCTTTTATTTGAAGGACCAAAATATTTCTTTAAAGATATTTAAATTATTCTTAACTTATTACAATTTCTTTGTAGCTCAATACGTTGACTGAACCATATCATTTCTTAATATAATTAGAAAGCTCCGTCACTACGTCATATCACTAATAGTACAGTAAAGCTATTTAGCGCCTGACTTCCCTGGTCGTATCGAATTGAGATCCCAGCGGACTATTAGAATAGAGGAATATAAACTAACATTTATACATATATTTGTACTATACAACTCGCTTACGTTTTAACGACTAATCTAATGCTATTAGAGCTAGATTCATTTTAGATATTCAGATTAATCTGAGCGAGATCGAGCTGAAAGGTAGATTATATTTAAATTCATATATTTCGTATACATTGCTTATGCTATTTATAGTTACATAAAATATAGTGGTATTTTATAAATATAAGAATCGTTAATGACTTTTATATGTAATATTATTTGTAAAATAATATTCTTGTATGACTCAGTAAATTCGGTGGCATTTAAATAAAATATGAACATTTACAGTAAAGCTTATATGATTACTATAGTCTATTGACAAAGGTAGAGTATGCAATAACCAATATATAAATGTGAATTTTCTAACGCTATATCAAATTCATCTGAATCTAACCACTGTCCAGTATTCATCGATAGCTTTCAAGCTTGGATCTAACCAGATGTAATTATCATACCTCTAGCTACAATACGTCTGCAAGTGAATGGAATTCCGGCGATACTGGACTCTATTTCCGTTTCCGCAAATGGCCGGAAATGGATTCAAAACACCCTGCACTAGCATCCGATCCTACAAGCTACATAAATATCTGATATTCATGAGCAATGATATGCACCGCTGAGCAACCCTATCAGAATATGAATGGGATGTTGTATTGTCGGAACTTGTTCAAAGAAAGCCTACAAGAGTATTAGAGGCACTAAACGCGGTGTAGTACTTGGCATGAATAGAGCCATTTACGTATAGTATCATCGATTTGAGTACTTAGCTGGTACTTTGATATAAATTAAATGAACCCTTAATTTGGTTTTGTTCATATGTAAATAATTGAATATTTTATAACACTATACTATTTCATTTTTCATTTTCATTTTATTTATTCCTGAATCATGTTATATTGAACTTTTTTTGATAGTAACATATTTGCGCCACCCAATATATCTTCTTTTATAGAGTAAAATATTTTAAAAGAAACAATTTTAACCTGATTAACCGCGTATATTGAAATATAAACATTTTTAAAAACCCGGCGTCCGTGGTCACTGGTCCGTGGTGGGTTGACCCAAGTTCGTTTGTCAGTTGATATAATTATTATATCAAACTACCGCCAACCATATTTATTTACCTTGCGTATTTCCCTGGATTCTTGCAGAATAAGCTTACTGTATCTTGTCCTCTGGTCTGGTGGGTTTCAGATCTATTATTTTTAATATGCTTTTGTATTTCAATAGCCTCGCGGATCATTCTAGGCATATATCTGTTATTGGATTTATTCGCTATATGTTCACACGCTGCTACCTTTGTGTCCTTTCTTGATATCGGAGATCATTCACCCTAATAACGATTCTTCTCTTTGTTTGACAAATATTTGATAAATTATATCATAGGTGATATGCATACGGCAAAGGAATATTACTTGTCACTGGTCTTCGGAATCAGTTAACTTTTTTGTTAGGCTTGAGTATTGTTTTAATGAAATTGCTTACTTGAAATACTGTCTACCCCCTTCATATATGGTAAAAGTGCCGGCTGTCTTTATAATATAAGTGTTTGTTGGTCTTTTGAGAACTCTGGCTCTAACGGGGAACTGCCACCTTGTTCTGATGGAGGCTAGTCTTGAACTGTCATAGCTTATCTCCTACGTGAGCAAGTGGTGGGATGTCTCTTTCGTTCTTTTTGTGATATTCTCCTAAAAAGTCACGGCTTAATCAAAACTTACAATGATTTAAAAAGGACTTTCCGTGGACCTACAGTTATGAAACTTGATACAGACTGGGAAAATATAATATAAATAATCTTCTAATTGACCTACAATTCCGAATCTGACTTACTCGTACAATTGGCTGGTTTTGTAAATGTTAGGATGCACATAATTAACAGATATTTTGCTTCTATTTGTAAAAATAAAAGTTAAATTTCTGTAAATATATTTACATTTATGTGTGTATATATATATATATATATATATATATATATATATATATATATATATATATATATATATATATACATATATATATATATATATATATATATATATATATATATATATATATATATATATATATATATATATATATATATATATATATATATATATATATATACCATATTTGCGCCACCCAATATATCTTCTTTTATAGAGTAAAATATTTTAAAAGAAACAATTTTAACCTGATTAACCGCGTATATTGAAATATAAACATTTTTAAAAACCCGGCGTCCGTGGTCACTGGTCTGTGGTGGGTTGACCCAAGTGGCATTCGTTTGTCAGTTGATATAATTATTATATCAAACTACCGCCAACCATATTTATTTACCTTGCGTATTTCCCTGGATTCTTGCAGAATAAGCTTACTGTATCTTGTCCTCTGGTCTGGTGGGTTTCAGATCTATTATTTTTAATATGCTTTTGTATTTCAATAGCCTCGCGGATCATTCTAGGCATATATCTGTTATTGGATTTATTCGCTATATGTTCCCACGCTACTACCTTTGTGTCCTTTCTTGATATCGGAGATCATTCACCCTAATAACGATTCTTCTCTTTATTTGACCAATATTTGATAAATTATATCATAGGTGATATGCATACTGCAAAGGAATATTACTTGTCACTGGTCTTCGGAATCAGTTAACTTTTTTGTTAGGCTTGAGTATTGTTTTAATGAAATTGCTTACTTAAAATACTGTCTACCCCCTTCATATATGGTAAAAGTGCCGGCTGTCTTTATAATATAAGTGTTTGTTGGTCTTTTGAGAACTCTGGCTCTAACGGGGAACTGCCAACTTGTTCTGATGGAGGCTAGTCTTGAACTGTCATAGCTTGTCCCCTACGTGAGCAAGTGGTGGGATGTTTCTTTCGTTCTTTTTGTGACATTCTCCTAAAAAGTCACGGCTTAATCAAAACTTACAATGATTTAAAACTTACTTTCCGTGGACCTACAGTTATGAAACTTGATACAGAGGGGGAAATTATAATATAAATAATCTTCTCATTGACCTACAATTCCGATATTGATTGACTCGTACAATTGGCTGGTTTTGTAAATGCTAGGATGCACATAATTATATATATATATATATACGGCCGTGGGAGACAGTGATCACCATCAGGTGACCCGTACGCTCGTTTGCCTCGCCTTTTCCGTAAAAAAAAAAGAAAAATATATATATATATATATATATATATATATATATATATATATATATATATATATATATATATATATATATATATATATATATATATATATATATATATATATATATATATATATATATATATATATATATATATATATATATATATATATATACCACGATTCAATTATTATAAATCGCGTTAAATCTTTGATTATCTCCTTATAGCAGCCTCTAATCGATTATTACCGATAGAAAACTAAAGTTTCCAATGTAAGCCTCGATTAGTGGCGGCTTTGTAGACAAGAAACTTAATCTTTGTTAGACGGGAGTTTGGATGCATTACGTATTTATCCAGTTGACGTTACTTGTTCAACCTTCGAGTAATTGTTTTGAGGAGTCATAAAACTTAGAAGGGACAATAAAGTATCCGAATAATTCCCGGAACTTGAATCCTTGCCTTAACAAATTCTCAACAAAGTTATACGAACATTTTATTTTTGTATAAAGTTCTTAAATTACCATTGCATTACATATAATTCAATTCAATTCAGCGAAAGTATATATTAGCTTATCTTTTTTAAGTAAAGGAAACAAGAATAAATTATGCATTATCCACTTTTGAATATATCGTGTGTTCAACATTGAAATATCGTGGGTGTAACCAGTTAAGTGAACATAAACATTAATTTACCATATAAAGTACCAAAATGATAGATGAAACAATATTTTTTACTAATTAATACACTGTTATTGTCACTTATATTTCTTACTAGCGGCCCATTTGCGGCTTTGCCCACTTGAATTATACTATTTTATTTACAAGTCTCAATAGATAAACAGACAATCAGACAAAAAAATTAATACTTTAGTATTAAATTTTTTGTTAAAAAATTATAGGGCCCAGTAAAATGGGCGTGCAATTTGTGCAAGTACGTCTTCTCATGTCTTTTGGTAAGAAGGCGGCTTAAGGCATGCTTAACATGATGATTTCGAAGAGTCATTGATGCAGTTTCGTTATTTATCAATTTTGAAGAGTCATTGATGGAGTTTTGTTATTTGTAAATTTGTTGTTTGAATCACAATTTCTATAATTTTTTTAAGAGGCATTAAGTAACCGATCTGATACCATCAATATATCAGCAAGGAGTTGACTTAACATTCTAACACTTAATAATTATTAATAAATGACAAGATATACCTATTTTTTTGATTTTTTGGAATATATAGATAAATATGTTTTGTCACTACAAATTTAGTCACTTTAACCTGACCTCAAGCTGTCACAACGGTTGATTGTATCGTCAGTGTTGTCGAATATTTTATGTAGTCATAACTCTTTGGATTGTAATATTTTAAATCTTGGAAAGAAATGAAATATAGATAAATATAGTTTTTTTTTTAATATTAAATTTTGTATTTCTCGATTTATACTATTTAATTAAAAAAAAAAATAAGCAATAACTTGAATAACAGAAATTGGGAATCGTATGTAGTGGAGTCTCCCACATGTTTCGTAAACCGTGCGTTCAAAAAAGGCATCTACATCCACCTTAAAGGCCAACGTACAAACGCCTGTAGTTCTGGTGTCACACAGAATAAGCCTTATCACATTGTACTAGGACAGTATCTCCAACAGTTTCTTTGACACAAATGCAGATTCTTCCAAATCTATCAATAAAACTCGGATTTCGTGATTATGTGTAGGAAAAAAATCTAATCTGTACTCTTCAGCTTCCAGCTCTTTAGCCTCATAGGCCTCCCACGTCAGCTTTTTTCTTCTTCTCTTACATTATTATCGCTTATATTTTTGTAATTTTCAAGCTAATTAAACCTTTGCCTTATTACTACATGTCGTGCCTTGATGACAGCATCTCACCAATTTGCCGTCTGGTGGCGCCAAGTCGATGTAAAGCGGTCTTTTGAATTTTATCTAAACTTTTAAAAATAAAATAGTGTATATTATATTAGATAATACTTTATTAATTATATAATACTTTATTAATTATCTTTCTAATTTAATTGTAATGTTCATTGATTAAAAGGATGATGAATACACATATATATTTGTATTTTTGTGTGCAGTGAGTATCGAATATTTCGATCTAGCTAGGTTTCATTTTTAGGAAATGTTATATATGTTATTTTATTCATGTTTTTAAGACAAGTGAAACTGCTACAATAGCATTAAGTCAGTACGAAGATAATTTTCCTTACTATCTATAATATATCGTTATATGTATAGCTCGGGTGGGGGAAATCGAGTCTCTAGTTCGATACTATTTTCTCTTCTTTTCAAGTTTTTTGTGACAATAATTAATAATGGTGGAGCCATTTCTCACCACATGTAATTCGAATCTAAGTAACGAAATATAGAATAAATTTATGCTATCCAGCCAGGTACGTAAAAGAAGAAGGAGAAGAAATTCAATTTCGGGAATGTATAAATCTCATGTTACTTCTCATGTTCTTGATAACAAAACACAATGCAAAAAAAAGACATTAATATAGACTAAATAATTAATGTAAACTTTTTAAGAATCATAATAAATTGTTCATAAAAATGAGGACGCCTTTATAAAGTTTTTCACCGTTCATTTTTGTCCGTGTCTCATTTTCCTTTGAATTTAATAACAATGAAGAATTTCAAAGAACATTGATAGTGCAGGTCGTATATATTTGTTTTATTTGAAGATATAAATGAATAGCATTATATTCAATGGTTTAAAAATAATTATGGCACTAAAATGAAAGTGGACAAAAAGTGTGTTTTATTGCTTTAAAAATTTATTAGTTTATTTCAGTAAGCAAGTAGATATTTATGCTCACAGTTGTGAGTTTTGGAAACAGAAGTTTCAACGATAAATTACTGCAATAAGCAGCCGGTGATATTATTCATGACATTTGTTAAGTTTCTTTTGAAGAAGTTTTGTTATAAATAAATTAAATATTTTACATTTTATTTTTATTTACAATATTATCGTGGGGCAGCGGCCTGTCTTATCGTGGTTCTGGGTTCGATCTCCGCTCTAGGAAATTGAATGTCTTCGCTCTGTTAACAAGGCAAAGCGCGTCATTGAGTATTGCCACTCAACTCGCAATACCTCAATTTGGGCAGAAAGAGGAGAACGGAACGAAGTATTTTAACACTAGGAGATCTCAAAGACGTTTTCCAAATCCCTCTGCTTATCCTGTCAGGTGTATAATACAGCATGAAACTGAATCGCGGAAAAATCAAATGTTAGGCCTAATATTTCATATTGTAGACGTAATAAACGTGCTGGCTAGGCCATATTACTCGATTTATACAGTAAAATCCTTTAAAAACAAAAGTAATTAAATTAAAAAGAAACAGTTTTTATCTCTTGAAGAATAAATTACAATCTAGATATTAAAAAAAAAATTATTTACATGAGATTTTCGCATTTGACTGCTCCTAATTATTGACATGGAATACAAAAACCTACTTTGCCCGTATTATTTTATAGCATAAGTTTTTCTTTAATCCAGAATGTCAACTGAATATTCACCATTGACATTTGAAGCACGTCATTACGTAAGTATAACTCTAGATCCACTTCAACATGAAATTCATATAAATTAATATTATAACAGTATCATTTGTATCTTTTTATGGTTGAATTCGTATAAGAATGTCCTTTTTTGTCGAAAATAAGGAATGTTTTCTCAGAGGAGCTTCGTTAGATGGTTTTACGAGGCGACTACATTCTAGTGTAGGCAAGATTTCCCTACGGTAACGCATATTTTATATGTTTTGTAATTTAAGTGGCTACTGCTTTATTATGACGTCTAGAAAGAACTGTTTCATTTTTTTTACAAATAGCATAAATAAATCATGATTTATGTCGTATGTTAAATTTTAAATAGGAGTTTATTATCTTTTTAATATTTTAAGACTTGAATGTACATTTTTGCAGCAGTGTCTGTACAATTCTTACTATATAATAACAAACAACAATACACATCTACATATATACACGAGAGATCTTATTGAATTTGTATGGCATCCAGATTTGATATCTTGAACCTCAAGATAAATTGTCAGTCAATTCATATTATTAAATATATAAAACTATTTATAGTGATGAACACAATACACTGAAAACCATAACTAGCTACTACTATTAATTAAATATAGGTATGAAAATTAGTAACTAAGGGAAAGACAGATAACTTATATAAAAGCACTTAAATGAAAAAATCATTAATTATAAAATCCATTAACAAAATCCTAAAAAAATCTTTTACTTTTCACATATGAGTTTTTACCACGCACGCACCCTTCGCCGTGTCTCTGACGTAGAATAATGGACCAGTCGCTTACCAAATGGAAATCGGGATTATGATAAATCACAAACTTTTGAAATTTGCCGCCTATCCTGTTGATTTATTTGCGAAGTATACAAAGCGATATGCGGTGTTTTCTCGCAATCGGTATTTCATCTTCCCAAAAACCGAATCGAATATGAATGATGTACGAATAATGCCTTTGTCGTTTTCGTAATAGAAAAAATACTCAGATTATTTCAGCGTACGGAGCGAACGTATTAATCTTAGACATGCCGACGGGAACTACTAAAGCTTTGAGAAGGCTTCGTTAGTTATAACAATCTCAGTATGATACTTGCAGGTAAAGTAATTTTATCTTATTTTG